>JADLZK010006520.1:0-481550 GCA_015847255.1 Hyparrhenia diplandra
AGCTATCAAGGGTCAAGCATAGGAGGTGATCCTAGGAGTGATGTGTTCTTTTCAAAGACTTAGACTAAGTCGCTACTTTATTAATCGAGTATTACTCAGCATCCGAGTGCACTTGGTCCGCTAAGCGATGCCGCCTCTTGCTCTACTTACGCAACGGACGTGGAGGAGTACGATGGGCGAATAGGGTTGTCACCACCTATCCCCTACCTCACTACCGTGGATCACGAAGCAAACGAGGGTGATTCATAACTTAGACACCACGCCTAACGTTACTTGTCACTACTCTAGCGTCGATCGAGGGATCCCGTCTCTATCGGGGCCCTCTACTAGAGCATTTACCACACGGGCAAACAACGATCCCATAATTCTCGATATAATAAATGATAGCATGGAACTTAAGAATGATACTGAAAGTAAGACATGAATAACTTTCACCCGGCCGTAAAAGTTACCCATAGAGGTACAAGGTAGGGAGGCGGGAGGGGACGGATCCGGCACTGAACCCGGCCGAAAGACAGCGGGGGTCGCTTACTCCTCTCTTCCTCTCTACCTTGCATTCTCTCTCACTCCCACTGAGTGTCTTGGCACTCTCTAAACCACCCTATATGTGAGGCGTGGAGTGAAATTCTGAAGGAATGTGGGGCGAATGGTGGATCACATGGTGAAGGAATATGGGATTCCTTTATTGAATGTGAAGTGAATGAGTGTGGGATGATGCTCAATGGAGGGGGGTGACCCTCCTTTTATACACAAGTGAAAGGTGGTTTTGGCCGGGAAAGTTTGGCGGAAACGGTGAAAAACACCTCCATGCACCGCCTCTACTCCTCCGGCCGGGACACCGTCCAAAGGCGTGGCCGGGATCGGGCACCGGGGCAGCGGCGGCGGCGCACCGCGGCGGCGGCCAGGCCCGGGGTTTGGCCCGCTTGGTGCCTTGCCTCGCCCGTGGGCCGGTGGCCTCGCTCTACATTGCTCTTCTAGAGGTGCTTCGGTCGGATTCGGGTGCGGTTACGGCACGCCACGTTCCCCTTATCCAAAGCCCATTCGATATGCGCTTCTCTCTTTCTTTGGCGTACTTTTGTTTCCACGTTTATGCACCGCAAAACATATTTTCCTCGAATACAAGTGGAACTAGATTAATAGCAAAGGTTCATGTGGCAAAAGTACGTTATTCATCATGTTATATAACTAAGTTGGCAAGTATAATTTGTATGATAAGGACGCCAACAACTCCCCCACACTTAGTCTTTACTCGTCCTCGAGTAAAGTGCAAGACTAGGTGGGTTTACCTCTAGTGAAATAAATTATGCATACAAGGTTATTCCAAGCTTCACCAAAGACTTGTGAAATTTTGATGTGTCTACCACATTAGTCTTGGGTAATTGAATTATGGAACAATCATGGATTCAAATCCCCTTGCTTGAATAAGTGCGAGGAACTTGGGTTTTCATATGATTTTGAAAATGTAAATATAGCCTTGCTCCTCGAATGATTCACTCGAATCACTCAAATATTTGTGTATGGTTCCTCACCGAGGCATATCAAGGTTTTGCCTTCTTTCTTTCCTACTTCTAAAATCTTTGGGTAGGGAAAAGATATCAAGGCATACTTAATCTGCATATTTTGCTAGGTCAAAGCTTGGATCCAAGGAAAAGGATGGCATACCCTAGATCAAGAAGTGCATGTGTGTAGATATGATATAGTGGAATCTATACTATATATACTATACTCCTTGATATGAGTGATCTCTCTCTTATGAAAACTTTATTCTTGAGAACATGGCTATCTTTTTGCATGAGCCTTCATGTGCTCATCTCTTTTTTTCGTTGAACTCTTGGACCTTCATGTGTCCAACTCTTTTTTTTTTCATGGGACCTTCATGTGTCCCTATGTTTTTTTTTCTCATAGCCATGTCTCTTTGAATTATTAAATTAAAGAGAGATCACTATCTTTTTAGAACATGGAGTATTCATTTCTAAGATATCTTTTGTGTCTACTCGAGTGTAGGAGTAGAACTTTTGGTATATGGTGGGCGAAAGCATGTTTTAGCGTATTCAGTGTAGGAATAGGCGATATATGTGGCGTGTACGTGATCTTGATCTTGGGGGCATGACAACTATCTCAACAAGGGTCAACAAGACTTGACACAAGCTCAATGCAAAGATAAGTAGCATATATATATATATATATATATATATATATATATATATATATATATATCGTAGGTTTTTTGCATTTGATAAACTTCAGTATGGCTCGGTAGGAATTTGCATATCATTGAGGAGCATGCTAATTAAATTTTGAATTTTGAAAACAAATCCCAAGTTCATATAAAAGAGCAAGGTTCAAATCATCGGTTATATCACATATTTCAATTACTTAGATAACATGGGGTCTCTATGATAGATTTTTCACAAGGCATAGGAATATTAGCGAGGAATAAAGAGTATGCAAATTTTTGTCAAAGGATAGCATGGAGATGGAGCATCCACTTTTTTTTTCTTTTAGTGAGGAATAAAATGTATGTTGGTGAAAAGACATTGAGAGATTTAATGAGGTGGAGCTCAAGGATGGTTAAATTATTTTAATGATCATACATTTTAATCTTGTTCAAAAGGGGAAAGTAAAGGATTTGAATTTTCACTTTATGTAGTGTATGTGTAGGTTTCTCCCCACACTTGTTCCTTTGATAAATTATAAAGATAGAAAACTCCAAAGGGACAAGTGTGCATCCAAAAGGTTTTATCTTGTTGATATGTTCAAAATTAAACTTCAAAACATTTTGGAAGATGTGAGAGCGCGAGTTTTGCACAAACCACCGTTTGAAGATGAAGGCGTTTATGGTAGTCGTTCGTCTCGTCCTTCTCTATCGTGGAATTGCTTTCGGCGTTTGTGCATTGTGTTGGGGAGATCTCGAGGAAGCTTGTTCCTTGTGTTTAGGAGATCTCCCCACACTTGGTCTTGTACACGGTTTTATTCGGACAAACAAAAACAAAACAAAAACATACATATGGCTCTCTACCGCTTGAACACCGTGGAGCCTTTATTGGGATTATTATTATTATTATTATTATTATTATTATTATTATTATTATTATTATTATTATTATTATCCTCGTCATTACTCGGTCAAGGCTAATCATTATGAAGCAAAGTGTAAGTAGAGCCTTGACTCATCTCTAACATATGTTACTCCCAAGGATTATGACAATAAAACTTTAAGTTCATTAACCAAGCTTCGACACCATATCGAAGTTTTGATTAGAGAAGATCATGTTTAACCTAAGCACCATGCTTAATTTAAATAGATCTATAGATGTTTTACATGCGTCCATGCGGTACACCCAAACTCAAGCATATGCCATAACTAGGGAAGCATGACTTTAAAGAACCTTATGGAGAGGAATATGAGTAGGAGTGTTGGTGAACATTTATTTTCCTTTGCATACCTTGGATATACTTCCCGGCAACATTAATGGATGAAATGTCGAAGATGTTGCAACGGTTGCATGATGGCTCAGATCTGGGTGCATCTCAAGGCTAGGCCACACACACATTCGTGTGTACGGACCATGGGTCTTGATGATAGCCGCAAAGGGCGAGAGGTGAACCCTTCTTGCTTGTTTAAGTGATGAAGGGTGGAGTTAGGTGGCACATTGTATTCATCTTGATCATGTGGTGCCAACCTTCTCTTCTCTTCTATTTTTTTTTTTCTATATATATTTTTTCTTTTTGGCAACTCTCTTTCTCTTTTTTTTTTTATTTCTCTTTTTATATACCCTCTCTTTTTTTTTCTTTTTATACCCTCTCTCTTTTTTTTTTTTTTCTTTTCTTTCTTCTCCCTTTTTTTTCGGCAAAGCGGGGTGACATCACCATTATTTGTTTGTATGACGCCTTGGTGTATGGAACTTGAGATTCTCACCATCTTTCCCCCCACACTTGGACTTTTGTGTAAAAGTCAAGTGTGCAAGGTCCAGTCTCCTTTTTGAGTTTGTTCCATTACCCATGAGCATCAAAGTTTATTGTTGATGTGGCCCCCATGTCCTCAAGCATCGCGTGCCTCCTTTGGTCTTCTCAATCGATCTCCACGAAATGGTTAACGACAAGAATACCCGAAGGTGCATACTAACTTGAAAACAAGCTTTTGCTTTTTATTAATCGAGAGAAGGTTTTTTTTTAATGGTCGGGGTATCTCCCGGCGATTGCTGATTATGGTCATAAGCTTGACCGCGGGAATTTTTCTTGCGGTTATCGAGGGTGGTGAAGTTCCCGGCTTCTCGGTAAGATTTTAGTGTTACGCTTTTAAGGCGCAAGGTTAGTGCCATCGTGCTACTACAAGATCAATGAAGACTTACACAACCATCCTCTTAGAGTTTGTACACGAGGATCAAGAGGAAGTTGTGATCCTAGTAGGAATGCGTGGTCACAAGTGAGGCAAGCGCTAGAGATCCAAAAGAAGTGAGCATGAAACATGAGGAATCTTAAAGGAAGATTTTTCATGCTCAATCGTGGTTTCTATCTTGGTCTCTAGAGTTGGTGCCTCGGGCATGTCCATGGCACATGAGTTCTTATCCTCAAAAGGCATGTCATGAAGGACAAATGTTGTATCTTGACTATTATCACGAATAATGTTTTGTTGGCCGGAGGGACATGGCTTGTGTTCGAAAGTGAGGGCAATGGGTCGATTCGTTTCACTAAGATGCGAAAGCAACTTAGGTGAATCGAATGAAGTTATTAACTTAAGCCTCCTCGAACATGTCATGGTTGGGATATTGCTTTGCCACTAGACTTTTCGGATATGGGTTTGGGGTGGCACAAGCAACCTCTCCCAATTTTTTCATCAAAGCTCCCATGGGTATTTTTTATGAACAAGGTCTTTGAGTGGGTAGCCTATCAAAAGTTTGAAGTTGAGGATGGGAAAGATATAGGGATCTAAGAACACCTCGGCTTTGTCAATCTCTAATGGCACGGCCCTCATGATCCCACAACACTCAAAGATAAGTCCTGACAGATTTTTTTTTCAAAAAGTTCCTTTAACAAACAAGTAATGATGTTGGAAGGTGAAAGAATCTGAATTGCTTCGGAAGAACGTTTCACTTCAATGACCATTTTGTTGATGGTTTAGCTCTAGGGAAAACTTAATTTGTTGCGGGGTTTTTACGTGCCAAAAGAGGTTCGAGGTATTGCCATAATTCTCGAATTCAATTGGAAACTTCGAAGGATGAATTTTTCTTCGGTGTTCATGATGTCTCAACAGTCGATCCTAAGGATGGTAAAGGTACAGATTCGGCTAATGAGGGCTTCTCAAAGCTTGACATGCCCTTGTTTTGGTGGGGTTTGTGTTTTATGATGGGAGAAGTGTGCTTCCATCGTAATTTTATCGATAAATGACCCTCCGATGGTCATGTCAAGGCATAGGGTAGTGTTTACGTCAAGGCCCGAGCGAAAAGATGTGTGAAACATACTCTCGGGTAATGACAAGCCTAGGTCGGCGTGTATTAACATAGTGAACCTGGCCCAAGCTGCACCTAGGACTCTTTTTTTTTTTTTTCTTACATGTCAAAAATGTAAAAATCCTTCTTTACGTTCTTGTGTGCGAAGAATTCGGTCATGTATGGTTTCTTGGCAAAAGCCCATGTTGGTTGGGTTCTAAAGGATTCCTTGTCACATCTTAGTGCAAGGGATTTGAATGTTTATACCCATAGCATTATTATACATGACCTCCACCAATCCTTAATAGAGTCATAGAAAAAAAAATGTTCATTGAAGAGTGTTTGGGGATCGGTCGGGATTGGTGGTTTCTTCTATTGTTCGTATTTTGAGGTGTTCTTGAATCCCTCGGCAAGGTCGACCTCGAAAAGCGGGAGATCCTACCATGCGGTCCCCCTTGGGTTTTGGTTCGAGGCAAGGGTCTCTCTATAGGTGTATCGGGTTCGAACAGCGGCCGAAGAGACTTCCCTTTGATCCGCTTGGGTTATACTCGGATGGGTTCTAGCGGGAGACTATTCTCAAAAATATGGGTTAGGAAAGCTCCTCCTTTCATTTGGGTTTTATGTGAAAACGACCCTCAGATAGTTATGTCACAAGCTGTAAGATGGATGCTCTATCAATGGGTTTTCCAATTTCAAGCCTCGAAAATGTTTGGACTGAACCATGGCTATAAAGCCGGGCGGAGCTCAAATCTTGAAGTCGTGATTGGCTTCGAAGATTGACATGGTTCTAAGAGCTCGCCCCTAGAGCAAAAAGGTTTAGAGATGGTTGCTCCATAATTAAAAGAAAATAATAAAAAAATAAAAAAGAATGGCGAGGGGGTAGGGCTCACATCGATAACTAGGTTTCACAAACTTTAACGACAACCGTTCCCTCAAGAACGGCGCTTTAAATGCTTGTTGGTATTTCTTAGCGTAGCGACAAAGTCCGCAAAGCGCACGGAAAGTACCGTTGTAGCACTTCACCTAGAAGTATTCGGTGTATCGAATTTCCACAGGGAACGGGAGCTAAGTCTGTTCTTCTAGCTATCAAGGGTCAAGCATAGGAGGTGATCCTAGGAGTGATGTGTTCTTTCAGCACTTAGACTAAGTCAGGCTACTATGTCTATTAATCGAGTATTACTTCAGGCATCCGGAGTGCACTTGGTCTGCCAAGCGATGCCGGCCTCTTGCTCTACTTACGCAACCGGACGTGGAGGAGTACGATGGGCGAATAGGGCTGTCACCACCTATCCCCTACCTCACTACCGTGGATCACGAAGCAAACGAGGGTGATTCATAACTTAGACACCACATCTACGTTACTTGTCACTACTCTAGTGTCGATCAGGGGATCCCGTCTCTATCAGGGGCCCTCTACTAGAGCATTTACCACAGGGGCAAACAACGATCCCATAATTCTCGATATAATAAATGATAGCATGGAACTTAAGAATGATACTGAAAGTAAGACATGAATAACTTTCACCAAGCCGTAAAGTTACCCGTAGAGGTACAAGGTGGGGAGGCGGGAGCCGACAGATCCGGCTCTCCGACAGCCGAAAGACCGCGGGGTCGCTACTCCTCTCTTCCTCTCTACCTTGCATTCTCTCTCACTCCCACTGAGTGTCTTGGCACTCTCTAAACCACCCTATATGTGAGACGTGGAGTGAAATTCCCGAAGGAATGTGGGGCGAATGGTGGATCACATGGTGAAGGAATATGGGATTCCTTTATTGAATGTGAAGTGAATGAGTGTGGGATGATGCTCAATGGAGGGTGACCCTCCTTTTTATACACAAGTGAAAGGTGGTTTTGGCGGGAAAGTTTGGCGGGAAAGCGGTGAAAAACACCTCCATGCACCGCCTCTACTCCTCCGGCTTCGGGACACCGTCAAGGCGCGGCGGGATCGGGCACCGAGCCGCGGCGGGCGCCGCCACTGCGGCGGCCGGCCCCAAGTTTGGCCCGCCTGGTGCCTTGCCTTCGCCTGTGGGCTGGTGGCCTACTCAACATTGCTCTTCTAGAGGTGCTTCGGTCGGATTCATGCAGTTACGGCCTACCACGTTCCCCTTGTCCAAAGCGCAGTTCGATGTGCGCTTCTCTCTTTTTTTGGCGTACTTTTACATTTTTCACGTTTATGCACGCAAAAACATATTTTCCTCGAATACAAGTGGAACTAGATTAATAGCAAAGGTTCATGTGGCAAAAAGTACGTTATTCATCATGTTATATAACTAAGTTGGCGGTATAATTTGTATGATAAGGACCGCCAACACAGATGAAGCGCCATGCGGCGACCCACAGTGGGGCGGAGCATCCGACTAGACCGGATGTTTACTGTACCGCCCGGCGCAGTGGGTGTCGCTTCGAGGATCGCGCGAGTCTTGTCACCAAGCTTCGCCGCCCGGCAACCCCGGATCGTGCCTTGAGCGGCATGAATGCCGTCTTTGTCGAAAGGCCGCTTCACCGTCACGCCATCGCTCGAGATCTTTGCGGCGCGCGCCCGCCCGATGAGGGCATGAAACCGCCAAGTATGTTCTTGCTCTTGTGCTCTCTGGGGACCAACAGCGGTGCGCGGGGCGGCGACTATGCCCCGCGGCTGTTGCGGAGATCGAAGCGCGACCGCTTCGGCAACGGCTGGGGCGTGGAAGAACATCAATCGTACTTTCGCCCCGCCGAGAGGCATGGAGCAGTATGGTGGGCTACTTGGCGGCGCATATACGAGAAGAGTGTCGTCGTCCTATAGCCCAAATGGTGCCTCGCCATGACGGGCATCTGTGCAGCCAGCCAGGACGGTGCCGCCGTAGTGCCATCTCGGGTGAGGGCTCGGGTGATGTGTGTTGCGTGTTCTGGCGAGGAGTGCAGGATCCGCGACGAGTGTCGAGGTTCTTCACTCAACTTAATCTTTTGCCGTGGTTGGTGATCTTCTTACGATCAAACTTTCTATTTCTAGTGCTCTAGATGGAGACCTCGATCGAACAAACTTAATTCCATAGCTTTTTTGGTGCGTGCGTGATGCTTGATGTCGATCCACGTGTATGTGCGCGTGATGGTGAGATGGTGGCGAGAACTTTTATTAGTTGTGATTAATTGTGAATTTGTGATATACTCCCCGTCCCATGGAGTTTGTCTTTTTGACTTTTGAATTTCATATGTTTGACCATCCGTCTTATTTAAAATATTTATGTAAATCATAAAATAAATTAATCAATATTCAAGTATCAATATTGATAAAATAACAAAATAAATTACATTTATGTAAAAAATTTGAATAAGACGACGCATCGAAAAAAAGATGGCACGGAATCGGGGTGACAAACTTCGATTGGGGACGGAGGGAGGAGTATGTACTACTCGCGACGATGGCGTGACGTTAAGCCCGCGAGCTCTCCACGCCAAAGGATACACGCACGCAACGTGCAAATGTTCTGAATGTGCTCTATCAAAAGGCGTTGGTATTCATTGGCGCGGTCTCGAAAATAAGTCGTACTAGATGAATTTTACGCGATGGCACGGTCTCGAAAGTAAAAAATTTGTACTAGATGAATTTTACACACACCGGTCATGTCGTCGCAGCCTCTCCGGCCGCCCTTAAAAAAAAACCACGTCCCCGCACGGGGAACGCACCCAAGCACCTCCCGTATTATTGCTGCTCTCCAACTTGGCGCCACACAGCTGCTATTCACCTCCCCGCCGCGCTCAAAGTTTCCAGCAAAAAAGCCCCCACCGTGCCGCTGCCTCGAGCCATGGAGAACCTTCCGCAAGAGTTGCTTGAGGACATTGCGCTCCGCGTCGCCATGGCCGCAGAGGATCCTATGGAGGACCTCTACAATCTACGGGCCACTTGTACCTGGATACGAAAAGCGTGCCGCGGCGCCATACTGGACCGAAGCATCCCACTAGACCGGTGCTACAACGGCGGTGGCGGGTCGGCGTCGGCGGCTACGTTTGGCTCGGGCGCACCACCCCCGCCGCAAGTACCGGCGAGTCTCATCAAAGAAGCTTCGCCGAGGTCGGGCAACCCGAGGCGTGCGGGAGCGGTGCATCGCACGATTCGTGGAAGGTCACCTCACCGCCTCGCCACCTCTCGAAGCTCGTCGCCGCCCGACTCGGGGCATGTGTCGCCGTCGACGCACGCCTTCTGCTCTACAGGCGGAACGCCGCCGCCGATGACGGCACCATGCCCGCGAGGTGTTGCGGGAGATCCGCGCGACACCGGCGGCGACGACGCCTCGACTCCGAGTAACCGCCGCGACGCACTTCGGCGAGCAATAGAAGTGTTGAACGACGTTGTGCCCTACTATCAAGACCGGCAAAAGATCCCGCTCCTCCGCCCAACCGAGCCTCGCCAGGACCGGGCATCGTGCATATTGGGAGACAAGCCGCGCGCCCGCGCTGTGGCTCCACCACTGCGGTGGGTACCGCAGCGGCGGGAGTGTAGGATCCGCGTTGAGTGTGGTATGTTCTTCCTTCTTGCTGCGGCGTTGGTATAAGGAGCGAGCCGGTCTACATATGTGTGTGTGTGTGTGTGTGTGTGTCTATCGTGTGTACATCTATCTAGCTTAGCTCTAGCTAGATGATCTAGATTGATCAAGCGACTTTTGCTAGCTTTTGGTTGTGTGCATGGATGGATTGGTGATGTACGATTGATTCTCGAGTAGCATGCAATGATGAACACCGGTGAGATGTTTTAATTCGTTGTAATCCTTGTGTTATATTTTAATTGTGTGGTATGATGTTTGTGATTTAATATATGTGTTGTATTTCTCTAAATCATGTGTGCGTGGATGTTTGATTGCATTTGAAATGATGAGTGAACAGAGCGACAATGGTGTATTCATGTTTTGCGAGGTGCTAAATTTATTTGTGATTCTCGCCACGGCGGGCACGCACCATGGCGCCGCGAGCACTTCTCGGCGTGGCTAGCTAGCCGCCGATGGGCTGAACTCACGGTCACACCCTTCTCTACCTTGGAACCTCGAGGCTCGTCGGCTTGGAGGTTATATGCCGTTGGCGTCGCCTCGACGCACTTATTTGCCCGTGTCCGCGGTTCCGCGCCGTGTCCGTCGGACCACGCGGCAATAGCGCCCTTGGCGCCCTCGTCGTGCCTCGCCGCCTCGGTGAACTTCGATCTTTGCCTTCTCTCTTGCACCTCGAGGCTCGTCGGCAGCGGTTATATGCATATCGCTGTCTTTGTTATCGTTGCCTTGGAACACGCCGTGTCCGCCGCGTTCGATCATTCTCCGCGGCGGCAACCCTCTCCGACCCGTCCCGCCTCGGCCGTGTGTTCAAAGGAATTTCGTTGCATTGCTGGTGCTTTCCATAACGTCTATTTAACCTCGGCTTGTCGTCATTGGTCGGGCGTCGATCCCGCTCCGCCGTACCCGCCATCGTCGGTGTCGAGCTCGGTAGGAGCCTAAACCCGCTCATCCAATAGCATACTAGTAATGCTAGGTTATGGGAATCACGGTGGTGGTCCTCCCATCGCAAGAGACCTCATCTCTCGGTGACATCCGGCGCATGCCGGTGTACCGCCACGGTGGAGACCTTCAGGGGCTCAAGAACCCTAATTTTTCTTTTTAATGCGTGGTCAAAACTTGTAACTACTCTTTCTCCATCATAGTAACTCCAAAAATGATGGTTTTTCTTTCTAATTTTTGTCAAATCATGCTCTATCAGGCGATTGTATTCTTACTTCTATTACTCTGTCATGTTTCATAGATAATATTTCAATTTTAAATTTCAAAATTACAACTCCAAACATCAATTTTGGAGCACCTAGTGATTTTAACGAGAAGAAATCTTCTGAGGCGACCATTGGGATAGTACGCTCGAAAAAAGAGCCGTCTCTGCTCATTCCATTGCAAAATTGTTCAGCTGGTCATTTCTTGATCCGACGACGTCGCATGGTAACATTGTTCCGAGTTACACATGTCTCGGCGTTTATGAAACTACGAGAGACATTTCTAAGATTTGTGAACAATGTCACTAGCACTATGTTGGATGGGGAAAAAACTAAAATAAGAAATGTAGATCTTGCTAAGTCCACGAAACTCTTTAGTTTAGAACTTTTTGATTTGACCTTATCTTGTCTTTCGAAAACTAGGTCTCAAATTCAAAAAAAAAAAAAAATGAAATTAAAATGTTTTAAACCGACGCGTCGGATAGACAAACCACCAACATATACCGATTGTAGTTCTCAATTATGAAACTTCATAGTTTACAACCTTTTGATTTGAGTTGAGATCATCTTGTCATGGAAAACATGTACACTCTCCGTCCCACAAACAAAGTCCGTTTTTGACTTCTACAATCCCCTGTTTTGACCATTCGTCTTATTTAATTTTTTTTATGCAAATAATAAAATAATTAAATGATTATAAAAGTATCTCTAACGATAAAATAAATCAAAACAAAATATCTAAATTTTTAAAACATTTTGAATAAGGCGAATGGTCAAACAAGGATTCTAAAAGTCAAACACGGACTTTTATTTGTGGGGACGGAGGGTGTAGCGGTTTGAAAACATTTTGTACTCCGTATCTTCTGAGGCGAGCATTGGGATAGTGCACCCGCCCAGCCCGCTCTTACTAGTTTACTACTCCTACGCCCCTCGCACGGCCGGCCGCACCCGCATTATTCTTTGCTCACCAACCGGCGCTACCGCTTTATTCGGCTCACGCCTCCCGTGGCGGCGACCATAGCTAGAGGGCCGTGAGCCGCCACCAAAAGCCCACGCCGCGTCCGCCGCGCCATGGAAAACCTTCCGCGTGGCGTGCTTGCGAGATTGCGATTTGAGTCGCCAAGGGACGCTGCGGATCCCATGGGGGCCCCTCGCCAATCTGCGGGCCACATGTTCGCAGAGATAAGCGCCCGTCGGCGGCGACTCCCTGGTGGGATGGAGCATCCGACTAGACACAGTGCTGCACCGTGGTCGGCGTCTGCTTGGACATTTGTACTACTCGCTCAAAGTATCGCGAGAGTCTTTTTTGCACCTCCTCGCCGTCGGCAACCCGGGCGCGCGTGAGCCGGCATGTATGCCGTCTTCGTCGAGACCGCCGCACCCGGCAAACCATCACTCTTGATGCTTTGCGGTAGCGATGCCGCGTTAGGGCATGAAGCCGCCGACTATGTTCTTGCTCTTGTGCTCTCACTGGGGCTAACACGGTGCAGCGGATGACGACTATGCCCGGCGGGTGTTGCGGGATATCGAAGGTGACAACCCGGCGACGGCTGGGACGTGGAAGAGCATCAAGTGTACTCGGCCCCGCCGACATGCATGGAGTTTCGGGTTGGGCGACTTGGCGGAGCATATACGGAGAAAGAGTGGCGTACATCCCGTCCTATAGCCCAAATGGTGCCTCGCCATGACGGGCATCGCAGTAACCGGCCAAAAGCGGTGCGGTCGTCCTCGCGTCTCGGGTGGTGTGGTGTGCTCCGTGTTCGCGGCGAGGAGTGTAGGATCCGCGATGAGTGTAAGAGGTTCTTGGTCCGATCAATCTTTGCGGGTAGATATCTTTGGCGAGCACGGATATCATTGCCGGTGTCTCGGGATTGTGATCTTCACACAATCAAACTTTCTATTTGTAGTGCTAGCCGGCAGCGATCTATTGCTACCTCCTCTTTCTCTAGATGGCATTGTCGATCAAACAAACTGAATTGGATAGATTTTGGTGCGCACATGATGGTTGATGTTCTTGATCGAACTGGATTAATTTGATCGATCATATGCATGGTTTATGTTGAAAAAGATCCACGAGTAGGAGTATGCATGAAAAAACGAGATATTTTATTCGTCATAATCATGCATTGTGTTATATTTTTTCCAAATTTGTGCTATTTTGATGTCCCTACTCCTCTCCTCCTCCTCAATTCCCTCCCCCTCGTGAGTTGTTCTACCTATAGAAAGCTCTATGATATGTGATTCTCTCGTGGGGGAAGAGGATGGCCGCCCCTTGGCGCTAGGGTTGGCCGAGCTCAGAGGGGCCGGCGGCCGGTGGCGGGGAGCGCGGAAACGAGAGGGCGGCAAGAGGAAGAAGATGAATAGTACCAGGCTAATCTGGAGCATTCGTCGCCTGAAATCCCACATAGTCTTGTATTTTTTCAGCGCCCGAAATATAGCCGAGCCGGTTAAATTTGATTTAATAGTATTCTATGAGAGAGAATAAGCTGAAATAAGTCAAAAAAAAGGAGCCTATAGGAGTAGTAGGCATCCTTGCGTGTTGTCGTCTTCCCTCGGTGCCTCGCCGTTCGAAAGACCGTGTGTGCAGATGGTAATCGCAATCGCACTGCCTGCACCAAGGATTGGGCCGGAACGGCGGTGGCGACGTGGGCCCTATCCTACAACGAGCCATACGCAAAGGATTCGTGCAAGGCCGGACTGGGCCCTATCCTACAGCGAGGTGTGTAGGATTACGCAAAGGATTCGCATGCAAGGATTCGCATGCAAGGCCCTATACACGCGTCTGTAGTAAAGGAGCCGTCAGGTGGAAAAGGCTCTCGCGCTCTACAGTAACACAGGTGCCGCCAACGACGAGGTATTTTGATGATGATTTTTATATTCCCGAACTGTTTGACCAAAACATCCTTTTCCAATACTTTTATTGGGACTCGGTGCGGCCGGCCAGGCGGTTCATTATTGCTTCTGGGGGGTTGCGTGTGGCAGAAGCGTCGGTTTCCCCATGCTGTGGAAGGGCAAGAGGCCGGCTACTCTAGAGGGCAAGGAGGGCAGAGCGAGGAAGATGAAGGGCAAGAGGCCGCAACACCATTTGACGCGATGGCGGCAGATGCGGTGACGACGTGCTTCGCTGCAACCGCCGGAGGAACTGCCGCAGCGAGATCCTCCGGGCCACGCATCAAGCGAGAGGACAAGAAACATCCAGAAGTAACGTACATGGATCTTCGACTTGTCTGCCGCAAGTTCCGGCAGTAGCGCCACCGACACCGAGGAGGCGATCGGACTCGTGTCGCTCCGTCGGCTTCGTCTAATCGCAGACCGCGATGCACAAAGTTGCCCCAGGAGCTCTAGCGGGGGCGCTTCTTCAAGGCCAATCGTCAGGAGGCCATATGCTACGAGGGGATGGTGAGGATGACGGCGGCGCCGTGGGATCCCAAGGGGCCGGAGCTCCTCAAGAAAGCCGCTAATGCCGCGGACTTCGGGCGCGGGTTTACTTCTTGCGATCTTCTTTGTACCGTCGGAACCCCACGGACCAAGAAGCACCGGGCGCCGCTCCATGGAATTAGCGGGCGCCCGAGCCCGACGGCCGTGGGCGAACCATAATCGCGGAAGCGCGTTATTGGGCAATGGAGGACCTCATCATCGGGCGTGTGCCGCAACCCAACCTTGGTTGATCGCGACGGCACGGAGCTGCGCCGCCGTCGTCGATCCCCACGCCCGTGCATGGCCGGAAGGATGCAAGCGCGTGCGCCACCACTACCGGGGAAGAACCGTCATCTGTCTTCGCGGCTTTCGGTGCCGCGATCGATCTTGAGTTCGTGCTTCGGTTCCGGTCGCTAGACTTGGATGTCGCTTGAAGGAAGCACGCCTTCGGCAGATGTGTCCGTCCCCAAAACTAGCTATATTTAGTTTTTATTTGTGTGCGAGATGAGTTAGAATATCACTACTCCCCTCCGTCTCGTGGAGTTTGTCGTTTTTAACTTTTGAACTTCATGTTTGACCATCCGTCTCATGGAGTTTGTCCCTTTTACCATTCTCTTTTTACCAACTATCATCGGTGGGGCCACCTATAATTTTATCGAAATATATCCATATGAGGTCTTGTTTTGCGGGATTTATTAAAAGGAATTCAATGGTGTAATTAGAATTTAATTTGATTTTTTGGTTTGTGAGTTATAACATTTTTTAGTTAGTTCAAAGAGTAGGGCCTGCCAATCTTTGGATATCATGGTGGGGGCTGGCTGAGTGTATGGGGATTAAGTATATGATGATCATACTAGACTATCTAGGGTATGTGGATACGTAGAGTATGTGGACATACTTTGTTTATATACGCGAGTAGTGATATGTTTGTATATATGAAAAATATGGGTTCCTTCCAAAAATTTTCGCGTCTTGCATTAATATGAGTATCTAAACATACTTTGAAACCGATACTAAACAAGTATGAACACATGTGCAACGTGGTTTATTGAGGCGGGAGTAACTACTCTCGGGAGTACGTAAACGATAAACGAAGATTCGAATAGGTCTACCCTTTGAAACCATACATATGACCAATGAAACCAAAATAAAAAAAAAGTAATAGTCACATCGGTGACAAACAATAACCATCAAATGGTACGAAGACACGCTAAAGACATGCATATGACTATCATTCATCTCATGCATGCGGATGAACACTTATGATAAGAAATCAAACACTTTGCATCAACATTGAAGCATATAGGCAAACATAATATTTACAATATTCTATAAAGGTAGATTAGGATAGGAATAGATTATGGAATATATATATATATATATATATCCTACACCCTAGGAGTAGCTACACCCACGTAGATCTACGCTCCTTTCTCTTCTCCGAGCGACGAGCATTAGCTTCATTAGGGGGTTAAGTCAGTGCACCCTATATATATAATTAAAGAAAGAGACGAACACCAACATATACACCCAAAGAATGGCGGCCCTGAGAACACTAACGGTTCATCGTTCACACAATCTAAATAAGTCATAATCTGTAATTACTCTAATAATGCAAGATGGTTGATCGAGAAAAAACATGGCTACCGGAATGGCAAATATTGATAACTTACTTATCTCCGATGCTTCTTCGAGGACGGGAAGAGTTGTCCTCGTTGGACTCCACAACTGGCGCTTACCATTATTGTCCGCCATGGTAGATCTTGAAGGAGTGGAGACAGTTTTGTGTTCTTTCGGTAACCAACACTCCAAGTGCGGTGAAATATAAAATACTAGTAGGTGCCACAGGGGCCATCATGTCGATGTCTAACCCCGTCCGCATTGTCTTCACTAGTAGTACTACTCACTCCTCTCCACTCGCTTTCCACTCCTCGTTATCCCCACAACGCACACCGCCTTTGCCACTCCTCCGCGCCCGCGCCCTCGCCCCGCCCTCGCCTCGCGCCACCTCACCCCCAACCCCCCCCTCCCAAGGCGATGAAGGAGAAGAAGGCTGGCGATGGCGACAGATCCTGTGACGGCGTGCTTGCATTGCTATTTGCCGAAGAGGACTGCTCGGCGGGGAGATCCTCCGCGCCTCGAGAAGAAGGAACAAGTTGCCGATGCAATGCACATGGAGCTTTCGCGTCTGCGGCAAGTTAAATACACCACACCGACACCAAGGAGGCGTCGTATTTCGTGTCGCTCCGCCCGATTCGTCTCGTGCTGCCGCCCTGCCCGAAACAAAGAGTTCCCCCAGGAGCTCTAGCGTGGCGCTTCCTCAAGGCCGAGCATCAGGAGGCCATATGCTACGAGGGGATTGTGAAGATGACGGCGGCGCCATGGGATCCCAAGGGGGCGGAGCTCCTCGGGAGAGAGCCCCGATGCCGGGACTCCGGCGGCTTACTTCTTAGCGATCTTTGTTATGGCCGAACCCGCGGACCAAGAAGCGCCGGGCGCTGCTCCATGGAATCGGCGGCCCGCAACCCGATGGCCGGTGGGCGAACCATCTCCGCCGAAAGCCCGTATTTTGGCCCAGGCGGACCTCAACGTGGTTGTGTGCCTCAACCCAACCTTGATTCATGTCCCTACCGCTTCAACGGTGTAGAGTGCTTGGCGTCGGCGACTTCCACGTGCGTATGCCTACGGAAGAGTGCATGACCCACAAGGGAGGGGAGCGGCGTCGTTCGGTACTACTCGCTTCGGTGCCGCCTCCGTTTTGAGTTCATACTCTTGCCGTTCAAATTGAGCGACTTAGCGGTATACGCCTTCATGAGGATGTGCAACATGTCCCTAAACTAGCTTTATTTGGTTTTCATTGTCATATTGTTGTGTAAACATCGGTTACGCTTTAGTTTGCAACATGTGTTTATTTCCCTCTGTTGAGCTGTAATTTAATTATTAGAAATTTAGATGAGAGCTCGCCGAGGGTTAGCGTTGAGATGCTTTCCCGGCGACCATGGCAAGACAAATGGAGTTGCGCTCCCGGCAATGTCATCTCGATGGGAACTACTATTAAAGTTTTGGTTGTGTGCATGCCATCTCGACATTAATGATGTTGTTAGTCTTCGAAATGTTTCCTCGCCCTCCAAAAGCTCTATGTGAAGGTAACTAACATTTGGATCAAAAATTTATATGTACCTTACATTCCACATTTTAGTTTCTAGCTTATATTGCTTGAAGAGATTTTTTAACTGCCTTTCGAATGTAGGTGATATTTCTTGATATTTATGAATTGAATTTGTTTATGTGTAATCCGAATTATGTGCGAATGAAAGTTCATTTAGTCAAATTATTGCAATCGTTGTCACTACGTTTTCGTGTGTTCCGCTCGGACATTTTTTTGTTTGTTTCATTTGCGAGGTATCTTTGAAGGCCAGTCAAAAGGGTGAAGCATCCGAAAAAATTTCGGGCTGAAATTTCCGTAATTTCGGAAATATCGCGTCTACCGCTAGGGTCCGGTATATTGCTCCTACCGCCTAAAAATTTCAGAATTTTGAAGCGTAGGCGCCAAAATTTGGGCCCAAATATTGTAGAAGCCCGCCAACATTGTTGCCACCAAATAAAAGCCCCCGGCTAACCCTAGAAGCTCACTCATTCACTCCCAACCAGCTGCCACCTTCTATAAAAAAAGAGAGAACGAGCCGCGCCGCCGCCGCTCCGACGGACGCGGACGAGCGGCTTTCCGACGGACGCGACAGCAGCCCGGCGGCCATGTCCCGCTCCACGCCGGCGCCGACCGACCCGCCAGCTTTCTGACACGGCGGCGCGGCGCCCGTCCCGCTTCGTCGCGCCCCCAGCTCCCCATCCCGCTCGGGCTGCCCGGCGGCTTCGTCCCCGCCCGACTCTCCGTCCACGCCGACGACGACGCCAAGACCGGCGACCCGTCCCCCTTCGATGCCGGCCCGTCCAGCACTCCGCCCCGCGGCGCCGAGGTGGTGCCCTCCTGTTGCTTTCGCCCGGCCGAGGCGCCGCCCCGTCCATCGGCTCCAAGCTGCAGACGTCATTGGTTGCCCAACGCCGGCGGCGGCTCCTTCCCCGCACTTGCCGGCATCCAACCATCACGAAGGTTTGCATCCTCAATCTCGGATGTGTGTAGAGTCGTAGGGATCCTCAAATTCGGATGTGTGTGTGTTATATTGATGCTACTTGTGTAAGCATATTGATTGAGTCGTAGGGATCCTCAAATTCGGATGTCTTGCATGCTATCGATCCTTTTAATGGCTAACATACATATGCATGCTCTTGTGTAAGCATATTGATTGATGATGCAAAAAGCTGCTTTGCATATATCTGATTGCAACACTTCTAGCTTGCATACGGTGATGACATCTTATTAGTTTGATTTAGGGAAAATTAAAAATGGTTTGATTCTTTGGCTAACTGTTTAGCTATATGTGGATGTGTACACTTTGGAGCTTTGTTTGCTAGCCGTAAACCGGAGCTTTGGCTCCAAGGCGCTCTGATTTGTTTTGCATCACATAGAAAGGCGCTTTACGCTACATAATCCACATGTAACTTATTGCCTAGGCACTTCTCCTTGGGGTTTTTAATCTGGTACTTTTATTGCTATATGAATTAATATGAATTTCAAACAATTAGTGGCCCTATGCTAATTCATTCTGGCAATAGAATAATTTGGTCCACGCTCCACTTGAAAACTTTGAGAGTGACACAGATAATTTGGTGCCCTATGCTAATTCATGACTTTTTAATTTGTTACTAGTACAATGGTCGGTGATGGAGTTCGTGCTTGCGGGCTAGTGCTAAAGGCAAGAGTGTGGCTTCGAGGCGGTGGCATTGTGGTTGACCTGGTTGATGACACCGGTAGTAGAGGTGACACTGGCGGCCATAAGAGCAAGGCAACGACAAGCTAGATACTAACCTCCTCCCCTCTTCGCCCAAGATCGAAAAGGATGAAGAAAGTCCCCGTTAAGAACTTGTACTAGTGAAGAGGTGAGGTGCGTTTCTTCCACTTCTAGCATGCAATTGACTAACTATGGTAGCTGAAATGTCGACTTGGCCTTTTTAGTGTATGAATTCTAACATTTTGTTTGCTAAAATGCGGTGATTTGACATGAATGTACCGTGCGATATGGACTCATTTTGCCATGTGCAACTTGTTGTATTTTAGATTGTGCACCGATATTATGTAATATTTGGCACTACTTGTGGAATTTGTAATATTTAGGACTGTATACTATCCTAGTTTTATGCATGTTTGGAATCGTGGACCTCTTTTGATTCTCGCTATGTTGTGGACTAGTGGTGATGTTTTAGACTATCTTTTTTGTAATATTTGGACTCATATTTGCGACTTGAATTATATTGTGGACTAGTGCACCTATATTATTTGAAGTGTGTCTTTGAAAGGTGCTATTCTTGCTCAATCACATTGAGTTGGTACTTTTTTTTTTGCAATTACATTTTTTTTTTTTATCTAAAATGGTATAGAATAGATGTACATGATTTTTTGAACAAAATAAATATTTTTTATAAATTTGGTCCGGAAGTTTTTTTGTATCGCCGATAAATTTCCGATATATCCGATATTCTGTTTTATCGGTGACGCCGAGATTTTAAAGGGTTTTTCGATGTGCATTATCCTTCCTTTTTGAAGGGTTTTTTTTTTTTGAATGGTTTGCTATCTAGCTTGTACAACATTGCTCAATAACTTTGTCGTCTTAAAATCCTTTTTCGATGATTGATCCTAGGTATAAACCCAAAGACCCACGCGGGAGATTATAAAAGGATGAGGAGTCCCAAGAAGCCTGGCGGGATCTAGCGTTCTTTGAAGGTACATCTTCTTGCGTAAACGCCGAACCTAATCCCAAAGCGCATTTCATTTTCCACTAACTAAACCAATCCCGGATCTACAAACTTCCCACTCTAGCAAACTTGCATCGGAGAGCCCCGAGAGTGAAACTAAATTATATTTCCACCCTTCCTTTACCTCCTCTCGTCGGCTCTGTTCTCATGTGCGACCGATGGGCCGATCCAAGAACTACCTCTTCTCGTTGGAGCCAAGTTTTTTTTCATTTGCAAAAATCCAAGGATGGCAAACTAGTTTAGCAAACTCTTGGATATCTTTGTCATTTTAAATTGTACACATGAAGCTACTAGGAAGTAATGGTTTAGCGGCTCCTGTCATAGTCATATCTTATTGGCTACTCTATTTTTTTCAGAGAAAGAAAAAGCTGGGCGAAAACACGGAGGAAAAACTCGTCCTCGTCGGTGGAGATGCCACCCTTATCGTCTTTGAGTTCCGCTTCATCTCTTCCAATATAATTGCAAACATAGACCTTTTTCTTTTACCTTCATCTTTTTTGTATACAATTCCCTCGTGCACCATATCATAAATTCCATCATCATGGCCATCTTCTTCATCCACACTCATGCAAAGATCATCATTGATACTAGTCCGGTTCATCAACCAAGGCCCTCATTTTCATATAGTATAACCTCCAATGGTTCCCCATGATGTATCCACCTAGTGTAAGTGCTAGCCATTCCATTAATATACAAGTGTAAGTGATTACTTTGGTTGTGTGAATGCTAGTGTTGTCAATGCATTACGCCCATCCGGATTGAGCTTTATTATGATGGGCATGAAGCAAGATGGAATGGAAGGGCCATTCAAAGTTTTTATTTTTTTATTTGAGCCCTACTCGGCAGGTTCTATTATTCCACACTTGGTTTGAAAGCTAATAATGTTGTATATCAAGTAGGATGATGTGTTGTATATCTCCTAAAGTTCGGAGAAAATAGAATTTCGGACAAAGCATGCCAATTCCGATTCGAATATGTGGATGAACGACAAAGCGGCGGAAACTAGAGGCCGGGGCTTCCAAGGACATAAAAGTAACATTTTTGCCTTGTGGCGGGCTCTACCTTGACATTGTGCACATCGAGGGGATATGCATGATAGGAGTATTGTTGATCTTTATGAGCATGCGTTGTGTGTGACCGAGCACTACGACCAACATTTTTGTAAACTCTTTGTTTCGTATTTTGTACATTGTCCGAGTTTACAATGGATGGAACTTCTACTCATGAGCGTCTAACTTGTCATCTTTTTTTATCATATTTTAAAAGTCGAGATGCTAACTTCATAAGACTAATGGCGAGCTTGTTTGTTTCTTGTGGCACTCACGCCGCGGTTGATAGTGCATTTTATAGTTTATTGAAACTTTTTTGTCGGGATGACCGCTTGTGGTTTGGAACTGATTTCTTTGTGTACACATCCGTAGCGATTACTTTGGTTGTGTGAAGGCTAGTGTTGTCAATGCATTCTCTGCGGTGCGGATTGAGCTTTATCATGGCAATGAAGCAAGACGGAATGGAAGGGTCATTCGAAAGGTTTTTTTCCCCACACTCGAGGACAAGCACCGCAAAACTGGAGGCTACCTATGCTGAATTTGCGGTGAAGCAAGGCGTAAAGCCTCGTCTTTGTGAGTTTGTGTATGATTAGGAACAGATTTTGTTGGGCTATCCTTCCACATGGAGAATGAATTTGGAGCCCAACAAAGCGGTCCAAACCGGCGACGCCGGTGCTTGTGCACCGTTGATCTCGGTTGGATTCAACGGTTGAGATTGCATCTTGGGAAGCATGTATGGGGTAAGGAAAAACCCTAGCCTCCATTCAACTAAGAAACTATCTTTGCCTCCGGATGCCGTGACGGCGTGCTTCTGTTGCGGTTGCTTAGGAGGACTGCTCGGCGTAAGATCCTCCGGCGGCTGCATCCAACAGGAGGAACAACTTCCAACTTGGAGCCTGGTCGCGTGCCGCAGGTTCCGGCGAAGACACGGACACCAAGGAGGCGATCCAAATACGATATATAGCAAATGCGGCGTAGCAAATCAATCATCAACAAAGATATAGCCGCCGTCCCGTCGTCGAGCTCCTCGCGCCCCCACCTCTGCGGTGTGCCGCCACCACCGAGAGAGAGAGACGGTGTTGAAGTGTGTGGCAACGCATTATATATATATAATAATATGTCCGTAGTGTTATAACTTACGCAAGCGGAAAAACGGCTAGCTCGTTGTACCACAAGAGAACGGGCTAACATGTGTCCAAATTCAGGCCCAAAGGAAGGCCGCACGCGAGCGAAACGGAGGCCCGTTCAAAACCGGATGCAGAGCCCGGTAAATTCGATCTAGTACGACGCGTGTCAACATCCATCGTCTCTAGCAGACGGGCGATCAGAAGACTCGAGACAAATACAAAGCGCTGCAAGCCGCCGAGCAGACCGCCATCGACATGTGTTTGCAACGCCGGACACCACGCATACACGTGGACTATGGCGCGAACGCATGACAGAATATCACGACGCTTATAGGCACGCCGCACTCGCGAAGCACTGCTCAGCGATGCGTGTCCGCAATACCAAAGAAACAAAGATAGACGGTGGCGACAACACACGTCAGAATGACCGCGCGGCGAGAGCGGCGGCGGCATGTCTGCACACCGCTAATACATCTCGCCTAAAACTATACGCAGCGTCGGTAGTGGCCGAGACATGCGCTGACACCCGATAACACAACTCGTCGAAACTATACACGCCGTCGGCCAGAAGCTGCGACATGTACGGACACCGCTAACACAACTCGATGCGAAAATAAACGCGGCCAAGAGTGGTCGCGACATGTACGCACACACCGCTAACACAACTCGTGCGAAAATAAACGCGTCGGTAGTGGTCGCGACATGTACGGACACACCGCTAACACAACTCGTGCGAAAATAAACGCTGGCGTCGGTAGTGGTTGCGACATGTACGGAGACACCTCCTAACACAACTCGCCCGGAAAAATAAACCTTAGCGACTTTAATTTAAGTGACCGATTCGGACCCTTGTATGTTCAAAGCGCCGTTATCGCTGCACGCGCCTGCACGGTGTCAAGCAACACGGACGGTTCTCGACCACGCGAAGTCACGTGAATCAACGACGCGCTCGTAATACTGTCGAATCGGTGCACGGGCGGCGCCGAAAAGGTGTCTCGTAAGCAAAAATGCGCCTGAATTAGGGGTTGCATCCACGGTCGATCGGTCTCGAAAATGCGCTGTGATGAAACGCGTGTCCCGAGATACGTTGGAATTCCTTCGAACACTTTCGGTTTCAAAAAGCGTCCGCAGCAGCCGCCGCGCCTCGCGTGACTAGCCAACGAAAACGTGTGTCCGGATTAAAAAACGGGCGCGTTACATGAACACGCTGTCGTAATGACCTTCTATTACAGACGCGTATTGGTCCCCGTGGGACCATCCGACGCCTATTACCGACGCCGCCCGGCCCGCGTGTCGGCAATGCGTCACAACACGACGCCGTTATTAGCGACGCCTCGCGCACCGGCGGTTATTAGCCTTTTACATAGTGCATGGAGCCGCCTGCGATGAGACGACGGACAGAGCGCCGTAGGTATTGCGAGGTGAAGTCGAGGCGGCCGTAGAGGAGGTCGCTAGGCATGCCGAGGCGGCCTACCGATCTCCTCGCGCCCAAGCCGCACCGACGGTAACGCTTGTCGGCGCGTAAGAAGACGCCTGTTGTTGTCGAAGAGGAGGACGGTTGCGCCGATCCGCTCGTCGGGGCGCACTCGAGAAGAAGGACGCTTGCCGGGAATGCCCGATCCTCCCTTGGGCGGTTGGGGAGGTGGAAGCCCATCGCTACGCCATGCGCCGGAACGTTCTCCCAAGCGGGAAGTCCCGAGAAGCTCGAGGCGGCGGGGATGTAGTAGCGGTGGAAGTACCTCACAATGCCATAGTGGAGACTCCACTCCGTGGCTGTAGCTCCGGCTTCGATGGCGTTTGAGATGATCCCAAGCTCCTTGTTGGTCGTCGTGGCCTGTCGTCGCCGGTGATCATGTCGCTCGACGCCACCGTCGATGTCGTCCATTGCCACCACAAGGCGCTGCCGGGCTGGTATGCGGTCAACCGGGGCAGCGCGATGTCGTCATCGAGGTCGCCGGGGTCGGCGTTGTGGCCGTCCTTGCCGGCGCCCCCGCCCGGCGTCGTTCGGCCGTCGTCGTTGTAGCCGCTGGCAAGGTCGATGGCCTCCTCCATCGAACGGGGCTCGAACCACTTTCGAGTGCCGTCCGCGGCCGAGGATGCGCAAGCCCTCGACGAAGAGGCGATGCGATTGGCGCTGTCCTTCAAAATCCATGCTGCCAGCATAGACCCTCGAAGGCGTCGATGTAGTCGTCCGACTTGCCGTCCCGGGAAGGCGTGCCCGTAGTAGTGTCGAAGTGGGGTGGGGGTCAGTGATGTCGCGGCGGCGGGTGAACTTCGTCCCACTCGATCGGGGACTTCTTCTTGGACAGTCCATGAACCGGGCTGCGACAATACCCGGTGAGGTGGAAAGCGGCGTAACTCACGTAGTAGTCCGGGTCGATGTCCAAGTTGAGCTCAGAGAAGAGCTCCGCCTTTAATCCGAGGTCGGGGTCACGGCCGCCGTCACTCCCGGACTTGCGACGCCAGCGTGAGCGTGGGGGGATGTGATGCCGCGGGTGGCACCATGGGCCCGGAGCGCCGCGGTGGGCGCGGTCGGGGGACGCGCGGGTGGCGTGGAGGCGGGGGGCGCCGCGGGTGACGCCATCTCGGCGGAGGAGTCCCGCGCGATCGCGGTGTTGGTGGAAGGAGAGGGCAGCCGGTCTTTGCCGTGTCGTCGAGGATGACGTCGATGGGCTGGCTGTGAGCATCGTCGACAACGCCATCATCCTCCTCTCTCTAGCCGGAGGATAGCGGGGTCGGATCCGCCGACCGAGTCCGCTGGCGGGGGGCTACGGCCGGGCGGAGGTGGTCGGCCTGTGCCGGCGGCGCGCAGGCCTGGCTGTCCTCTAGCGTGGTTGTCGCATGCGTGTAGGGGTCCTCGAGGTGATGCAAACGTGCTCCGCAGCGTAGGCGAGTCTCCATGTCGTCGGGCGGCGGCCGATCTTGGCGCCAGTTCTCATCGAGCTTCTTCAGCGCTGCGGTGAACTCCCTCATCTCGGAAGCCATGGGTGGTGGGGACCGATCCCGGTCTCCGATACGGTATCGCCGTCCCGGCTAGATTGGGCCGGAATTGACACGTGTTCGCCGACCGTTGAAGGCCGCTGAGATGACGTGCGGGGCTGCGGCTTCGCCCGGCGCCGAAGGCGTGACGGCAACGAGGGTGGAGAGGAGCCGAGTGGGAGGGGACGGCCGCCGGGCGGGCCGGGGAAGCGGCGGGAGGTGGGAGGTGGGGCGCTGGCACGGGCGAGGAGCGCGGCGGCATGTCCCAGAATCGAAGACGAAGATATATTTTTTATTGCT
Source organism: Hyparrhenia diplandra (assembly GCA_015847255.1). Taxonomy (NCBI): domain Eukaryota; kingdom Viridiplantae; phylum Streptophyta; class Magnoliopsida; order Poales; family Poaceae; genus Hyparrhenia; species Hyparrhenia diplandra. Next base: position 25,889 of record JADLZK010006520.1, read on the forward strand.
TGCTTATCCCTAGAGATTACATGCCTCTTGCTTATATAGCCCGACTAGTGGGACTTGTAATCTAAGCAATCTCTATAAGGTTTCCTTATACGATCGAATACCTTTTACAAGCATATCCTATTTATTTATTTCCTAATAAGGGTCTCCCTTGTAGATGAGATATCCCCTTGCACACCAAAAACTCCTAAAATAACCCTAACTTGAAAGCGAAGCAAACTTCGAATCGTGCGGAAGAGGGAAAGCGGCGCGGCAGGGGCGCTCCCCCCAGCCCCTGGGCCCCGCCCCTCCCGGGCGGCGGCCGTCGCGTTGAGCCCAATTAGCCACTCCCGGGCGGCCCAATTACGGATCATGACACCGAACTGTTTTATATAGGCGTGATAATGTAGAGACATGCGAATTCGACAGGTGTATGTAGCGTTCGAAATATTGCGAGGCGCGTGTCAATATCTGAACACTTGGCAAGTGCGGGCGCTGTAACTATCACGTCCATTACGATGCGCCGACGTTTGTCGGAGATGGTTTATAGCAAGCGGGTGTGCGTACATATACGGATTATTCTGACGATTGGGCTGTATGCCCGTCTGATCTGACGTTTGTATGAGTGCGAGACAATTGGTAGTGGTATGTGTCGGTAACTAGAGTATCTCACCCCCACGGACATTGGATAGGCATGAAGACAAAAAGTTCTATATAGTACATTACCAAAGCCGAATGTTCTTTTACAAACACACAGATTACTTTACGATTTATGGTACATTAGCATTCGTAGGGAAGTCATAACCATGCTTGATCCGAAACGATTAGCAATCTCAAAGGGCGAGGAAGGCATCTATTTGGCGTAGTTAATCGATTCGGCCGACAACTAAAAGTCCCCCCATCGGTGGTGATCGATGAAGTCACCCTTCTTCTTACGCTTCTTCTTCTTCTTCTTCGGCGAGGAATACGTAGAACCGCCCGATGCTAGAGTATCCAGCCGAGGGAGACACTCTGGTTCTGCCCGATTCTTGTACTCATTAACATCAAGAAGCGAGGCACAATATGTTGTAAGTCGCGTGGATTGGAGACGCTTGAACCCCGCGTCAACTTCAAGGCGTTCCACGTCCTTGCCTATAGCCGCCCGGTGAACACATGGCCCTCATCTTGAAGAAAGTGGTTCAAAACACGGGTAACCGGCCCCCCAATACGGTGCACTTGATATACAAGGCATCGATGGCCAACACACGGTACAGTATGCGGCGCGATCACGAACTCCCTTTTGCCAAACTCGTTGGGAGGAAGAATCCTCCACTCAGTCGAGGCCAACGAGCATACACCTTTGTTTGGACTTTGGGCGTGATATACAAGGCGCGTGGTATCGTGTCGATATGCAGGTATCTGCATGCCGGCGGCGACCACATCTCGGCAAGTCGCGCGCGGGTCTCTGGGCATGGCCTTGCCCGATTCTTTGCGAGATGACTCCATTTCTCTGTGTTTTTTTGCCGAGGGAAGAAACGGTGCGCTTCTTAAGTAGATGGGGTCTCGAGCGGCGGTTGCCGATCGCGAATGGTTGCGCCGGTTGAGTTGCGTCCGTTGGAACTTGTGAACAATCCATTAATCGTTGTGGAAGTTTAAATGGCGGATTCATGCAATGGTGCATCCGTTTTTGAGTTCGAGGCGTGGTTTTGGTGGATGCGTCGTGTGGGTACGAGTTGGCGATGCGCTGGGAGGCGATGTCGCCTAGAAGTAAGCCCTCCTCTGCGGCCTCCACCTTGTGAAGTTTGGCTCGGTGCCCGGCGGCGATTGGAAAGAGGCTTCGGCGGCGATAAAAAGCAGTCTCTAAAAGGCCGAGAGGAAGATGAATAGGAGTTTTCTTTTTTTTTGAAAGCAAAACGGGGAGTTTTCTACTTCTACGTAATTTTTCTTTTCTTTTCTTGTGGATCTGTTTGTAAATGAGCCGGTGTAATGCGTTGAGATAAATACATTTTCCTTCTAAAAAAAAAATCTTATTTGTGCAACCAATTTTTATTAGGCGGCTACATATGCGAGCATATGTATGTGTGGTTAACAAAGTTGTACATACAAGCTTCTAGTCATCATATATTTTCTCAAAGCCCGAACAACCCGGTCATCGAGTTTGCGTCATCACATTGTTTTAATACTACCCTAGCTAGTACATGATCACCAAAAGTAAGTCAAAGCTTCTAGTCATCATATATTTTCTCAAACCGAACAACCGAGTTATCGAGTTTGCATCATCACATTGTTTTAATACTACCTAGCTAGTACATGATCACCAAAAGTAAGTCAAGACGACATAACATCAATCACATTATTTAGTGTGTTGTCGGCATCGTAGGCATGCCACCCCAGCAGTACTCAACACCGGCCAACGGCACGGCAAGCGAGCCTATGCATCATGAGCCTCTCGTCTTCGCTCTCGGCCTTCCTCTTGATGAGATCCTCAACGGCCCAAACAACTTCAAAGAGCTTACGCATGAAAATATATATGAGGGATCTAGATAAGATCGTTCAGGACAAAAAACAAGTCACGATCGTCAAATCACAAGCATCGTTCATATATTTGGTCATTGAGAAGCTGGCGTAGTGAAATAAAGCATGCATGCATGCAAAGTGAACTATGCCAAAGCGGTGGCTAGAGAACTACCATTATATTCACGGATCTATGCCAAAACTTGGTGGCCAAAATTGGTTTTCTCAATTTAAACAAAGCATGCATGTAAGTGAACTATGCCAAAAGCGGCAAAAAGCTGGCGGCGAGAACTACCATTCTCGAAGTATGCCAAAAGCAGGTTGGCCTTGGCCAAGCCAAAATGGGTTTTCTCAATTGCATTAAGCTCGAAAGCGGAAACTAGTAGTATAACCGGAAGCTCTGGGGTATACTAAGGCCTGTTTGGATCCAAGAGGATTCTAAAATCCTTGAGAGAAAAAACGTGTAGCTTCCAAAGCGTACCCTAGATTCTAGAATCGATGGTGGGGATTGTAAAATCTAGAATCATATGGCATTAGTGATACTAACGACGATCTTGCTTCCATCTCCGGGTGTCGCCTCTAGCTTCTGGCTCCTTGCCTCGACGCCGGCCGGGGACTTCTCCTTCGCCCTTGCCTCGCCCGGCTTCGGCGGGCGCTTAAACGACGCCTCTTAGGCGGGCGCGGGACTCAACGACCCGCGAGGGGCAAGGAAGGAGGAAGGAGCCCAGACGGCGTCGTTGAAGGCGAGAATCCCCGGGCATGTCCTCTTTCCTCCATCGCTTAAGCTCCCGACGATACCCCTCTACGCCACCGTCGCTAGGGTTTCAAGTTACTAGTGAGCGAGGCGATTTCCGTCTTCCTCCCCAACGAGGCGGCGGATGCCTTGCTTCTTGTACCCCGTGGAGGCGGGACGCCCTTGTTGAACTCGAAGGTTCTCACCACCGCTTTCCACCGGGACGAGAACCGGGGCGTCCTCCCGCATTCATCTTCGGCGGGGCGGGGGAGAGGCCGAGGAGGAATGGAGGTGGCGGCGCGTGGCGGAAAGAGGCTAGGAGCACGGGCGGTGGCGCCGACGCCGAGGAAGGTTTCTATGCGAGCGAGTGGAGAGGCGGAGAGAAGGAGCTGAAGCAGTATAGGCGACGACGGCCGCGGTATATATATATATATATATACTAGCTGGGTCCCCTTTGGCGCGTTGGGTTAACAGGAAAATATGTGAAGTATTATATATAGAGGTCTACATACACACATGTCTATTCTGAGCATTCACAGGAAGAAGCATGGGAACGCATCACTGGACTGCAACTAATCTGAGGAGCTTTGTTTCGGAGACAACACATGATGTAGAATTGTAGAGGAGTTTTTGACCTGTCAATCCAATGGGAGAATGGGTAAAATGAATCAAATAAGCAGAGCACCAAAACGGCACTATAGTATCAATGTGAACAAATGTATCTGTAAATGCATAAAATAAAATTAAGAGAGATGACACATGTTTTCATATTTGGTACACAGAACACAAATATTTGTTTCATATGAGGTGTAACTACTTTGCAAGCATGCTTCAATGACATCAGGATACTAAGGGAAGCATGAGTACAAATGGAGGAACTGTTTAAAATATATATACATATTTATGCTCTTGTATTGGAAGACAGCAGACATATTTTTGGTGTTGTTGTTTCATAAATAAATAAGGATAGGTGGCTGCAGGAAAGATATGGAAAATAATGGTTATTGACATTGTTTATTTGCAATAATAATATGTTTGTCGTGAATGTCGAGACTAATGGAGCGAACTGATTGTCAGAAGCTAGGAGCTCAAACTTTTAATCAATCTCACTGTGGGTCAGCATATCTATATAATTGTTAGGGCCCAAATTTTAGAGTGAATTAATATAGCTGAATCCATGAAGCATAACTACATAGGGACGACATCCCCTAAATTGAGATCATATTTCAGTTATGTTTGATTGAATAGCTCTGCTGCTGAATGACATGTAGGTTAACCTAGATTTAGTTCTGAAGTCATGATGTTGAATGAAAATGGACTGACTACATTTTTCTTCCCTTTTTTCAAGAGTGGGGACAATTGGTTAATAAAGTCAGCATAAAGGCTAGCTAGGCAGACATCACCCCGCAGAAAATCAACAGAAACAATCCACAAAAAAACATATTCCAGTAAAGCTGTGGTTGGTGGACATCAAACGGGAGTCTTGAGCTAGAATTAGACAGATGCAACAGGTGCTGCTTGTCCTTCTTGACTAAATTGTAAACAAAGTTGGACTTAACTGATTGATTTTCAGTAACAGTAAGCAGTAACATGAATTCATATATTGGCTTGCTATATGGTAGAGTTAAATAAAAAAAGGTATTGTGCAAATATGATTGTAATTAAAGAAACTAATATTTTGCTAGGGGTAGACATAATTATGAAGTAACAAACCTTGCAGTCAAAAAGGAGAGGGATTGTGAGAAGCGTGCAGGACATCCACTGATGTCACAGCATAAATACATTGCTGTCAGGCTCCTTCACCTATCATGTTATTATCTGCAAATACATATGGTGGCATTACTATTGGACAGGTGCTGCTTGTCCTTCTTGACTAAATTGTAAACAAAGTTGGACTTAACTGATTGATTTTCAGTAACAGTAAGCAGTAACATGAATTCATATATTGGCTTGCTATATGGTAGAGTTAAATAAAAGAGGTATTGTGCAAATATGATTGTAATTAAAGAAACTAATATTTTGCTAGGGGTAGACATAATTATGAAGTAACAAACCTTGCAGTCAAAAGGAGAGGGATTTGTGAAGCGTGCAGGACATCCACTGTCACAGCATAAATACATTGCTGTCAGGCTCCTTCACCTATCATGTTATTATCTGCAAATACATATGGTGGCATTACTATTGGAAATTAGTTTCATGATCAAATATAAAATGTATGCTCCAGATGGCAAGATATAGAATATTAATATGTACTAAAGAACCTAGATGTAAGGCACGGAATGGGAAGATGATAGTAGGCTGTAGTACCTAAATTGTGTGGTTGTCTGTTGTATGTAAGGCTAGGAATGCAAATATTTTTAAAGATTTGTGGTAGGTGAAAGTAAAAATGCGATGGACTATATTAGTTGTTGTTGTGTGAATAATATGCAGGAAGGTTTATGTGGACATTTAGTAGTATTCTCCTCATCTGATAATAAGCTGATCGAGAAAACAATGTTTGAGCAAAGGGACTTGCAGACTTACGTGGCTGTCGATTATTGTTAAGTGTACGCTCGGTGTAGGGAAGTGCATCTGAGCTTTTACGCTAACCCGAGGAGCTATGCTGTTGCATGACAGAGGCACCGAGCAATGGATCTAGGCGGCGTCGAGTGCGATGGTAACCATATGTACTGGCCACAGATCGGGAGTTGCCGCATTCATTGTTTCCAGAAGCTGCAGGTGGTGTACACCTCATACGTCTATGTGTACTATTTTGATTGGCGTGGTTGTCAGCGGCGGTGTGTGCAGCTGCAGGGACACATTTTGAAGGGGTTGTTACGTGTGAATGAAATGGTAGACCTGACTATGCACAGTAGACAATATAGGCGGTAAAATTTTTACCTTGGTATGGATTGTCGAGACGAACACGACGTCGCATGTGCCCTGCTTCCATGGTATGATATGATCTACCAGGTGCGTGGGTATATGCAGACCGAAGCACATCAGTTGTCCTGCCATCATCAGCATAAAAGAAATTTAATAATTTGTTATGCATGACCCCCTTTTTCCATCATCAGAGCATGCTATGATGGTCATTTATATGCACATAGGAAAAGAAAAAAATGAAACGAACATGTAAGAGGGAATATAAGTAGGTGTAATATCGGCTGCTTAAAATCTTTCGAACTATATTCAAATGCTTAATTGACTTAGTTCTGCAAGGCAAGGTTCCATGTAAGGTCTGGTACATAGGTTTGGCCCTTGCCTCTTTGCTATTTTTTGAGCCAAAAGAATTGTAATCACTTGAGTTTATGTTCACAAAATTTATGTTCAGTCATCACTTTGAGGGCAATCTCTCGAAAAAGCTGTATTTGTTATGCATGACCCCCTTTTTTCTATCATCGAGCATACTATGATTGTCATTTATATGCACATAGGAAAAGAAAAAGTGAAACGAACATGTAAGAGGGAATATAAGTAGGTGTAATAACTGGCTGCTAATAATCTTTCAGAACTATATTCAAATGCTTAATTGCCTTAGTTCTGCAAGCCAAGGTTCAATGAAAGGTCTGGTACATAGGTTTGGCCGTTGCCTCTTTGCTATTTTGCGAGCCGAAAAGAATTGTAATCACTTGAGTTTATGTTCACAAAATTTATGTTCAGTCATCACTTCGAGGGCAATCTCTCTATGAAAGCTGTAAATACATGCACAAAGCTTTGAGAGCAATGGAAAATACACATAGATGGCTGGCTGGTTTCGGGTACTTTTTCAAATGTAAAACACAAAGGTGAAACTAAGGAAATTCCATGCTCTCAATCTGATTTACACCAATATGTCAATAATGCATTTAAATACATGCTCTTAATCAGGTTTACACCAATATGTCAATAACACATTTAATTTGCTCACTTTACTCATGGACTGTCATTTTATCGAGCACTGGAGGAGCATGGAGCCCAGATTGTTGCATTTGGACTGTTTTCTAAGTGAACATTTGGATGCACCAAACACATTGACATGCTTTTTCTTCGCCAGCTTAGCGTGTGCAATTTGCAGACTTAAGTACGGCAGTAGTGCTGCCATTATAAGCCTGATAGGAAGGCTGCTGGTCGATCTCAGTATGCTTTGGGAATAAAAAAAAACGCACCACATGAACAAATCTGAGATGAGGAGCGGGTACCTGGTAGAGGCGGCGGGTAGGACTGGTTGTCAGATGCCCGGCGATGGATCTGCAGACTCAAGTGCAGCAGTAGTGTTGCCATCATAACCATGAAGGCTGCTGCCCTATCTCAGAGTGTTTCTTGGGAAAAAAGGCTAACCCCATGAGATGAGGAGTGGGTACCTGGTAGTGGTGGCGGGTGGGAGTGGGCGTCAGATGGCCGGCGTTGTTGCTGCTCACCCGGGAGGCCTAGAGGTTGTGGCCGGTCGTCATGTACGGGAGGCTGTGGGGAGCCTCGCTGTGGCGGTGGCGGTGGGCGTTGGTGCTTTGGTGGTGGCCGACGGCGGGATTGCGCGCTGGATCCGCTGGCGTTGCTGAGGGGAGGGAGGGGGTGGCAGGGTGGCGCGCGGTGGTCGTGCGTCTGGAGGCGGCGGCGGGGGGAATAAGCGGACGCGGCGGCTGTCGAAGCAAGGGAGGAGTTGGAAGGGTGTGGAAGTGGTACACGCGTGCGGTGGAGAAAGGTCGTTTTGTATCGGACGGCTGGAAGAAGTTACTGTAATTTGTACAGTGTGCTGTGGGGAGCCTCGCTGTGGCGGTGGCGGTGGGCGTTGGTGCTTTTGGTGGTGGCCGACGGCGGGATTGCGCGCTGGATCCGCTGGCGTTGCTGAGGGAGGGGAGGGGGTGGCAGGGTGGCGCGCGGTGGTCGTGCGTCTGGAGGCGGCGGCGGGGGAATAAGCGGACGCGGCGGCTGTCGAGGCAAGGGAGGAGGTGGAAGGGTGTGGAAGTGGTACACGCGTGCGGTGGAGAAAGGTCGTTTTGTATCGGACGACTGGAAGAAGTTACTGTAGTTTATACAGTGTTTTGAGTCTATGTTCGGAAGTTCTTGGCTCTACGACTTTAAGGGTATAGTTTATATATATATATATACACATATGTGTTATATTACACCTAGGTGTATGCTACACCATGACACATCCAAAACCGACCGCAACCCAGCTAATCAAACCGACTGACCGCCCGCCCGCGTCCCGGGAGTTCGACCCGTCCCGCACGGTCCTACCCCACACGCTCGGTTCCATGCGCCCGCACCTTGCACGCCTGCACTCGCCGGGCCTGGGCCGCTTCTTATTTTTGGCCGTGGACCTGACTCCCCACGTGGCCACGTGCCCCTACTCCCGCACGCTGCTGAACCAGAGGCGCCTCTCGCTGCCCGCTCTTGTCCAAGAGACCAAGAGCCTTTTTTTAAAAAAAAAAAATACAACGCACACACACGACATGCAACAGCCATAACATCTGCTTGCTATCCAAATCCGTTAGCAAGCTAACAGGACTAACGGGCCACAGCGGCTAGCTTGCTAACGGAACTAACGTACGTACCTAGACGTCTCCCTTTACCTCATCTACGAGACTCACACCGTCACACTATTGTAGTAAAGTTTCTAATTGATCAGTGTGGGATAATATTTTCCGATCAGTGCGGGATAATATTTTTCTTTAATAGTTATTAGTATTTCAGTTAGTATTTTCTGCCGATTATTATAATAAAAAAAGAAGAAACAATATTTTCTTTCTTAGTTATTAGTATTCCAGCTAGTATTTTGTCGGTATATGTTCAGTATTTCATCTTTGTTAGTATTTCATCAATATTTTGTTCGTGTCTTCAGTATTTTGTCGTTATCTGAATATTTTTTTATCTCGTAGTATTTCGTCAATTACATTTTCATTCATGTGCGTCGGTATCAACTACCTTACAATAATAGTTTTAATTTCCTTCCTATTTGTCATTATCACTTATGTAGCTTCGATTATTTTTTTCGATATATTTAGTATTTTATTTCAAGTATATTCGGTATTTTTATTTCATGTCTATCCATTATCTCGTCAAATGGTGTTCAATATCTTTAAATATTTTGTTTCTAGTATTTCTCAAAGTATCTTGTAGTATTTCATCGGTATTTTTTAAATCATTAGCTTATGAAAGGCACTATGACTTCAGAATTAGTAATATCTGACTAAGTAGTTGTTAGTATTTTTAAGTATGTTGTCGGTATCTTCAAATATTTCATCGATATCTTCAAATATTTTTAAGTATTTTCTTTGAGATTAGGTTTTGTTGATTTTTATTAGTTATCGTAATTGTTAAGTTTAGGGTTTAGGGTGAGTGTCTTTTTTGAAAAGCATGGTCCCTCAGGGCAAGGTTTTCGAGAAACCGAGTTTAGGGTTCATGGCGGTTGCCGAGTTTAGGGTTCATGGGGGTCTTTGAGTTTAGGGTTCATGGTGTTTGCCGAGTTTAGGGTTCATAAAATTTGTTTAGTTTTTTTTTATTTTCGGTATTTTGTCATAGAGGGCGAGTGTCTTTTCAAAAGCATGCCCCCTCCTAGGCAAGTGAGTTTAGGGTCCATATTTTTTGCCGAGTTTAGGGTTCATCGTGGTTGCCGAGTTTAGGGTTCATGGCGGTTGCCGAGTTTAGGGTTCATTGCGTTTGCCAAGTTTAGACTTTGTTGATTTTCAACATTTGTTAGTAATTGTTAAGTATAGGGTTTTCGGGCGAGTGTCTTTTCAAAAGCATGCCCCTCCCGTGCAAGTGAGTGTAGGGTCCATTTTTTTTTTTGAATTTAGGGTTCATCGTGGTTTTCGAGTTTAGGGTTTATGGCGGTTGCCGAGTTTAGGGTTCATGGTGGTTGCCGAGTTTAGGGTCCATATTTTTTCCCGAGTTTAGGGTTCATCGTGGTTGCCGAGTTTAGGGCTTATGGCGGTTGCCGAGTTTAGGGTTCATGGCGTTTGCCAAGTTTAGCTTTGTTTATTTTCGGTATTTGTTAAGTTTAGGGTTTTGGGGTGAGTGTCTTTTCAAAAGCATGCCCCCTCCCCGCAAGTGAGTTTAGGGTCCATTTTTTTACCGAGTTTAGGGTTCATCGTGGTTGCCGAAGTTTAGGGTTCATGGCGGTTCGAAGTTTAGGGTTCACTGCGTTTCTTTGAGTTTAGGGTTCATGGCGTTTCTTGAGTTTAGGGTCCATATTTTTTTTGCCGAAGTTTAGGGTTCATCGAGGTTGCCGAAGTTTAGGGTTCATGGCGGTTGCCGAGTTTAGGGTTCATGGTGGTTCTTAGGAGTTTAGGGTTCATTGTGTTTTCTTGAGTTTATGGTTCATGGCGTTTGTTGCGTTTAGGGTCCATTTTTTCGAGTTTAGGGTTCATCGTGGTTGCCGAGTTTAGGGTTTATGGTGGTTTCTTTGAGTTTAGGGTTCATGGCGTTTGCCGAGTTTAGGCTTTGTTTATTTTCGGTATTTGTGAGTAATTGTTAAGTTTAGGGTTTTTGGGCGAGTGTCTTTTCAAAAGCATGCCCCCTCCCAGGCAAGTGAGTTTAGGGTCCATATTTTTTGCCGAGTTTGGGGTTCATCGTGGTTCTTTGAGTTTAGGGTTCATGGCGGTTGCCGAGTTTAGGGTTCATGGCGGTTCTTCGAGTTTAGGGGTTCATGGTGTTTCTTTGAGTTTAGGGTCCATATTTTTTTGCCGAGTTTAGGGTTCATCGTGGTTCCGAAGTTTAGGGTTCATGGCGGTTGCCGAGTTTAGGGTTTATGGCGGTGGACGAGTTTAGGGTTCATGGCGTTTTGCCGAGTTTCGGCTTTGTTTATTTTCGTATTTGTTAGTAATTGTTAAGTTTAGGGTTTTGGGGCGAGTGTCTTTTCAAAAGCATGCCCCCTCCCAGTAAGTGAGTTTAGGGTCCATATTTTTTGCCGAGTTTATGGTTTAGGGCGTTTCTTTGAGTTTAGGGTTTATCGGTTCCTCCGAGTACTATCTCTCGAGTAGTTATCGGTATCTCTGAGTACTTACAGGTATCTTGCCAGTAATTATAGATATCTTGATTTGCAGTTGCTTTATACATCGGTTCTATAACTTCAGTATTTGTCATTATTGTTGGGGGAAGGCCGGGCGTGCCCCCCTGCGATCGGCTTTGATAAACCATGGCGAAAGGTGGCGGAAGGGCCTACTTTCGGCCTCGGGAGTCGAATGCCTCCGCATTCGGGATATCGTGCGGCATGGATGGCTTGCCATGTCGTGGATGAAGACGCAGGTTTTCACCCGGGAGTGGCGACCAAATGCCGAATGTCGAGGCCCGCCTCCGCGGATCTCGACATGTAGACGAAAAGCCGTAGCATTAGGCGTGGGAGGCCGAAGTGCCGCGGTCGTCGAGGAAGAGAGGCGCCTTACGCGAATGTGCCGACTCGGGCCGTCTCAGCCGAAAGACAGGCATGTAAGAGGCCATAAGGAGTCACTGGGGGAGGTCATGCCATGTGAATGCATAGACGTTCGGGCCGAGGGGGCGAATGCTTCAGGTTACGCCCCATGGGTGGAGGCCAAGTGTGGATCCTCCGGGCTTTGGGGAGGAAGGCCGAAAAGGGTCGCCTTCGCCGTGGAAGGAAGGAGCCGTCGAATGTCCATTCTCTTTGTCTCGCAGTGCTCGCGTTAGACGGCCAGTGTGGTCCTGGGGCGAGATCGGGCGCGGCGCGAATAGACAAGGCTGCCCCAGCCCATGGACGCCGAGGCGAGGTTGGTAGGAGGGCATAATTGGAATTGTAAAGTCTACGGACTATAAATAGACCCCAAGAGGGCATTGTAAAGACAGAGAGGGAAGATTAATAGAAGAGTGTTCCGGTTCGGACATTCATTTCGGAGTTTTGCTTTGCCTTGTTGTGTGATCCGATCCTACCGGGGGTAGCCGCCCGGGCTACACCAACATTGGCGCCACCGTGGTTGTGCGCGAGCAACCCATGGCTCGGGCGAGGAAGACCCGGCGGCGGCCGGCGGAAGACGGCCGGATCTCCTCCGGCGGATCCTCTGTCGGACCCTCCGCCGGAGATCGTCACTCCAGCCAGGGCAGGGGCGAACAGGAGAGGATGCGCCACGGGCCCGGGGGCAATAACCGGCCAGGGGCCCTTCCGTCGCGAGAAGACGCCGAAGCCCAAGAAGAGGAGGAAGACTCGGAGGAAGAGCAACCTCAAGAACGTGAAATACCAAGTAATGAGCAGAGCAACGCTCCAAGTTAATACAAGAGTTGAGCCTCGGACAAGCGAGCTCGAGAGTTGAGGGTGGAGGAGGGACGCAATGATGAAAGGAGAGGCAGCTAGGCGAAGAGAAGAATCGACTCGTGAACGGCTAAGGCTCGCGCGAAATCGAAAAAAAGAGAATCTGCTCCAGAAATGGCTCGGATGGAGAAAAACGCAGCACCATCCCAAGGAGGAGCAAGAACCGGTTTCGTCTCGGAGGGGGAGGTCGACCCGGTCTCACCCCCTAGCCGAACTACTGACTAAGCCCATGGCCTATAGGGTACAAGCCCATATTGCCATCGTTCAACGGAAGTCGGACCCAAGGAAGTTCATCGCAAGCTATGAAGCCGCAGTACATTCGGCGGGGGGATTCGGTCACCGGGCGAAGTCTCTCATAATGGCGGTAGAAGACATTGCGCATGAATGGTACATTGCCCTTCGTCCGCTATCCTTATTTGAAGGAGCAATTGATCATCACCTTTGAGGGCGGGCCTAAAAAAAAAAAGGGAACTAGGGATTTCTTGAAGCTCAAGCGGGGAGGATGGAGAGTCGTTAATGCAAGTACCTCGAGAAGATAGTGCGCCTTCGCTCGCATTAACTTAATGTATCGATGAAGTGGTCATAGGCGGCAATTGAAGGAATGGTTATAGGTCGGTCGCCGCACAACTAGATAGGGAGGAACCCAAAACCTTGACTGAGTTGTACGATCGGATCAAGAAGTTCGCAAAAGTGGGAGGAGGAAGGAATCGGAAGCGAAGAAAGGCAACAAGAAAGGATGAAAAGCGACAATCACCACATCCAACATGACTAATAGCCAAAAAGGGGGCAAGACTCCTCGCCCAGTCAACAACGTGCAAGACGATTCGGCTCAAACGACCGAACCCAGTCAAGAACCAGAACCGGGGATGCCCCCAAATTCCAAGGCGAATCGGGTCCAACCAGGGTGGCCGAAGCTCAAGGGGCGAGGTCGCGGAAGAGGCCGGACGGCCCAAGGGTACCGTCTTGTTTTGTCTATGGGGAAAACATGGGTCATTTCAGTCGAGATTGTAAGTATGGGCGGATGGCCAAAGAACAAAAAACAAAGGACGAATGTTCACAAGGTAGCCAAGCTCCAAAGCACGTTTTCAATATGAGAGAAACGGCGGGTGCTCACCGAATGCATATTTCCACCTCCACCTCCACCTCCACTAGCGCAAAGAGAGCCCCCATGCTTCCGGTTCACCATCATCGGTACTCTCGGAATTACCCGGGTTATATCCCTCGGCCCACCTCCATCAATGGCGGCATCCTCCCCAAGCAAAACCCGAGCGACCCGCAGTAACGCACACATGAAACCCGAAAGCGAGCCGGAGAGAATAGGATCAGAACTTCACTTCCATCTCTCGGGCCACATCTATGCAATCACAGGCGGATCCAACCTCGAGCACGAGAACAAACGAGCCGAAGGGACTATGTGAGAAGAGTCCACACAAGTAACACCCGGGTTGCCCTTGAACAAAGGCCCAAAGATGGTCAATGGTCCCGATCACTTTTGACGAAAAGTGACTTAGGCTAAGAGACTACCCACACAGGACGCATTTGTCGCGACTACAAATGTGGATAAGTTCACACTTCACAATATCCCGATAGATAACGGAAGCTCACCAGATATTCTATTCATCAAGGCCTTCCAAAGCATGAACATGGAACGGAGGACGCCGCATCCCGGCGGGTAATGCTCTATTCAGATTGGAGGGAAAAGGATAGATGCGATAGGAAAGAAGGACATCGCGGTGACTTTTCGGTGAGGTGGGCCTATCTTAACCGAAATCATCACATTCGACATAGTCAATATAGATTATCCCTACACAGCGATATTCGGGGGAGTCATAAGCAAGTTTGATGCATTAATCAAACAGTTTCTTGTGCATGAAGATCCCTCCCCATTCGGCATTGTGACTATATGGGGAGATCGAGGAAGCGGCTCGGAAAATAGATGCAAGACCGATTCCAGGATACAAAGATGATCAACGAGGTAACTTAGGGGGCGAAAGGGAAGACAATGAGAAAGAAGAGCCGGAACCCAAAGCTGAAAAAGATCAAAGAGCCGAAAGTAGATTCAACCGAATCCACAAAGAAGGTCCCGATATCCACCATAGGGCCCTGAAAGAGAGATTACAATAGGCTCGAGCTCGGCCGGATGAAGCGGCTTCGGCTATCCGCATTTCTTGACGCCAACTCGGATGTGTTCGCATGGTCACCGAGGATCTTAAGGGAGTAAGTCAAACCTAGCTCAAAGATAACTTAAGTGTGGCACCAACAAGAAAGCCCAAGAAGCGGGAGGTCGAGGAAAATATCGAGGAAAGAAGCGCCGCGGCGAAGTTAAGTCCGGAGACTTTCGAACGCGGGAGTAATCGGGCCGGTCCAATACCCGAATGGTTAGCAAACGTGGTCATGGTCCGTAAGAAGACATCCGACCCAAACATTAAGAAATGGCGAATGTGTGTGGATTTCACCGACCAACAAGGCGTGTCCGAAAGATCCATATCCTCTCCCCCAGAATAGACACCCCGATTGACCTAGCCTCGTCGCGAAAGAATGAGTCCGCCGATTTAATTTTCTCCGGATATCATCGATACATCCGAACCCGGAGGACGAGGAGAAGACAAGTTTCATCACTCGGGGGGAACTTACTACTTCAAGCGAATGCCGAAGGCCCGAGAAATGCGGATCTACCTTCTCCGAGAATGTCGGATGAAGTGTTCGAGAGAGCGAGAAGAAGAAGAATCTTGTGACATACGTAGATGATATAGTAGTCATCGCACAGCTCGAGAGATTCGCACACATCGGTGACCTAAAGGAAACCTTCGCAAATCTAAGGCGGAGCGGGCTCGAGTTAAACCCGGGAAAAATGCATTTTTCGGCATCACCAAAGGTAAGATGTTGGGTTGTTTAGTTTCGGCCCGGAGGCATAGAGGCAAATCCAGATAAGATCGCAAAGCAATCATAGACATGAAGCCCCCGTGATAGGCGAAAAGAAGGTCCAGAGGCTCACATTGTGTCGGCTAGCGGCTCTTAGCGGTTCATCTCAAGATCACCGAAAAAGGGTTTACCTTTCTTCAAGGTGCTAAAGGTTAGCACGGATTTCGAATGGGGCCCGAAGCGAGAAAAAAGCCTTCCGAGGACCGAAAGACTACCTCACCAATCGACGACCATGACGGCCGTCCCCCAAAGGTAGATATTGCTATATTTAGCAGCATCGCCGATTTGCGATGGCATTGTCCTCGTGGAAGAGAAAGAGCATGACAAGGCTCAAGCAGTTCCCTATCTATTAAATATCTGAAGCCCTTTCGGCGGCTAAGCTTAACTACTCGGAACTAGAGAAGATAGATTACACGGTCCTAATGGCAAGCCAAAAGTTAAGGCACTACTTTCGGGCACACAAGATTCGGGTTGTTTCCTCTCAGCCCTTGGAAGCTGTTCAAAACAAAGGCGTGGGCGGGTGGTAGGCAAATGGGCAGTTGAGCTCAATGAATTCGTGAATCGATTTCGAGCAATGTGTCGGCCATAAAGTCTCAAGCAATCACGGATTTCATAGCGGATTGGACTCGGCGGCCGAAGGGAACCCAATAGTTTTTGACGAACCAACCGGATCGTATTGACAGACGGAGCCCAGTGCGGACAAAGGGGCCGGAGTTTCGGCCATACTCACACCTCGCCAAGGTCCATCCATCGACACGCAGCAGATTGCAATTTACAAGCACCAACAATACGGTAGAATATGAAGCAAAGATTGTTGGCACTTCGAAGCTAAGAGCAATGGGCGTTAAGAGATGTATCATTAAATCTTGACTCGCAGTAGGTAGTAAGTGGGCCTTCGTGAAAAGAGTACACGGCCGGGGAGCGATTCTACTCAGATATCTACTGGCGGTAAGAGCAATGGAAAACATTTCGCGAGTTTCTCCATAAAGTACATACCAGCAGGTGAAAAACAGAGAAGCCGACGAGCCGGGCAAAAGCAACGCGACTTGGCATTCCGACCCCTCCGGATGTGTTCTTCCAACGACTTTCGACCAAGGCAATCGAGAGAAGAAGAGGAGGAACCAAGGGCCATTCACGTCATTGCAAGTCATGATTGAGGAGCCCGATATTCGCATTCCCCGACAGAATATTCGAACCGAGACTCAAGCATGAACAACGGCGAATGGAGTCACAAACCAAACACTACTCCATCATAAGAGGTGAGCTCTACAAAGATGGCATTGTAGCACCAAAGCTCAAGTGCATCAAGACACGAAGAACTCAAAAGCTCCCCGGACGAAATCCATGGAGGAATGTGCGAGCACATGGGGGGGACCTCACTAAATAGCCCACGAGCAATGAGACAAGGATTTTATCACATCTGTTTGAAGATGCAAAGCAAACCGTGAAGACATCGCGCGAAAGCTGTCAAATGTTCGCCAAGAAGCAAAATGCACCATCCAACCCCACCAAGTCGATAGTGCCCACCGGCGCTCCAACGATGGGGAGTGGACATAGTGGGGCCGCTACCTCGACTCCAGCGGGCGTGAGATTCGGCTTCGTGGCACTTGAGTATTTCACCAAGTGGATAGAAGCAAGACCTCGGCGAATCACCTCAAAGAACCCTTGATCGGTTTGCTTGGCAGCAGGATAATGTCGCCGTTTGGGGGTTCCATCCTACATAAGCGTAGATAACGGCAAGCGGTTCGACTCAACCGAAGTTTCGGAACTTCGCGGGAGGAGCTTTTCGATCAAAGTGACTTTCTTCGGGATCTATCATCCGCAGAGCAATGGCGCTGGTCGAAAAAGCCAACGGTCTAATCTTCTCACCGTCTCTAAATCTCTATGGGACGCAAGTAAAAGAAAGTGGCCGACCAAAATGACCGTGGGCGGTGCAGGGTCACAACATCTCCAAGTCCCGAAGCCACCGGGTTCACTCCATTTCGCCTCCTTTACGGGGAAGAAGCCATAACACCAAGAGCTCGGGGCTCGGCTCGTTCGCATACACAAATAGCTGATGTAACGGTTCAAAGGTTTGTAGATGCCGACACATCCGAATTCCGAAAGTTGCGGCGGCAAAAAACCTCGACAACTACCACAAGGAGACCCAAAGCCGGGCGGGACAAGAAAGTCGCTGCGCAAGAAGAACATCTACCCGGCGACCTCGCCCCTGATTTGGCATGCGGACAAGCGGGGCAAGCTGCAATCACAATGGTACGGACCCTTCGCCGTCGTCGCAAGCATGGTCAAGCCGGCGTGTTTCGGCTCAAGACGTAAAGAAGGCTTTAAAACCACTCACACGCGGAACGCCGGATAACCTCCGTCGGTTCTACGGCGTGACGAATGCTCCTCGAACAGGAGTTGTAATTTTCTTTTTCTTTATCATGGTTTGTAAGAATTAAGGTACGAAACCACACCGGTTGCGCTCTTTTTTTCCTCACGGGAAGCCCGCTTCGAGGGTGTGAGGTTTTTAACGAGGCAACACGGAAACGCTTTAGTCTTAAACCCCTTATAAAGGTTTCTTTCCCCAATCACTTCTTTGTTAAAACAAAAGAGCCGAAAGCAAGAGGTGACTAAGTCACGCTTGACATATTCGGCGAAACTCATGCCCAAAGAGGGTATATCTTTGAAGAGATCAGCAAACCAAGGCATAAAAGCCGAAAGACTAAGGTCGAGAGGGCCGAAAAGTCGGGAGGAAGTCCGAAAGTGACAACTTCCAAATACAAAAGCCGAGGCAAACAAGCCCGTAACATCCGAAACTTGACCGTAAAGTCAAAGACGGAGCATAGCGGTGAAATCCAAAAGTTCAGCTTGGCCATCGCCAAAGCATACACTAAAAGTAAACGGCCAAGACAGTCCATAAAGAGGGCAAAGTAGGTGCTTCCATTTAATGAAGGATGCATCATAACACATTTCCTCAGGCCATATCCTCGGGCAATCAGGGCAATAAAAGCCCAGGATATGACAAGGACAGCTAAAACCACTATAAAACAAGACCCAAAGGCCACTGCACCCTCGTAGGAAAATAGCCACAAGTGTGCTAAGGGAAAAACCTTAGATAGATACCAAAAGCAATCCAAAGGCTTACAGCCCTAGGAGAACTTCGGGCTCATTAGGATTGAGAGGGAGGAAAAGGTAGCCGAAGATTCGGCCACACAGGGGAAACAAATTGAATAGTGAGTGGCTCTAGTAGCTTCCCCACAAGATGCTGTCATGAAAGAGCTTGTCGAAAGACAATCCTACCACGAGGGAGCCCTAAAGCTTAACCTAGAAAGAGCCCCGTAGAAAGCGCCGTGACCAACCCAAGCGCATCTATGATTACTCAAGGTGGTTGGCAATATCTGGGTTTCAGCGAAATATCAGCTCATCCCACCTGAACATCAGAAATCTGAAGCACCGAATGCTCTGGTCAAACCGGGGACAGCATTCTCCATTGCGCGAGTCCATCCCCAAAGGCAAGACGAGGGCGGTATCGAGCTGCCCGAGTATACAAGAAGGTGGGTAGACAAATGCCTAAAACCGTGGATTCGAAAGTGCTTACTCCTCGGTCGAATGTACTAGTTGCCTAGGAGAAAAGAGAAAGTTGTAGCCTCAAGATGGCCGAATGTACAAGATATAAGATCGTGCCCATGTAACGTTACACTATTACATGCGCAAGTACACACAACCATAAAGCATAAAATCGCTTTCGGCAAAAAACATACAACTTTCGCCTCAAAAGGGGGAGGGGGTTTCTTGACAAGACTAAATTTTTCCGAGAAAAACTAAACATTCCAAACCGAAAACCGTACCATATATATGTGTATGAGAATCAAAAGTACCGTGTACATGGCTAGTTCACCAAAGATCCCTAACAGAACAATACCTATACCTAGGGGCCGAAAAGCTCAATAGGCTCTTCCTTTACCTCTACTTTCGGCTCAAGTAAAACGCCATGAACAATATTATTTTGCCTAGTGGAAGGAACTTAAAGTGCTCCAAAAATCGAAAGCATCCGGATGACCACGTCGAATGATCCTTTGTCGACGAGAGGCAAAGAAATCGCTCATCTCATCGATAACTTTCCCCAGCCCTAAGCCACAAGGCGCCACTAACACCGAACCGGTCGCTCAACACTCGCCAGAGGAAACGATCTTCCATAAAATCGAGGTCCCCTCCTGAACCCGCCAAAAGATTCAACAAAGCATTTTTAAAACATGTATCATTACAACCGTCAGAGGGCGATTTCGGCGAATTAAAAATCTATCAAACATTATCTACCCTATCTCCAAACATCGGCATTGTCTTGAGCGGGGCTTCCGATCCATGGAGGGTCACGGTTTTTCGTCATGTCCCAACCATCCCGGCCCCCGATAAACGCATGCACCTTAGCCCGAATCTCTTCCTTCTCTCCAAAGATTCTCGCCCATAAAAATCAAAACCGATCGTCGAAGAAGTACAAATAAATGAAACCCAAAAAAGGATAACACTAGGCGCAAAGCAAAGGTTAAACCGACCCGGCCCCTCGACTCGGCCGCGCACGGAGCGAGCAAGGTCTTTCCACCTTTCGCGAAGCCTTCATAGAAGAACCACGGGGAGCACCTCGCCGGGGGGTCTTCAAGGCGTTCGGATCCTCTTTAGGTTCCACGACCTCCACATGGGGACACCCGAGCTCATGGAGAGCAGAATCGAATGCCCGAATGGTCTCCAAGGAGGCATAGCCTCGCTGGTGTCCACGGTCATAGGACCGCGATCTCTGACGAGCCACGTGAGCCTCTCCCTATGGCCTAGCTCAGGCGGGGGCGGCCTCGTCGCCGAAGAAACAGCGGCGTTGCGGGGCGAAACGCCCGACGCCGTCTCATGCTCGAGGGCATGCGAATCCGATTGGTGCGCCCTTCTTTCAGCCTCAAGCTCGGCCTCGAGGTCCTTAACCTTACGCTCCGGCTCGAGAGATCTCTTTTTCGGCCTTCGGCCCGAGATTCGGCCTTTGCCTTCGGTCTTGGCCGTTTTAGTTTTAGCAAGGCTTTCGGCCTTGGCCTTTTCGACCTCAAGAGCCTTCTTTGCCTTGACCCTAGAACTTCTTTTCTAGGGTTCGAACAATCGGCATGGGTACAAGAAAAAGAAAGAAAAACAAAAGGCACGAATTACCGATTAACGCGAAACTTGCGTAAACCAAAGGGAGAAAGCGTAACTTACCCCTAGCATAAAAATTAAGAGAATCAAGGAGCAAGCGTGGCTCGGTCTTCAACGAACTCCTTGAGGTTTGAGGAGCGCGTGAACGAGGAGGAATGGTCTTGGTCGAATTGCCCCCTCTCAGAAGGAAGAAGAAGGGGCAAAGTCTTGTGGATCCACCCAGCCACCACCCTAGCGTCCGAATGTACTCCTAGACAACGAGCAAGCTTGTAAGTCCTCTTCGCGGGCTCATCTCTTCGAGGGAGCTAAACCCCGAGTACACGATGGCTCCTTAAAGTCACTAGAAGTGCTCCCCGGAGAGAGTGTGCCGCGGGCAGAAAAGGATATCCTTGAACATGCCTAAGTCTTGATAAATTCCACAACCGAGACTTACCCGGGGCGGCCTTGGGCGACGAAGACGACTTTAACGGTAGCCGGCCGGAGCTTCCTTGTTGACTTGTTTCTTCAAAGCCGCAAGCATTCGTAGCGGCGCAGTGTCACGTTTGACCGCTTGACCGCCAGCGGGTTGGGGCCGGAAGACATCGTGTCTCCAAAGATCCGTCAAGGTGGCAAGGGGGTCTTTTACACCCTTCAGGCCATATCCTTCGAATCACGGAGATGACCTAAAAATCATAGGTAAACATTATTATCAGCAAAGCGGCGCATGTACGAAAGCAAAACTCCAATGAAAAGCAAAAAGATGAGAGATGACTAAAAATACGCTAGAAATAATCGGGGGCAGGTAACAATGCCAAACATTCGAAGTTCGCCGAATGTAACTTTTCTACGCAAGCCAGGAATCCCAGCCGTGTCGCGACCTCAACTCTTGGGCTCTTTGGGCCTCTTCTTGAGTGAGTTGTCTTACGCCTCTTGATTCGCTCAAGAGGAGCCGAATCAAGGGCAACCTTTTTCCCACGATATATGCCGCCTTCCGCACGCCCCTTTCGCCTTTAGCCTCCTCCGGTGGATGACCTATGAGGATACGGCACCCCCATAGCGCGAAAAGTCCCTATTGATTCGGGCATTCTCCCCGATGATCTCGCAAGAAGCCATGTTATACTCACGCTTTGCAATCGATCCAAGGATCGACGCCTTCGGCCCACTACAAACTCCAAAAACGCTTTGAATGGAAGCGTGTAGGAACTGATGGCTTGAACCACATTCGCCTCATAATCATATCTCGGAGGATCAATGACGAACCGCGACGCGAGAACTCAAGGGCCAAACCCCCATGGCAATCCATTCCTCACCCAGTCGCTGCGTACTTTGTCCGCCGTGGTCCCAAGGAAAGCCATCGTAACCGCATCCCCATCGGGCCGTTCTCAAAATAAGAAGCATGGCATTTAGCCCGCAGGGGACCATTCGCTCTCAAGGGCCACGCTCAAAGGTAGGCCGGATGTGGAGGCCTCCCCGCTCATTCTTCGCACCGACACGAGCATAAAACCAAAATTGAGTCCATCTTGACCATTTGTTGCGTAAAGCGAGGAGCAAGACGAATGTTCCCTTTCGAATAAAAGTATAAGCCCCGAATTGCACATAGCAATCCTCTTTCCTCCTCACGCCCCTAATCTTCTTTGGCTTCTTATGTAAAGCATAGAATCGAACAAAAGTCTCCACGTAAAGTGGGGCTCCCATCATCTTCATAGCCTGCACAAATGCCCCCAACCGAGTAAAAGCATTCGGGTCGATGGTGAAGTTGCGGGCGAAGCGGTCAAGGATTCCATCGATGAATGCATCCTCACACCGCATCGAAGCCCAAACCTTTAAAGTAATCCTTGAAAACAAGGGGCCTTTGGTTTGGGATTCTAACCCCTCTCACCAGTAGGGAGAGCAAAGCAGCCTTGTTCGTTGATCCATGAAACCCTTACGCACATAGTCATTGAACTTCTTCAGAACACGTGAGGTCCCGGCCCAATAGACCTCGCAGCAAGCGGAGGTCCCGGATTCTCCCCGGGGAACCCTCGGCAACGGAAAAAACTTTCGTCATCCGACCCTTCGAGGTCCAAAGGAATCCTCGGGCTCCACTTGCGCCGAAAGATCCGGCTCGGGCTCTGCTTAGAAACCCGATCCCCCCCAACCGGTGACCCCTCAATATCAACATCGACGCGATATCATCCACCACTTGAGGACCGGCGGGGCTAGTAGATTCGGAACTATCTCCATCCGAGCTAGAAAACATATGAGGATTGATACTTTGAAGAGGTCGCACGTTGATTGCGTTTTCGCGGCGGATCCAAACTCGACGAAGTTTCTTTGGTAGATCAGGAGCTCTTTGACGAAGAGGGACCCCGAGGCAGCCGAACCCGACATTCTACCAATCAACAAAACCTAGAATACAAAAATATAAAGAAACAACGAAACCCCAAAAAAAAAACGGGCGCCCAACTCAACCAAACAAGGAAAGGAAGACAAGAAGGAAACTTACTTGACCGAAGAAGCTAGCCGTAGAAAGCCTTAAAATAGGCGAAAGCGTAGAGATCGCCGAATGCTAAAGAGCTGAAGCACCGAGAGCGCAAGAGCGACGGAGAGCAAATCGGGGGAGTTCACCCCTCGGCCTAATAACCTTATATAGAATTTGAAAATGCACGCGGATCGAGGCGAGATCTCATCTGTCGACCGGGGCTCGCAACCCGAGGCGACGCCGCTTCACCTTCGCCGGTTCAAATAAAATATTAGAAAATACGAAATAACAAAATATATATCGGCTTAATCTCACCAAAGAAAAGCACTCCTCAAGCTTTCGGCCCCGAGGGGGTTTCTTGAGGGTCGACAGTTAACCCAAGGAAAGGCGAAAGAACCTCACCCCTTGGCCTCGAGGGGCTCTTTGTTGGGGGAAGGCGGAGGTGCCCACCCCTGCGGTCGGCCCGATAAACCATGGCGAAAGGTGGCGGAAGGGCCTACGGCCTTGGGAGTCGAATGCCTCCGCGTTCGGATGCGATGCGGCATGGATGGCTTGCCATGTCGTGGATGAAGACGCGGGTTTTCACCCCGAGTGGCGACCAAATGCGAATGTCGAGCCCGCCTCGCGGATCTCGACATGTAGACGAAAGCCGTAGCATTAGGTGTGGGAGGCCGAGTGTCGCGCCGTTCGTCGGGGAAGAGAGGCGCCTTGCGCGAATGTCTTGGAGCTTTCGTTCGGGCCAAAGACAAGGCATCAGGCCATAAGGGAATTTGGGAGGTCATGCCATGCGAATGCATAGGCGTTCGGTCGGAGGGGCGAATGCTCGGGTTCACGCCCGGGGTGGAGGCCAAGTGTGGATCCTCCGGGCTTTGGGGAGGAAGGCCGAAAGGGTCGCCTTCGCGCGTGGCCGCAGGAGCCGTTGCGAATGTCCATTCTCTTTGTCTCGCTTGGGTGCTCGCGTTCAGACGCCCAGGTGGTCCCGTGGGCGAGATCGGGACTGGCGAGGCGCGAATAGACAAGCTGCCTTTGGCCCATGGCGGGACGCGCAGAGGGCGGGGTTGGTAGGAGGGCATAATTGGAATTGTAAAAGTCTCACGGACTATAAATAGACCCCCAAGGGGGGCATTGTAAAGACAGAGAGGGAAGATTAATAGAAGAGTGTTCCAGTTCGGACATTCCTTCCGAGTTTTGCTTTGCCTTGTTGTGTGATCCGGTCCTACGAGGGGTAGTAGCAGCGAGGGCTACACCAACAATTATCCTTAGTTATTTTGTGAGTAACTTCAAGTATTTGCTCAGTACTTTGTGAATTTGTTTTAGTAGCTTTTAGTATTTATGGATTTTCTTTCAGTATTTATAAATTTTTGTTTTTGTACCGGCCGGTATTCAGTCATTATTTTGATGTCATTAGACTCTTTTTTGCTGGACCATATGCAAACTCAGTGGCGACATTTCCAATCTCACTCAGTTCATCATGTTTTTTCCAGTATGGCAAATATATTCAATATATTCATTAATTACGAGAGATGCATTCAGTATTTACATTCAGTGTTCTCTATTATTTTGTTCACTCCCTAGTCTTGTTCAAGCCATCAACACCATGGGTGGCCTGTGTCACCTCACTAACAATGGAGTTTTTTTTCCTGCGTTTCAGAGTTTCAGTAGCATTCAAACATTCAATGTTTAGCATTCTTCAGCTAACTTCTATGCCAAACATCTAAGACCAGCATTCATACATTCAGTGTGTAGTTGCCCAGGCCGGCAACAGCTCCTTGGCTAGCAGCAACTGTCCAGCCTCCGTGGTCGGCACTATGCGGCCAGTGCCCAAGCCGGCAGTAGCGTCCAGCCTGCCGCCCCAGCTAGTTTCCTCGCCTGCTGCCTCCGCTATAATCTAAATAAGATGTGACCACTGCAAAGGGCCTGCTAGCCACGAAGGAAGTTGATGACCTGATGCAGGGATGCAAACATTCAGTATCTCAATATTTTTTTATTAGCTGAACATTCAGTACTCATCGATATTTGGCTCACAGAAGATAAATGCTACTGAATCATCATGGGACAGGAAACATATATACTTTTTTTCAATACTGAACAATCATCTCCCAGTAGCGCTAAGCACAAAGGAGAGGTGTCAATCATCTGCTGGATGTTAAGTACTGGACAGTACTGAAGTTCAGACTTGCAGCAACATGCGGCAACCAGACAATATTGACAAATACTACGCTACTGCGAGATTATTGCTTCATCAGTATTCAATAGTTTCATTCCTTCAGTATTCCTCAGTATTCCATTCAGTATCAATTTCATCGGTAGTTAGCTTCAGTATATTCCACACAATTCCATGGTTGTTTGCTTCAATATTCTTTTCTGTGTTCAGTGTATGCTAGGTCCCCCAAGTCTTTAGTACTTGTCACATTCTTCATCAATATCTCCCTGTACGAGACAGTTTGAAGTATTTAGTATCTCTCTGTAACATTATTCAGTATATCTATTTGATAGTATTCAGTATTTCTGAGTTTCTATTGGTACTTTGATCATAATTAGAAGTACTTAGAAGTAGTTGTCAGTATCCATTGTCAGTATTTCTACAGAATTACTAGTATTTCTCAGTACTTCTAAGTTATTAGTATTTCTCAAATTTTCCTGTCAGTATTTCTTAGTAATTTCAGTGTTTTATTACTATTTCTAAGTACTTTTGTCAGTATTATGACTTAGTATGTGTTCAGGCAGTCGACACTTCCAATCGCCTCAATTTGTTCAGTCAGCCTGGGACATATGCAAATAATGACAATCTCCATGGCAGCTACAGATAATGACAATCGCCATGGCAGCTACAGCCTGTAGGTGCTCGCGCTCGACGGCACCATGGATTGACAAATACTACGCGGCAAACAGACAATACTGAACAATACCGTGCCTCTCATCTCAGTAGTCAGTACCTGGCCGACCGAGCGGAAGCCTGATGGGTGGGGATTGCAGGGCCGGTCAGGAGATCCCCGCCGGTCGGAGCGCTCGCGAGCTCGCGGCTGCGCAGCACCGCGCGGCGGGGCGCGAGAGGACGCACGCAGGCCCATGGCGGGCGGGGGCCAGGGGACATGCAGGCAGAAGTCCCTGCAAGCTCCGATGGAGAGCTTGGAGTTGCGTCGAGCACTGAGACCCGCCCTGTCCGTGCTTTTCTACGCCGCTCGTGGCTAGTACTGGACGGAATAGGGATGGGTTTCGCGCCGGCACTCGTGGATCGCGGAGCAGGGAGAGGGATGGGGAATTCCTCTGCGCGGTGGTGAAGGAGGGATCCAGCAAGCCGGCGCCGGTGAGATGAGGGCCGCCGCCGTTTCTGCAGGTGGTTGGAGTGGGGGTGGTCGACGGGATGGGGTGCGGCGGCGATCCCCGCCGACGCGCGGTCGAGGCGGCCTCCCCTGCCCTCGCGTGTTTCTGTCGTGAGATGAGATGGTCAATCGTTTCGGGAAATAGAAAAGCGGGCACGGAAGCGCGCTGGTTCGGTGCAACCGGGCCGGCTGCCGGTTGTGTCTTGGTGTAGTATAGTTATGCTACACCTATAAACAATGAAGGTGTAGAATGGATTCTACACCCATGAGCCAACCAGCACACCAACTGACCTGACCGAACAAACCGAACCGGCTCCCCTCCCGCGCCCCGTCAATTCTGGCTTGCACCCGCTCTCGACTCACACCCGCATGGTCTAGATCCTGCCCACGCGGCCCGCATGGTCGCAGGCTCCCAGTCCGCACAGGACACATCCAACATGGGCCCAGGCACCCCACGCGTGACGCACCAACAAACTACCGCTGCGCCTTCTGCTAGTCTGTAGGTTCCGATGTCCACTCCCACTCCCATGAAGGTTTTTTAATTTTATTTTCAAAAGCGGTGATATTTTTAGCCATGCAAGCTAGCTGCATGTATGGGTCTGCATGCATACATATTAATTTGACCATATTAATTAGAAGCATAGATCTAGTTATATTAAAACAACTTAACGCATGAAGAGAGATAGAATTATTACAGGAACACAACGAAATCCTAGAAAAAAATATATATTACTGATTATTGAGCACGTATTTAAAAAATCATGTGTTACTAGCGAAAAAGAAAAGAACATACGTATTACTGAGCATAAAAAAGATGTATTACTGGCCATATGTTGATGTAGTACGGCTAAGTATATATTACTGAGCATATATATTCTTGAGCACATACATGTATTATTGAGAATATCATGGATTACTAAACAAAAGAATTACTAAAGAAAAGGAGACTAGAGGTTCTTGAAATACTGAATTATCTGCCCCAAAACTTCTTGCCCTGGTAGGGGTATACTTTTGAAAAAAATACTTATCAAAAATCCAATGCGAGGACATGCTTTTCAAAAGACACTTGCCTCAAAGTTCTATTAATACAGTAGGGGGCGTTTCAAAAAGTCACTTGCCTTAAAACCCATTGTCAAGTAGGGGCATGCTTTTCAAAAAGACACTTGCCCCAAAACTCATTGCCCTGGTAGGGGCATGCATTTAAAAGGACACTTGTCCTAAAACCTTAGCGTAATGTGTGAACCCTAATCTCGGAGAATGTGTAAACCCTAATCTCAGAATATGTGTGAACCCTAATCTCAGCAGAATGTGTGAACCCTAATCTCAACATAATGTGTGAACCCTAATCTCAGCAGAATGTGTGAACCCTAATCTCTACAAAATGTGTGAAACCTAATCTCGCGAATGTGTGAACCCTAATCTAGCGAATGTGTGAACCCTAATCTCGAGGAATGTGTGAACCCTAATCTCGGAGAATGTGTGAACCCTAATCTCAGTAGAATGTGTGAAATCTCGAGAATGTGTGAAATCTCGAGGAGAATGTGTGAACCCTAACCTCAACGAGAATGTGTGAACCCTAATTTCGGCAAAAAATGTGAACCCTAATTGATAGGTTCTAACGATGTTAGAAGCAGTGATGGCCCGATCTTCACGGCGGTAGGTCTTGAACTTGAAGAACGTCGATGAGGTAGCGGAAGTAGGACGATAACTTGGATGGAAACTCAAGATAACTTGTCGAAAAGATCGGATAACTAGCTTTATACCTAGCCAAGGTTGGATGCGACCCAAGCGACGGGGAGAGAGACACCGAAACCGCGAGGACTTCGACTCGATCTCCAAGCGACCGCGAGAACCACAACCGGAGCTAATCCACACAAGGCGAGGCAGCCGTCTTTGGAACTCGCAAAAAGCACTAACTAGTGGATCTCGGAGAGATCTCTTCACAAGTTCAAGAGGAACGAGGAAGAACAAGGGTTGAGTAAGACACTCGAGGCGGCTGTGTGTGTGAAATCACTTGGATTAATCTCAAATCATCAAAAGTTATCTATAGCTTACACATAGGGAGTATTTATACAAGAAACAAGTCTATAAGGTGGGTGTGAACTGAAGAAGCCACGTTGGAAGGTGGAAGGCCAAGCTGGCTAATGCATTCCCGAAGTGGACTTCAGTTTCCGTGTGACCCTTGGCCTCCAGAGCAGTCTTCAATGTTTTGATCATAACTTCTTCTAGGAATCTTCAAATGACGTGGGGCTGGATGCGTTGGAAAGCTAACTTTCGATAAGCTTTCCAACGGTGTATAGCATGCTATAGGAATCTTCGTAGATTGGTACAGTTTAATGCCCGAACTTCAGATTCAGGACCTTGCCGAATGGCTTGCCGAATGACTTGCGATTCTTTGGAACTTGCGAATCACCTTGCCGAATGGCGAGAACTTTGCTGATTCCAGCTTCTTGGCCTTCATCTTTTGATTCTTTTCAATGTACCTGAGTAATATTAACATACAAGACTTAGGTAGCATAAAGTTATCATTAGTTTCTAATTGAAATTCATAAAGTAGCGCGTGCACCTTGTATTTGAGTTTTGCAATCAATCCATCAAAGACGTTGGTTGACATATTGATCGGAGATGCTACCGATGAGGTCTCCATGTCCGACGTGGTCATATCATCCTCCCTCCCTTGAAAAGGAGTCGCCCCTCGACTCTAACACTTGTTGTCCAAATAATTGTGAAAGGCGAATGACTTGCGGTGTTGTGATAATACCACGATATTCTTCTTCCAACACGGCAATATGTTTGACTCAGTAATCATACAAGCCAAGTAGTAGCCTTGTAGGTGGACATCTAAATAATTCGAAATCAAGTTTAGCTTTCACCTTGAATGGTTTCCTTGACCACATGGTGAATGTTGATTGCCTTGGCATGGTCACATCACTAATCTCGCGAGAATGTGTGAACCCTAATCTCTACAAAATGTGTGAACCCTAATCTCAAAAAAATATGTGAACCCTAATCTAAGTAGAATGTGTGAATCCTAATCTCAGCAGAATGTGTGAACCCTAATCTCTCCAATATGTGTGAACTCTAAGCTAAGTAAAATGTGTGAACCCTAATATCGGCAAGCGCCCTAAAACTAATCTCAAAAAAAAACAATAAACCCTAATCTCAAAGACACACGCCCTTTTACCCTAATCTCAATATACGCTACATACCCTAATCTCATTAGACGCTACATACCCTAATCTCAAAGACACGCCATTTACCCTAATCTCAATATACGGTACATACCCTAATCTCAACAGACGCTACATACCCTAATCTCAAAGACATGCCCCTGAACCCTAATCTAAGCAAACGCAATATACCTAATCTTAAAATTCTTGACCATAGATTCTTGAGCTATCTACAATAAACTAAGCAAACGCCCTATGCCATAATCTTTAAATTACTCGACCATTAAATACCGAGCATGTATTAATGAGCAAACACCATAACCATAAACGCTATTTTTGAAAAGACACTCGCCACAAAACTCATTGCCCGATAGGGGGGCATGCATTTAAAAAAGACACTTGCCGCGCAAACCCTAAATTTAACAATTACTGAAAACTAACGAAAAATAAACGAACCATAAAATAGGATTACTGCATGCACGATAGCTTAGCTAGTCCGTGTTGGTGCAAGCATGCAGATGAAAACTCATGATCTCTCTCTCTTAGCTCAAATACTACAACAGAAATGATATATTTATTTACAAAAAGAAACGTGGTGACCTTTCTTATTATTATAGTAAAAGGCTCAACGGGACGAGAAACATGCAAATGACCCACATATATTAGTGAGCACATATATTACTGAACACCAAACATATTACTAAGCACATATAGACGTGTCGATAAATGCATGACAACATTGTCAACGCCCTCGAGAAAAAAAAGAAATTTGGATCTTCAATCTCAATAGGAAAGGGCCTTAAGAAAGCTGGATCATCAATCTCAATAGGAAAGGGCCTTTTTGCCGTTATGCTTGTGGTAAAGAAATTGTGCCTGTGATCGGGATTAAAAAAGCGAGACGTGTTAGAATCTTATGCTTAAGGAGTTCTTGAACAAATGAGGACTACTTAATTTCTTTTGTGAACATGCTTAGTTAAGCATCAAAATCCATAAATAACTGAAACAAATTTATTGCAATAGCTCAAACTACTAAAACCAGATATTAGTTTATTACTAAAACACCAAATAATTCAAAAGAGAGAATATGCTTGGAGTGATTCTTGAAATATCAAATAAATGGATGGTTGCGGGATTCGAATCATCGAATTACTAAATAACCGACTTTGATACAAACGATAGACTAATTGAGAATTGCGAGCATATATTAGTTCTTGAACATATATTTCCTTATCCCTCGTAGTTGTGAATTACCGAACATATATTACCCTCGGTAGGCGAAAGGCGATGTCATGCTCTATTCTTGATCGAGAACGAAAATTCGAAGCGCATCTATTACTAACCTACTAAAATTGCAAAAGGTAAGAAGCCATTGATGTATCATGAGGCATATTACTTTCGCTCCAAAGATAAAATATTTGAGAACAAAATATTAGAATAGCTAAAAAATTACTGAATGGAGTCGTGATTAGTGACAAGGATGTATAATGTATGTACTTGAGGTTTAAACAAAAAGACATTTGTGTGCTACTACTGCGAAGGAGAACAATTTCTACTAGACCACTAATCATCTCAATGTTCTTGAACTACTAATCATCTCAATGTTCTTTGAAGGGAGAACTATTTTTAGTAATTAAGCAACAAGTGGTAATTCAATAATCTACACATTCAACACAAGCACATGCGTAGCAATCGCACATGTGTAATTTGAGCCTTTGGATCCCAGCGCGTTGGAACCTCCATGCGGCGCCGCCCTAGCCCGCATGAGCGTGCTATTTTTGCCCACCACCGGAAACTGCGTAGGCCAGCCCGGGGAGCAAGGCGGGGGCTCGGACACCATCGCTACGGAGCGGAGCGTAGCGGGCCGAGGCACGCGGATGCCACATGCACCCCCGTTGGCGCCGTCGTAGGAGCCGCGCTCGCGCTCGCGGCTCGTGCTCGCTCAGCTCGTCTCCCTTCGCCGGTTGGTTGGTGGGCGGGGGTGTCTGGTTAGTTGGGTTAAACAGGTTGGGTCTAGTGGGTGTAGAATGTATTCTACACCTAGGGTGTAGTATAGCACACACATATATATATATATATATATATATATATATATATATATATATATATATATATATATATATATATATATATATATATATATATATATATATATATATATATATATATATATATATATATATATATATATACTATTCTCTACGTTTTGGTTAGTAAACAACGGTCTAGGGAGTTGTTCTTCGACACTGGAGAGATTATCATTACTCAGTTTAGAGCCGATTGCTCCATGTTGTGTTCTTTTCGGGTTCTCCTTGATAGATGGTTTCGAGAGCTCTTCGACGAATACTCCCAGTGGGACTTGGGCTGTCGGATCCGAGTTTGGCTAGCACGTCCCGCGCCGCCACGTCGCATCTCTCGAGCACGTGTAGGATCTCAAGGCCTTGGAAGTTCTTTTCCGACTTGCGTTTCTCGCGCAATAGAGGCCCATATTGTCCTTTGTGCAGTCCAGTCCTTGTTGAATTGATTGATGACAACCGCGAGTCGCCGTATACTTGTAGTCTCTTGATTCCCGAGTTCTTGCTATCTTGAGGCCATGGATGAGTGCTTCATACCGCCTCGTTGTTTGTAGCTTGCCACATGATCTGCGGCAAGACGTACTTGAGTTGTCTTCCTTACGGAGATATGAATAAAATCCGGCTCCTGCTCCCCTAGCTTCAACGATCCATCGAAGTACATGTTCCAATGTTTCTTGATGTCGTCGGATATGGGTTGTTGGAGCTCCGTCCATTCTCGCTATGAAATCCGGTAGCGCTTTGGGATTTGATTGCTCTTCTTGGGGTGAACTCTAGATTCAGTGCTCCGAGTTCCACTGCCCATTTTGATATTCGCCTGTTGAATCTCTGTTCCTTAGGATGTCACCCAGTGGTGAGTCAGTTACCACTGTTATCTTGTGATTTGTCGAAGTAGTGTCGTAGCTTCCTTGATGTGATCGGTATGGTGTAGAGTAGTTTTTATGCGTGAGGGTACCGAGCCTTGGACTCGATAGAACCTCGCTCACTGAGTAAACCGGCCTCTGGACCTTGTTGGGTTGCTCGGGCTCTTCTCTTTCCATGATGATGATTCTTTGGTGACCATCGTACTCGTTCTTGCTATGTATAGCGTAGTTCTTCTTGATCCTTTGAGGTGTTAGGATTTGAGCTGTTGTAAGGTACTTGCTTGAGTTCTTCAAACGCTTTGTCGACCTCCTCGTCCATTTGAATTCTCCTTTTGTCTTGATAAGTTTGAAGAAGGGTAGCCCTTTTCTCTCCAAGCTTGGATATGAATCTGTTGAGTGCCGCCATGCACCCCGCGTGAGCTTCTAGACGTCCTTGACACTTCAGGGTTGTGTCATCTCGTTGATGGCCTTGATCCGCTTGGTGCTGGCTTCAATGCCTCTGTTCTTTGACCAAGAATCCCGGTAGCTGTCCCGAAGGTACTCCAAAGACGCATTTTGTTGGGTTGAGCTTCCACTTTCACTTGTTGAGGTTCTTGAAAGTCTCTTCGGATCTTGAATCGAGTTTCGGTTCTCTAGTCTTCACCACCACGTCGTCTCACGTAAGCTTCGGCATTTTGCCAATCGCTCTCCCAAACAAGTTCAGTATCGCTCTTTGATACGTTGCTCTCGGCGTTCTTCAACCCGAAGGACATTGTTTTGTAGCAGTAGGCACCGAAGGGGTGATGAAAGAGGTCTTGCTCGATCTTCTTTCTTCGGTGCAATAACGGTGATATCCCGGTAGCAATCCAAGAATGATAGTAGGGCTGATCCAGCCGTGGAGTCCACTATTTGGTCAATCCTTGGTAGCCCGAAGGGGTCCTTGGGGCAATGCTTATTCAGATGCGTGTAATCCACACACATTCGCCAACGAGGTGTTCTTCTTTTGAACCGAACCGGGTTGGCTTCTTGATCAGGATGTAGGATTTCTCGATGAATCCTCGCTACGAGTAATTTTGCAATCTCCTTTTTGATGGCTTCTTTTCTTTTCTCGGTGAAAACCTTCTTAGTCTTTGCTTGATGGGTTTGGATCCTATATTGATGTCAATGCTGTGCTCGGCCGGCTCCTTTGGTACGCCCGGGCATGTCTGGCTGGTTTCCATAGAAAGGAGTGCTCGAAGGAGCGATAAGTCCGGAGAGGTCGAGTCCCATCTTGTCCAGTGTTTCTGAGAATATGATGTTTAATCCAGCTCCTCCGTCGATCAATACCTTGGTAACGGTCACTCCGGCAATTGTGGGTTCTAGCACCAAAGGATATAGGCCGGCGTTGCCCACATTTTTGTCCATTGATCCTCCCTGGTGAATCGAATTGGATATTGGGACCAATTGAGGTAGCGTGGTACTGCGGGTTCTGGCGCCATGATTGATCGGAGTGCTAGCTTGTCTTGTCTCTTGCTCTTTGATCCGGTACTCCGGAGAATATGACGTTCAAGGATCTCGCCGCTTTCGAAATCCCCCTGTCTTTGGCTCCTCAATGGCTTCTTCTCTTTTTCTTGATTGTTTCCTTTTCGAGTAGAGTTGTTTCCTCCCTTGTACTTCTCCGAACGTGGTGCAATTCCGAGCGTGTGCGGAGCTCCGTGTGGTGGTAGATGCGGGGTAGATCTTCTAGATTGATGTTGCTTACGTTTCTCGCCGCCATTGTTGTTGTTGTTGAACCTCTCGTTTGTAAGGTTTCTTTTGATTTCTCCGCCATTGCGACGGTATTGTGCGGTCCTCGCTTCTTTTCTTTGTTGAGAGTTGTTACGATCTTTCTTGAGGCTTCCGAGTTCTTTCTTTCCTCGAAAGCGATCTCGAGTTCTTTCTTGACTCCGATCATCTTCTCGGCGAGTAAGCTTGAACCGCTTTCGTTAGTCGTCGGGTTGTCTTTGTAGAAATCGAGAACCGCCATCTTGAGAAAATTCCATTGCCGGGGCGTCTATCACTTCTCTTTCGGTGATGTCGTGTACTTGGGACCTCATCTCCCCAAATCTTCGGTAGTAATCTCTCGGAGATTCTCCCGGCTACGCTTGAGGCTTTTCAACTCGGCTGAGTAATAGGATGGGTGATGATTCTGCGAAGTTGCTGCTGAGAATGCTTTTACGTAAGTCTTCCCGAAGATCGGATTGAGCCCTCTTCGATCTTGTCGAACCATTGGAGCGTAGAGCCTCTAGGGCCATGGGAAAGAAGACGGCTTTTGCGTCATCATCTCCTCCGGCCCAGCTCAATGGATTGTGAGTAGACTCGAGCCATTGTCCGGGCTCTATTTTCCCATCGTATTTTGAATGGTTTGAAGCCTTGAACATCGGGGTAGCTTGACTTCTTGCAATATTTCGCGAAGCAAGGAAACCCGTCGTAGCTTTCCTTTGTTCTTTCTTCAAATCCTCCCGAGGTTCTTCCTCCTCTCGGATGGGTTCCGATGAGGTCGATATGTTGATTTCCGCGACTTCTTCTCGTCGGCTTAGTCTTGGTGCGGGGCTTTCCCTTGGGGGGGTCTCGGCGTGCTCCCGCCATCCCTCCGAGGTGGCCCGGAGTTGTTGGAACCCTCGGCCTTCCTAGCCTTTCAAAGACGTTGGATCGATTTCTTGGAACATGAGAATTTGTTTGCCTTCCTTCGTGGCGTCTTGGGGTCTCTTTCTCGGACAGACCTTACGCAATGCCTCCTTGATGAGTCTCTCCTCATCATTCAGGTGCGGGCAGTCTTCAGCGGTCAATCAACCCTTGTAGTCTCTCGGGTTGCCCCTCGATCGTCCTCAACTTCTCTTTCAGATTTTTAGCCTCTCGTATTCATGTAGATCGGCTTGATATTTGTTGAGCTTGCATGCGCCGCATTCACCCCGATCCGGCGTCCTCCCTTTGACTTGTTTCTTCTTAGCCTTTCTTGGCGTTGGTGTTCTCCTTCGTCGTCGAGGGTTCTTTCGTCGCCCGAGATGTTGGATAGGCCTTCGTCCGTGGACGATGTCGGGGCCCTACGGGACGGTTAAGCGGAGTGCGAAAAGCTGTAGCCACCATGAAGACTTCCTTTGCAGTTTGTAGCTTTAGGTCACCACTCTTTCCGCTGGTGTTGACATTTCTTAGCGCAATCAAAGGAAACGGGTATAAAACCCATCCCCAATAACGGCGCCGAAATGCGCGCCGACATTCCCAAGTAAAACCACCATGTCGGTGATCCGAAAAGGGATTGTCAACGGGATAGATCTTGCCATCTTAGATATTTCATCCGCAAAGCGCACGGATCTATCATTGTAGCATTTCACCCGGAAGTATTCAGGGTATCGTTATTTTATATTTTCCCAAAGGAAGGCATGTGATTAATAAGCTAGCATGGCATCCGAATAGAGGAACATGTGTTTGCTTAGACCAAATTGTTCATAACTGGGGTAAGCAATAATGGTTTATGGATAGTGTGACACACACTTAAGAATCCACCAAAGCAAAAAAGGATAAAGAAAATAGATAAAGAATGAATAAATAATCTAATGGAGTAATTCTAATGTATCTAGTCATGGCCATACAAATGAATAGTTAGGATCATATGCAAACTGATTTAATCATGGTTAGGTCTAGGATAACGGGGAGACTCCCTGGATACCATACGGCCCGATAGGAAGCATTTACGAACTCCTACAAAGACACACTAACGCGGGGGGATTTCAAGGGACGGTCAAGGCTTGTCACGACCAAGCCGCCTACCCCCTCAACCGTGGCGTGCACTCATATCCGCAGGTGTCGTAATACCCGGGCACCATGCCCGCATATTAGAGCACTACTCTTGTCCCCCCAGGATCCCCACTCGTCGAATGGACGGACTAGAACAAGAGCAAACCCGAAGGAACAACGAACCGTTATCCCACCTCTAATCAAGTTAGGCATATGATGATCGATGATGAACTGAGATGAACATGTCAAGATTATGATATGTAAACTATATGCTAGTTCATATACCAACACAAGAACATGAACAAGACTATACTCTAGTTCATAAGTTAGGCCAAGAACATAGATATAAGACTTGTAAATAGAAGAATGCTCCATAGAGAAGATGTATTACCAAAGCACTTTCTTCTAGGAGACAAGCCCTCCTTGTAGCTCTTCTACTCCAAGTGCTAACCAAGAACTAAGAAGAAGAAGAAAGTAGAAGAAGAAAGGAGAAGTAGAAGAAGAGAGAGAGGTAGAGGTGGTAGAGAGAGAGAGATTGCTGGTTTGATGGACTCCAAGTGGTGTGTGTTGAGAGAGGGAGAGAGGGGCCCTACTTATACACTTGGAGGAGGGGCCTAAGTGCTAAATTACACCAAAACCGACACGGTAAACCTTCCTATTCTCGAGCAAACCGACCATCCAACGGCGGGAATCCCCATTTGGCGGGTGCACAAACCGCCTCCCGAGGGCGGGGCCGAAACCGCCTCGGGGAGGGTGCGGCCGCACGGTGGTGCACGCCAAGACCAGGCTCGGCCTGGCCCGGGCCTCGGTGGGGTGTCTTCCCTTGTCTTGAAAAGTTGTGGGCCGGGCTTGGCTCGGCCCGTTTTGATGTTTTGGGTCGATTTGCTCTGGGCTTGTGTTTTGCAATAATGCGCTTTCCCGGATGGCGTACTTTGGTCGATTTTCCACTTGCTTTTATTATAAATCTGCAAAATAAAATAATAGACACTACAAGTGGAATTTTATTAGTGATAAATGCATATGAGTATAAAAGGTATAGTTTTACTCCCTTTATGGTAGTAAGTTGACGGGAAAAATATGTCGTTGGTGACCGTCAACAAACTCCCCAAGCTTACCCTTTGCGCGTCCTCGAGCAAAAAGAGATAAGTACTTGGTTGTTGATCGGGAGTTGCTATTATGCCGATTACGTTTTACAAGTGCCGGGGTTATAATAGGATTTTCTACTAGAGTTTGAATAAAATGGCACATCTTTTTTCCCATCCTTTATTACCTTTCATCGTAGCGGGGCTTTCTAGCTTTTCTCAAAGTCTTGGGCGGTTGCCGATAGAACGGTTATAAGTAAATACTTATCATTCGTCCTTTTGATCAACTTTCTTATCCGAGATTTATTTAGTTAGATGATATTTATTTTTTCGAGAAAGTATGGGCTTTATTGCTATATATATATATATATATATATATATATATATATTTTTTTTTTTTGGAGAGGTGGGCTCTTGTCGCCCCTAGACTTTTTGTCTTTTATTTCCTCTCTTTTTCTTTCTCTTCTTTTTTTTAGAGATGTGGGCTCTACTCGCCCTCGGACACTTGTCCATTTTTCATCTCATTTTTCTTTCTCTTTTTTTTAGCATAGCCCATATCATTTCTCTTTTCTTTCAAAGTAGATTCCCGGATGTCAAGTTTCTCTTTTTTTGACGAAATCATAGCAAATCCATTTGTACCATATCATACTTGGCAACAACTTAGACTAGATAGAGCCTATGCAACCCACATGAATCGGGTTTTTTCAGGATGAGTTTTTAGACTTAGCCACTAAACCCAAACTTTAGAGAAATTCGAATTATAAACTAGGCAAAGGCAAAGCATAAGACGAGCAACTATTCATCATTTCAACAAGGGACTAAGACTAAACATTTTTATAGCTCATATATATAAACATTAAGGCACATAGAAGAGCTACTTATTCTATTTTTGGATTTTCTCCCATTTTTTTTTTTAGTTTTAGTTTTTTTTTTTAGATGCAAGATTGCTTTGGAATGTAAACATGCTAAAATAAAATAAAAATTTGATGGAAGTAAATATGCAATGCAATGATACACGTGGGGGTCCTCCCCAAGCTATCTGGAGGCCTCTTGATCGGGATCGAAGCCTTGGTACCTCCGGAATGCTTCCTCGCGTGCGTTGCGAGTAGCCATGTTGGACTCCAATTGGGTCCATCTCTGCCGACTCGCTTTGCTCCCGATTCGCTGCCATCATGCGGTACTTTGCACATGGGTATTGAGCGTGTGCTCAATGTTCCTAGTGCGGACGTCGAGGTCTTTGCAACTGGATACCGATAGCCTCCACCCCTTGTGGTGGTGCTTTGTCTTTGGGCCCCGGTGGGGGCATATCATCCGAGCTGTCGTCAAAGTCAAATCTGTTGGCCCTCCATGCTCTGTATCTCCTTGGGCCACTCGATGGTGGTGGTGATTCGAGGCGGCGGCTCCCACCTAGGATCATACCCGGGTATTACCCCCGGGGTCCCCATAGGATGAGGCCATGCTGCCTGAAACATCGGTGTAGGTCGTGGGCTGTGGTCGTGGCGTGAAGTAGGGGCTCATGGGAGGAGGATCCGACCTCCGGTCTCCCGACACTGCGTGAAGCGATGGGGGTGTCTTTCTGCGCAAGCTATCGCCATCTCGAGCTCAAATGTTAGTGCACAGCTTTTATACAAGCGTAAGTCCGGGTTAGGTAACCGAACTATAGTTACATAGCCGGGGGAAAAGATGACCAAGCTCGCCGGATGGTAAAATCTTAACTAAGTGCGCACAAGCCTGCAAGAATGATCCAAAAATCCCAGGTGTGGAAATGTACTCTATCTGGCTGATTATCCAAAGCTCCAATCGCGAAGCGAGGCGTGTGATAAGAGATGTGCGGTGTGAGGCGGCAACTTTTGTGATAATATGTAAAAAGTTCACGCACATCTCTACCATGGAGCTACTTTCTCCTTGTGGACAATAGCATAGAGTAATTTTAATTCAACCTCATTCACCCATCTAACCCCGTGTCTAGGAAACAAAGTCAACGAGATCCGGCGATGGATATATCTAAGTGATGGGTCTTTGGATACGTGAGTGGCGAGGTTTGAAAGTACCGGCCTCATGAGCACCGAATATTTCCTCCCAAAAGTGATTTCGACAAAGCCGGGAGAGCAAAGCATCTATGTTTAGTGCACATCTATAGCTGAAACCCCCGGTGACGAGCTAGGTCCGCCCACGTGACGTGATAAAGTGTACCAAAAAGGCGGAAAGAAATTCCTAGCTGGTCCTCTCTTGGTGTGCACAAGAATTGAATTGTCGGAAGGCGAGAACCTTCCTCCTCGAGAGGAATATATCCCGCCACCCGACCGCTCTCCAAAGGATAGGAAATTCATCGTCCATACCTGTTTGTTCGAGGAGCTCGAGTCGATTCGGGCGTGTCTTTGGAACACACGGTCCTTGAGTAGGAGATATGCTTGCATCTCCGATCTCCACGGATGTCGAGGGTGCGGCGCGTCGGCCGTTGATTGTCGGGGAGCTTGAGCTTCTTCCTCCCCGACAGTGCGGCGTCTTCTTGCATGGGGAGTCTTCAAGATCGTCGAAGTTGAGGGCGGAGCTTGTGCTTGTTTGTCGTGAGCTATGTCTTGACGACCGCCTCAACCCGAAGATCTTCCCGGCTTTCTTCATGGCTTCGAAAAAAGCGATTGAGCAAGACCTCGGGTGTGCAAGGGTTAGATGAAAGTATGAACTTTCACACCCGTGTTCTTGCTCGGCACAATGTTTTTGGTGGAGAAAATAGAGTGTAGAACAAGTGGGAGAGAGTGTGAGAGTGAGAGAGTGTGAAAATGAGAGGTGGGTGCTCTCACACCGGTGCTTCGGGCTATTTATAGCCGAGCCAACGGCCGAGGGTCGGTCCACACAACGGCTAGGAGCCGTTGGCGGCGGGACCGGCGGCGCCCAAAGATGGGTGCGGGCGCACCCCTGGCGCTTGGCGCACCGCGCCCAAGGCATTTGCCGGTGTGCTTTGGCGTGGTGTGCACAACGGTCACAAAAAGTTCGTGGGTCGTTGTTTGCTCGCTATTTGGTTCGACCGTTTTTCTCCCCCTGTTTGAATTTCTCCAAAAAATTTTCAAATATAAATTTATTTTTGAATAGAAAAATTATTTTAAAAATATTTTTGTTTATACTTTTTATGTAGAAAACATTTTTCTTTATTTTTCATGAAAGAATTTATTTTATTTATGAAAACTTTTTATTTTAGTTTTCGAAAATATTTTCTTATGTAATAAATATTTTTGTTAATAAAATATTTTATAAAACACAAATATATATATATATATTTTTTTCAAATTTACCCCATTTTTTTTTCTTTTTGGATATACCCCATTTTTTTTTTTGAGCGAGGTTATTTATAGTCACTGTCGACTCTCCCTTCTTCGGGCGGGAAGCACCGCTCAGGGGTCTGGTCGATCCTTCAACACTCCACACACGGTTTTGATGACGATGAATTCGGGTGTGTTGTTGTTTGTACCCGATGAATGGGCACTTTACCGCCTTACTCTCGGCGTGGAAGATTATGAAGCCTTTCCCCATGCGGATATCGGCTTTGGCCGTATAGAGAAATGGCCTCCCCAGGGAGGAGAGACGTATCCTCCGATGGGCCCATATCCGGGATCACAAAATCTGCGGGGATGTACTCCGTCGTATTTTGACTAGCACGTCTTGAGTATTCCCTCCGGCCGCCTTGTTGATTG
The DNA here is from genome assembly GCA_015847255.1 of Hyparrhenia diplandra. NCBI lineage: Eukaryota > Viridiplantae > Streptophyta > Magnoliopsida > Poales > Poaceae > Hyparrhenia > Hyparrhenia diplandra. The sequence continues at coordinate 66,752 of JADLZK010006520.1, forward strand.
ATCTGCCATTTGGAGGGCGAAGTTGGCAGGAGTAAGCGTTCCTCCATGGATTTTTGTTGAAGGTGGCCTTGGACATCACATTGATCCGGCCCCGTGTCACGAGAATGCGTTGACGGAAGGTGTGGGGGCCAATAGCACGATTGATGAGTGGACGCCGAGGTCACCCTTCTTGGCAATGAATGGCGAGCTCACGGGGACCTTCTTTAGCTTCTTTGGGTTGACCGAGCCTCGAGATATCATGTTAATCGACTCGTCGCGGCGGAACCTCGAGGTTGCCCCAGGATCCTTCCCAGAGTCGTTAAGCGGCACTTGGGCGCAATCACGGGCCATTTGTGTTTCTATCATTTTGTTGAAGCTTATTTGGTTCTTCACGGCCGACGTCAACCCTTCGAGCTTATTATTTACTCCCTCAAGGATCTTGTCTTGATGGCTCATCTTTTTTGGTGAGGTTTTTCGTTAATTTTCGCCTAGCCCGGTACCAGTCCTTCAATGATGGGCGACCCGGGGGTTGTAATTGGAGTTGTACCTGGTTGCCTTGGAATGGTGGCTTGGATCGGTTGTTCGGCAACCTTTGCGGTTGGCGATACCCGTTGCCGTTGTTGATGAAGGCAGCTTCTTCACGGGTCTCGAGGCGATTATCCCCGAGTGGCCAACTTCACCACACGTCTCACAGGTCATGTGAGCGTGCGTGGCGTAAAGCGGGCGCTAGTCCGTCTTTGCGCTCCTCCGGTTTCTTTAGCGAGAAGATCCATTTTTGCGGCAAGCATATCCGCCTCCTTCACGGTATGCATGCCTTTTTGTGTTTTGGCTAGGGCTCTGTCTTCGCCCGGCTACGGTTTGCCACCATTTTATCGATCGGGGCTGTTGCACGATCTATGGTGGCGATAGAAAACAGCGCCACCAGCCGGGCATCGAGGTGCCCCGCCGATATGGCCGTGAGACCATTGTAGAAGTGCGGAGCACCGGCCCGACTCTCCATCCCGTGGTGCGGGCATGCTAGAATGTACTCCCGCGGCCCCACGCCTCCGGAATGGGTTCCATTGAAATTCTGCCGGAAATTGGCGATTCTCCCCCTCGGGGCATTAGTTTTGCCCATGGGGAAGAACTTAGCGAGGAACGCCGCGGAGCACTTGGCCCACTCTTCGCCCACGACTTCCTTGTCCTGTAGAACCATTGTTTCGCCTTCCCCACGAGGGAGAAGGGAAACAAAGCGGAGCGATGATGACGCCCGTGCGACGTCCTGATGACGATGGTGTCGCATAGCTCCGTGAAGTGTTGGAGATGAGCGTTTGCCCTCGCTAGGCGATCCCGTAATGGACCGCCTCGCACCATATTGATCCCCCGTCGGCGCAGCTCAAAGTTTTGTCCGCCACATTTACCACCGGCCCAAAGTGGGCACGCGTTGGTGACGGCGGGAGTAGAGAAATCGCGGCGGCGACCGGGCCATGGCTTGAGTTGCGGTTGGTGCGAGGGGATGTCGGTCTCGTATCGGGGTTCCGACCAAAGAAGAAGGCGACGAGACTTTGCTTCTTCCTTAGGAGTGCCTACGGATCGGAGATGAAGTTTTCGCAAAGAGGGAAACCCCGACATACACTATCTGTTTTCATCCACAACAGGAGAAAACATAAAAGATTAGCCTCAGTATGAGCAAATGGTAGCCACACGCGACAGTTCATATTTATAGCCAGCTATTTATTATTTTTTTTTTCACAATGCCTTCCCGGCAACGGCGCGAAAATGCTTGTTGACATTTCTTAGCGCAATCAAAGGAAAAGCAGTATAAAACCCATCCCCAATAACAAAGACGAAATGCGTGGCCCGACATTCCCAAGTAAAACCACCATGTCGGTGATCCGAAAGGGATTGTCAACGGGATAGATCTTGCCATCTTAGATATTTCATCAAAGCGCGCGGATCTATCATTGTAGCATTTTCACGGAAGTATTCGGGTATCGTTATTTATATTTTCCCAAAAGGAAGGCATGTGATTAATAAGCTAGCATGGCATCCGAATAGAGGAACATGTGTTTGCTTAGACCAAATTGTTCATAACGGGGGTAAGCAATAATGGTTTATGGATAGTGTGACACACACTTAAGAATCCACCAAGCAAAAGGATAAAGAAAATAGATAAAGAATGAATAAATAATCTAATGGAGTAATTCTAATGTATCTAGTCATGGCCATACAAATGAATAGTTAGGATCATATGCAAACCGATTTAATCATGGTTAGGTCTAGGATAACATGGGGAGACTCCCCGGATACCATACGGCCCGATAGGAAGCATTTACGAACTCCTACAAAGACACACGAACGTGGGGGGATTTCAAAGGGGACGGTCAAGGCTTGTCACGACCAAGCCGCCTACCCCCCTCAACCGTGGCGTGCACTCATATCCGCAGGTGTCGTAATACCGGGCACCATGCCCGCATATTAGAGCACTACTCTTGTCCCCCCGGGATCCCCACTCGTCGAATGGACGGACTAGAACAAGAGCAAACCCGAAGGAACAACGAACCGTTATCCCACCTCTAATCAAGTTAGGCATATGATGATCGATGATGAACCGAGATGAACATGTCAAGATTATGATATGTAAACTATATGCTAGTTCATATACCAACACAAGAACATGAACAAGACTATACTCTAGTTCATAAGTTAGGCCAAGAACATAGATATAAGACTTGTAAATAGAAGAATGCTCCATAGAGAAGATGTATTACCAAAACACTTTCTTCTAGGAGACAAGCCCTCCTTGTAGCTCTTCTACTCCAAGTGCTAACCAAGAACTAAGAAGAAGAAGAAAGTAGAAGAAGAAAGGAGAAGTCGAAGAAGAGAGAGAGGTAGAGGTGGTAGAGAGAGAGATTGCTGGTTTGGTGGACTCCAAGTGGTGTGTGTTGAGAGAGAGAGAGAGAGGGGCCTACTTATACACTTGGAGGAGGGGCCTAAGTGCTAAATTACACCAAAACCCACTGGTAAACCTTCCTATTCGAGCAAACCGACCATCCAACGGCGGGAATCCCCATTTGGCGGGTGCACAAAACCGCTCCCCGAGTTTGGGCGAAAACCGCCTCGAGGGGAGGGTACGGCCGCACAGTGTCGTAGCGCACCCCCCTGGCTTCGGCCTGGCCCGGGCCTCGGTGGGGTGTCTTCCCTTGTCTTGAAAGTTGTGGGCGGGCTTGGCTCGCCCGTTTTGATGTTTTGGGTCGATTTGCTCTCGGTTTGTGTTTTGCAATAATGCGCTTTCCGGATGGCGTACTTTTGGTCGATTTTCCACTTGCTTTTATTATAAATCTGCAAAATAAAATAATAGACACTACAAGTGGAATTTTATTAGTGATAAATGCATATGAGTATAAAAGGTATAGTTTTACTCCCTTTATGGTAGTAAGTTGACGGAAAAAAATATGCCGTTGGTGACCGTCAACACACGGGATGGACCTTATGATGATGGACCTCCCCTGTTTGTCCCGGTTGGGTGACGATCGGCCTGGTTGAGGGTTCTTGGCCGTGGATGATGCACTCCTCACGGGGTTCTTGTCAATATGAGCCCTCTTTGCGCGCCCTCTAAAGGAATCTCCGGTCTTCTCTTGAGTAGTCCCGGGCGCTCCTCGAATACGCATGTCTTTGCGTTGCGTAATCTGTAGGGAAATTGAAAGGTAATACGGGTGATGTCCGGGGTTATATCGAACTCGCCTCCTTTCTCCCGAGTTGGAAAGGTATTGGTTGAAAAAAGTTTTCGAGTTGGAGTAGCTTCCTAATCAAGCCGGAGTTGGAGTCGTACTGCCGAGTTGCTTCCGGAGTTCGTACTTTCGAGCCCTGGTTGTCTACCTTCCCCCGAGCTGGTTTCGGGTTTGGGCCCTTCCGTGTTGGTTCCCCGAGCAAGTTTTGAGTTTGTTCTCCGTCTTTGAGGCGGTTTCCAATCGTCGATTCTTTGGAGCTTCTCGACGAAGTTTACAGTTCTCCGGTCTCGAATTCTTGATGGTGCGGTTTCGAGTTTTCGCCGTTGTCGTCGATCTCGCGAAGCCCATGAACCGAAGATGATCGTCTTCCTCGTCGATGTACTCATGATGTCGTGGTCCGCGGACTCTCGTGCTGAAATTCGGCGAGAGCCCCTACAGCGCGCCCGGTATCGATGTTTTACGACCGAGAGCACGCCGCGGGGTGAACCGGGCGGTTGTTCGAGCCCTCGATGAACACGGAGCCCGGCGGTTTGTTCTTGCGGTGACATGGAGAGCGGGGTTTTTATGCGGTTCGGGCCCTCAATCAAGGATCGAGTAAAGACCTTTACGTCCGGTCGGCGTGAGCTGTTTTTTGATTGATGGGGTTAGGCCGAGAATCGGCCGTGAAGCTTACGGCGCTTGGTCGTAGCCAAGCTTGTGCCCAGATGTATGTGCGTACTCGCCCCTCTCTACGAGGTGTTCCTTGGCCGCCTTTTATAGTCCAAGGGGCCAAGGAACTCGCTTCGTTCCTAGTCGGATCTGAGAGAGGGTTGTCCATAGAGGAACCGAACACCCAAACCCTTTATAAGGTAACCCCGACTAGTGTTCTATCCTAGTTACAACGAAGTCCTTTAGCTATGCTTCCATTGCCTTCGAGGGAGTTGTTTTGTGGGTCGCGCAGCTTGGATAGAACCCCTGCGCACAACTTCGGTAGAGTTCTTTGGTGATCCTGTATCCACGTGAATCCGAGAAAAAACATAAAGATACGAGATGACTCTTAGAAGGGTACTGGCAACTACTGACAACAAAATACTTGCCAAAATACTAGAATGTAATGAGAAAAGAATGAAGATACTATTGACTCTTAAAAGGTACTAGCAAAATCGACAACTCTTAAAAACGCCATGAACCGTAAACTCGGCAAACACCATGAACCCTAAACTCGGCAAACGCTATTACAAATGTCAGGAAACCTTGCCTAATAGGGGGGCATGTTTAAAATTAGCAATTATTGATAACTACTGAAACTAAACAAACCTTATACTCGGCAAACACCATAAACCTTAAACTCGGCAAACACTATGAACACTAAACTCTCGGCAAATGCCACCGAAAGTGTCTCCCAAAAATAATGTATGGGAGGGGGTTGTTGACGCGTTTCTTAACGTATGCGAGATAAATCCGCAAGCGCACGGAATTGTCGTTGTAGCTTTCACCGGAAGTATTCGAGGTATCGTATTTTCCACGAGGGGAACAGTTGCGCTCTAATCTTTGAAACGAGGGCCACCCTAGGATAACTATGGATAGTGAGGTATCTTTATGGGCTTAGGTTTTCGGTAGGGATTTCTAGGGCTTGTTATCTCCCTTGCTTCGGCACCTCGCTAACGCCCAACCGGGCGACTTAGGCAATTAGCTCTACGTCACGACCCGAACGTGGGGGGATTTCAAGGGACGGTCAAGGCTTGTCACGACCCGACCCGCCTACCCTCTCAACCGTATGATTTCATGTTGGATTTGGGCCTCGACTTCTTGGGCTTGTTTTTATGGATTTCATCACCGGCCACACATTGAACGTACTCCTATGCACTTAATGTACCACCTCGCCAAGGTTGGGCGGTTTGGCACCAAAGTGGGTGCAAGGGCGCACCTTAGGGTGCGTAGCACTGCCCCGATCTGGCTCTACTGAGCTCGGGCTTTGGCGAGTGTGTGGGCTGTGTTGAGTCTCAAAAGTCGTGCCACGCCATTTGCTCGGTTTGGTTTGCATCGTGTTGGGCTCATTTCCATTGGGGTGAAGGATGTTCTCAAATGCACGCTTTCCGGAAGGCGCATTTTGGTGCCTTTTCTCCTTGTTTATCCTTGCTTCGCATTGGGCCATTTTTATCTTGTATATTTTCCTTTGCTTTTGGCCCAATATATATATATGTTTTCAACATTGTCCTGCAAAACAAGTAAAGTACCAAAACTTATGGAAAAGGTTAGCTCGAAGTCCTATTGCTATTGTGTTTGGGTAGTTTTATGCTAATGTTGACTGTGATAAAATATGTAGTTAACGACCGTCAACAGGGGCATACTTTTCAAAAGACGCTCTCCCAAGACCCTAAACTCAAGAACGCCATGAACCATAAACTCGGGAACCCTAAACTTAGCAAACGTCATGAACCCTAAACTCGGCAACCGCCATGAAATCCTAAACTCGTCAACCGCCATGGACCCTAAACTCGGTAAGCGCCATGAACCCCTAAACTAGGCAAACATCATGAACCCTAAACTCGGCAACCCCAATAAACCCTAAACTCGACAAACGCCATGAACCCTAAACTCGGCAAATACCACTTAACCCTAAACTCGGCAACCGCCATGGACACTAAACTCGGTAAGCGCCATGAACCCTAAACTCGGAAGCCCCATGAACCCTAATCTCGGCAAACGCCATGAACCCTAAACTTCGGCAAACGCAATGAACTCTAAACTCAAAGCAAACAACATGAACCCTAAACTCGACAAACAACATGAACCCTAAACTCGGCAAACGCCATGAACCCTAAACTCGGTAAGCCCCATGAACCCTAATCTCGGCAAACGCCATGAACCTTAAACTCGGCAAACGCCACAAAGCCTAAACTCGATAAACACCATGAACCCTAAGCTCGATAAACACCATGAACCCTAAGCTCAATAAACACCGTGAACCCTAAACTCGGCAAGCCCCATGAACCCTAAACTCGGCAAACACCATGAACCCTAAACTCGTTAAACGCCATGAACCCTAAACTCGGTAAGTGCCATGAACCCTAAACTCGGCAAACGCCATGAACCCTAAACTCGGTAAGCCCCATGAACCCTAATCTCGTCAAACGCCATGAACCCTAAACTCGGCAAATGCAATGAACTCTAAACTCAGCAAACAACATGAACCCTAAACTCGACAAACGCCACGAATCCTAAACTCGATAAACACCATGAACCCTAAACTCGGCAAATGTCATGAACCCTAAACTCGGCAAGCCCCACGAACCCTAAACTCGGCAAACACCATGAACCCTAAACTCAGTAAACGCCATGAACCCTAAAGTCGACAAACTCCATGAACCCTAAACTCGGCAAACGCCACGAATCCTAAACTCGATAACACCATGAACCCTAACCTCGACAAATTCCATTAAAAGTTAATCCCGGAAACCTTGCCTGGGAGGAGGGCATGCATTTGAAAAGACACTCGCCCTGAAACCATAAATTTAACAATTCGTGATAACTACTGAAAATCAACAAAGTCTAATCTCAGCAAATGCCATGAACCCTAAACTCGGCAAACGCTATAAACCCTAAATTTGACAAAAGTTATGAAACCCTAAACTCGGCAAATGCCATGAACCCTAAATTCAAAGCAACTACCATGAAACCTAAACTCAAAGAAACGCCAAAAACTCTAAACTCAGCAAACGCCATGAACTCTAAACTCGGCAAACACCAAAAACCCTAAACTCGGCAAACACCATGAACCCTAAACATGGCAAATGTCATTAAAGGTCTCTCCCGAAAACTTTGCATGGGAGGGAGGCATGCTTTTGAAAAGACACTCGCCCGAAACACTAAACTTAACAATTACTGATAATTATTGCAAATCAACAAAGCCTAATCTCAACAAACGCCATAAACCCTAAACTCGACAAATGCTATGAACCCTAAACTCGGCAAACACCTCATGAATCCTAAACTCGACAAACACTATTACTAGTGTCGCCCGTAAACCTTACCCGGTAGGGGGCAACCTATAAGATACCGACAATATAATGCCAACTACTTAGAAATACTAATGAAATACTGATGAAGTACTGAAGATACTAACAAAATTGACGAATACTTGAAAGGACACCGACGAGTTATTTTGGCAAGTATTTTTAAGTAAGTTGCCAGTAGTCGTAAGTATTTTGTCGAAGACTTAGTCAATATTTTTTCAGTAAGTTGTCGCAGAGTTGTAAGTATTTTCTCTCGTGGCTGTGAGTATTTTGTCAAGTATTTTTCTCAATCATTCGCATTTTTCCTCATATCAATATGGTAGACGGGTGGGATGGAGAGGGTACGGACGAGCTGTGGTGGGCGTGGCGCACTGGGCCGGGCGAGCTCGAGGGAGAGGTGGCCGGATCCGCCACGCACGCACTCGATGGAAAGGTGGCCGGATCCGCTGGCGAAGCTCGAGGGAGAGGAGGCTAGCAAGCCACCGCCGCGGCATCCGGCTCCACGCGCGGCGCCGCCGCTGCGCCGCCCCACTCCTCGTGCACGCCGCGGGATCCGCGCGAGCTACCGCCGTGCCCGTCCGGCTCTTGCAATCACCTCAAATGTTCCATCAGCCGAGGCCAGATGAAAATACTGACAATCACCGTGGCCCGGCATGCTGCGCTTTGCCAATGCCCGGCTTGTTGCGTAGTGTGGTTATTATTCATCCAGTATTATGTAGTATCATCCAGTACAGTGCAGTAATTTTTTCAGTATAATGTAGTATCATCCAATGTATTTCATTATTTTTATCAGTATCTTCAGTAGTTTTTCTACTAAATACCGTCAAATACTGAAGAAATTGATAAATACTGAAACTACCGGAGTCTTCGCTTAAAGATTCTACCAAACATATAAGAAAATAATGAAAGATACTAACTAACCTGAAGATACTACCAAACACATAGATGGCCGCACATTGGGCTAGTGCACTGGATCTGGGGATCACTCCACCTCCATAGTGTGATAGATGCGCTACGTGCTTTGGAAAAAACAATTAAAAAATGTGCATGCAGGCGGGAGGGCGCTGGACAACCTGCAGGAGCAGCGCAGCAGGTTGCGGTGGGCTACGTGTTTCCGATAAAAATTCGCATCGTTCAGTGCGTGAGTGCGCATGTAACAGCACCGGGTGCGTTGTGTCACGCGCGCTGATCAGCGAGCACCGGCTGCGTATTGCCGGGTGGGCAGGAGTGATCGGGCCCGTGGGCCACGCCGTTTGGGCCTGGTTGGTTAGTGGCGCGGATGACTGCCGCAAGAAAAAGTGTTGCTCGAGAGTTGCGCGGAAATTCGATGGAATTTGCCTGGCTAGGCAAAGTAGAGAGATAGTCCTGTTTGGTTGGGCGCTCGTGCCCGAGAAGTTCAGTAAAGAAAGGGAATATGTTTTCTTGTATATATAATCTTACTTAATATCAAATGTCATGAACCCTAAACTTCGGCAAATGTCATTAAAAATGTCTCCCGAAAACCTTGCCTGGGAGGAGGGCATGCTTTAATAAAATACTTGAAGATAATGACAGAATACTGGAGGTACTGGCAGATACTTAAAGGTCATGACAAAATACTTGTAGATACCGACAACTACCGAAGATGTAGTATCGACTGTGTGCCATGGAACCGATGAAAAAAATACTTGAAGATAGTGAGAATACTAGAGATACTGGCGAATACTTGAAGGTCCCGACAAAAATACTTGTAGATAGTAGATACTGACAAATACTTGTTAGTTAAAGGTACTGGCAACTACTGAAGATATAGTATTGGCTGTGTGCCAAGGAACTGTTGAAGATAGTGACAAAATACCGAGAGATATTGGCGAATACTTGAAGGTACTGGCAAAATACTTGTAGAAACTGACAAATACATACAATTACTTAAAGGTACTAGCAACTACTGAAGATGTAGTATCGGCTGTGTGCTAAGGAACTGACAAAAAAATACTTGAATATAGTGATAGAATACCGGAGATACTGGCTAATACTTGAAGGTACTGACAGTTGGACAAAATAATGACAAGATACTGACAAAAATACTAGAAGATAATGAAAACTAATGCCTAAAAAAATACCGGAAGGTACTCACAACTACTAACAAAATAAAGACAAGACACTGACAAAAATATTGGAAGGTATTGAAAACTACTGACAAAAAATCGTTAAGACAATGACAAAAAAACAAGAAGGTATTGAGAACTATCGACAAAAATACATACAAGGTACTGACAAAAAAAAAAAATACCGACAAAAATACTGGTACAAAATATGGGAGAAATACTAACAGCGAAATACTTAAAGATACTGAAATTATAGTATCGAATTAAAAAATACTTGAAGATACTGAAATTATGCTTCAAATACTGACAAAAATAATGAGTTACTCCCTCCGCTAAGAAACGAAAAAAGTAGCCCACTATCATATATACACAAGGTAGGGTGTGGGACCTATACGAACTTGCAACAGCAAGGCTCTTGCCTCCTCACGCATGAGACTTCTCAGTATCATTTAAAAAGAAAAATAAAAATCCATCCCGTGATGCTTTCTCCTCCACTTCGTTAATCAGTCCACCAGTAGGCCCTGACCAACCTTGAGTCTGTGTGACGTCCATCCGGAACTCACGGCCTTCGTCCAACCTTATGCTTAAGCCCTTAAAATGCTTGGGTAAATCACTAGTCACCTTTAGCCGTGGCATAACACTGTGAGAAAATAGATAGAAAAGCATTAAAAATGGATTTAAAAAAAAGGTTATGACACAAGACACAAAATGAGCCGGCAAAAAGTAACATTAAACTAAACTACTGTATGAGATGAAAATATACTAAACAGTACTCATGAAATGGCTAGTGAAAAAAAATTATGTAATGAACAATTGTGCTACAACTACACTCAAGTATTTGCTAGTACTTGTAAGTACTTCTCAGTATCTTCCCGTATCCTTCAGTATAAAGAGACTTGTAAGGTCAGTATGTTCCCGTATCCTTCAGTATAAAAGAGACATACTAATAATCCTTAACAAGTACTGAATAGGCAACAAATATAAAATAGTGCAAATACTGAAATTCAATAGCTCTACTAATCCTTTACAAATACAAACAAGAGTACTGACAGGCAACAAATATAAATATTGCAGTTCTGATAAGGGATGAATGGAATCAGCATTCCATTGACACCATGGACGGGCAACGGCATGGCGTATTTTGATTAGTTTAAAATAAAACCTGTGCAGTCCTGAACTCAGTAAAATCGTACATATGTCTACGTCTACAAACATTACTAGAAACATAAACAGTCCGCTATGTGGTTTGTGCAGATTACCTAAAGTAATTCATGGAGCTAGATCGATCAAGTCCATCTGAAAATTTGACCTCTGAAAAGTACCACCAATCTGTACATGAACAAAAGCAATGGGAGAACTGACAGTAGTAGCTGCCGCCCATGCGCCTCCAGTTCCAGCAACACCAAACACTAAAATCGCAAAAATACAGCAGATCGGAGGAAGGCCTCACCTTCACGTCGCGATGGGCGAGAGTCCTCGCAGGCAACGGATCCCCGCCGTCCTCCGTCTCCAGGAACCCCGTGCGGCTCAAGTGGCCGCCGCAGCCGCCAGGTGCCCCACCCACCGCCGCAAGCCGGGTGGCCAGCCCGCAACAGCCTGCCGGGTGCCCCAGCCTGCCGCCGCCGGAGGCTGGACCGCCAACCAACGCCGACTGCCGCCGTGCCGGGTCCCCGCCAGCCGCCGCCGCGAAATCGCCTGTTCGCGTCGAGGATTCGGTTAGGTGCGGACTGCTGCGGACCGAGCCTTTGGGTGCGGCAGGTGCGGGCGTGAGGGAATTGAGTCGTGCCTCGTGCGGCCGTCAGTGGGTTCGGTCTATATATATATATATATATATATATATATATATATATATATATATATATATATATATATATATATATATATATATATATATATATAGTATTTCTATATGGCACCGGGCACGAATTTATTCAGTCCCCAGCGAGCCCAACGCGGATATGGGAAAGGAGGAGCCGGCCCATCGGCTCGAGGCCGCCCAAATCACCGACCCAGCCACGTGCGCTCCGGGCCCTGCGATCCCGCGTCCGTCCGTTTTCCCGCACCCACCTCATTTTTTTTTTTATTTTTTTTCAGTTCTAATATCCAGATCGTGGGGAGGTCCCCGAGGAGAGACCGGTTACGCCCGGCAGCGTCGCTCCTCCGTCGCACGACCCCAGCTCGCCGCCCTCCGCCGCTTGACCCCAGCACGCCGCCGCCCCGCCTCACAAGCATAGCTCGCCGCCTCCCCTCGCCTGCGCAGCCTCTCCGAGGCGGATTCCGCGGCCTCCGTGCCCTTCACCGCTGCCTCTGCATCCCGGCGGCGCCGCGGCGCTGCCGGTCGCCTCGGCGATAGTGTGCACGAAGTCGGCGACCATTCTCCTCGCCGAGGTACGGACGGCCGTGGCAGGCTCACATGTAATGCGCTGGGCAGCGGCGGTTTTCTCCTCGCCCGCACACATCTGGCTGGCTGCCGCCGCCGCGCACCGAGGGCGGCCATCCTCCTCGCACGGCTTCCGTTCCTTTACATGGATCCCAAATCCAAACCCACCTGTTTACACGGAGGCACAGCATCTTTCAAGATCTGTAAGCTTGTTCATTTTCTAGGCACAAAATTGGATTTGTTTTCCCCAATCTGAAAATGGATTTGATTTCCCCCAATCTGAGAAAATGGATTCAAAATTAGTTTTGTTTTCCCAATCTGAAAATGGATTTGTTTTCACCAAATCTGAGAATTCCCCTGATCTGACAATTCATTTGTCCCCCCCTAATCGGAAATTGTATATTCTTGTTTTGATTTGGGAAATTTTGTTTTGACCTATGAATATGAGTGCATGCAAGACTTGGGTTGTGCACTTCACCGTGCCCTTCCAGCAGTGGTAGCTAAGTTATGATTTGTCTAATAAAGATTCCATTTTTCTTGTCAGGAACAAGAAAACACGATGCCAAACCAATATACTAACTGAACAAGCTCATACATGGGACTACAGATGCAAGTCAAGAAATAGGTACACTTCTTATGTCAGATGCGACTAATCATGCCTAGGCGCGCTTAGGCGAGCACCTAGCGGAACGGGGGTGCTAGGAGAGGTGATGTAGTACATAGGTCTAACTTTGATGCTTTTTCGTTGCTCAATTACCTAGCACTGTGTAATTTCTAAATGTAACAATTAATGCATCGAGCCATTAATTCAGTACATATTTACATCCAGCATAGAGTTTACATTTCTAATTCTTTTTTTAAATAGTTTTTGACTCAATGTCTTCAATTTCTTGTTAGAGTTGGTCGATAAGATGTGTGACAATCCAAAAAAAGATTGTATTTGAGAGCACACAACAACGGTCATAGCTTCAAATAGAAGGCCTAAGAGGTGATCGTCTTGATAGATTCTACTTGTATTTCCAAATTTTTCCAGATTTGGCTTCTTATTACCATTTTAAATATGGTTTATCCTAGTATGTCATTTAAAATTTTTCCAGATTAATCTCTAAATGGAAAATCATTTGGCATCCCGGGAGGCTGGCACCCCTGATAGCTATAAGGACTAAAATACCATGTTACAATGTTTCAAAAAATCATCACAAAAATCTTGTATTTGGTACACCTAAAGTTAACTGTAGCCGCAACAATTCAGAATGAAATTAATCTCTGATGCCAATAAGATTAAAAAAGCAGAAGTGTCGGAACAGAACAGTGCTAAGTTTCTTGCTTTTCTATTTTTGTTTAGGTCATGTACACATTCAGTGTTCCAGTTTACATGCTGTATGGTTCATTTCAGCATTTTTCACATGAGTTTTGTGCCTATTCACTTCTACATTTGTTTTTATGATTTATGTGGGCCATTGAAATGCTCTTGTTTATCATTGCCTGACAACCAAAAATGATTGTATTTGAGAGCAGTAAGAGCACACATCAGCGGTCAGTACATCGTTTCATTAATTATCTAGTTAAACCTACAGATGTTTATATGCACAAATGCCACTGGTTTTCTAGAGCTATCGACAGCTTGTGTATTTCCAGTTTGTTTTCAGCTAATGTTTCTGAATTCTGAATATTGAGACACTTTATTTCTAATTCTAACTGAATCGGAAAATACTAGTTAGCAATAAGAGGAGGAATGGATACTATTGAGCTGATTATAGCAACATCTTTGTTCCCAGCCATGTCAGAGCAGTATTGCATCTTGCTTGCCTATGTCCCATCACCAGAACTCCTTGTCAAGTGGTTGTTTTGTGGCCATGAGGGCTGTGGATCCACAATAAAAATCTGCGACATCATTAGTGTTTTGACGTTCTTCTTTGAGTTGCCTCTCAATTTTTCTATAGCAACATGCAGAGAATTCAAGGACTCCCAAATTTCCTACATTGACATGTGGGAAATTCACCTGTTTATCTTCTCTTTTTAAGTTTCAACCGCTGATAAATATACAAAGCAAATTAGTTTGTTATGATATCCAATAGTCCCCATCAATGAGTATTTCTTTCTATTAAATGACCCACAAGTTAGAGTTCCATGTGCTTTAATCTATTCTCTTCTTGTTTGCTAACCAGTTTTCCATCATAAATATATATTTTCACTTCAACAATGGAACAATTTGAGCCATGTTGTTTGCTCGGCAATGTTTAAGTTTTTAGAGCTGCAATCTGCAGGTCTTATATATACATTCTAAGATCGCTTGTAGTTTAGAAAACTCATGCTTTTCCATATTTATTTGCTGAGATCTAATATTATTTAGAAAGTTTAGGAAATTTATCATCACTGCATCTAGAGTTGAGTCAAATTGATTGAAGATCAAGCTATCCAATCATCCAATGTGTCAAAATCTTCATTTATTCAGCTCACGTGTTTTTAATCTATGAATCAAATTGACTCTTTTCATGGTTTTTTGTAGTCATGGAGCTCATGCTATGATCACTCAGGTGATCAATAAGAAGGGGCGGTCAGTTGAGACATCACCTGGCCATGGAAACAAAGAGAATGAAATTATAGGTAAGTGTAGGGGCCTACTATCTGTGGGGGCCGCCGTACATTGTTTTGTGATATTTAAATCATTTTCATGGAATGAAATTGTCTATCCGCAGAGAGATTCAAGAGGTGCTTTCAATCATATTTGTTCTAAAAATTCAGCATGCTGCATACACATACCGTAATGTGCTTGTAAACATTTTCTTCTTCTAGTAAATCTAGGTAGTGAACCTGAACACTTGTGTGGCCAATGAAAAGATAGTAATAATTGGTAATGGTCTGGTTAATGAGGCATCGTTTTTCAAGAAAAAAAGTGAGACTTGTCAAATAGAAAACAGAGTAAGGTTATATATTTCAGAGAAAGAAACAAGAGCATGATGTGGCTGTGACTTGGCAGGCATGGTTTCAGATGGGGCAAGATCGGCAACCCATCCATACAAGCTGTGTCAACCACCATAACAAATTGAAATTTTGTTTCAGATGGGTGCAAATGTGAGCTTGGTACCCAAGAAATGCTAATTAGAATTTTAATTGGAATTGCAGCTGATTCATGTGAATGATTTCCCTAATTGTCTCCTGTTAGGATGCTAGTTCTTCCAGATACTCATTGTAGTATTTTCCATTCACATTGTTGGGAAATTCATCCAATGAAAGATAAAAATTTCCCATTCATTTATAATGTATCTGTGCCTCAAATTCTGTTGTGATCTTAAATTATTCTTTTTTGTTATCTACCTTCCTATTTCAACAATTGTCCATGATTCTATTTTATTGTTAGGAAATGATTCCACAGTTCGCCTTCTCCCTCCCAGTGGTGGCCGCGGTGCCCTACTCCGTCCCCTCTCGACGGTGGCCACGGCGCCCATACCCCTCGCATTGTCAACCATGACAGAGACCCATAGGCCACGGCAGCGGCCTACACTGTCGCGACGCCTCCATTCTCTCGCTAATGACGACGCCTGCTGCTCCCTCCCTCTGTTGGCAGCGCATCCTGCAGCTACCCCACTCACCGACGACAGATGAGGTGGCCTCGACTCTGCCGAAGTTGCCGTAAGTCTTATTGCCTCAGCTTTCTATTTTCTTGTTAGTTTGTGATCAGTTGATCTATTCCCATGGGATATTTATTTTCATATAATCATTTTTAGTCAGATCTGAATCTCAATTTTTCCTAGTGATTTCTCTTTGGTAGTGGCAATATTTTACAGCACTCTTGACTCTACATCTAGTAGTAGTAATTTTTGTTGCTTATCAGTGGTAATTCTCAATATTTTCTTTTGACTATAACCATTTTACTACCACGGCTGCTAATTTCTTTGATGCTACAAATCAAACCAGGTTGTGTGGGAATGCGTGTGGGTCTGTCCCTCCTGGCTGCAACGGCGCAGCCTCGCCCTTACCAGCTGCGACGGCGGTGTCTTTTTCAAGATCCAGGTGAGTTTGACCCTGTACGGTCCCTTCAGACCTAGATGTCCCATTCAATTTCTTTGTGATGATGTGCGAAATTAGAGGGCTTAGAACCATTAGTAACACTACTAGTACTAGTACTAGTATTTGATTTATCGCCACAATATAAGTCGAGCTGTGATCTAGAAGATCAACACAAGCTCTCTTGGATGAACGCCTTTTTGATCTGCAGCTTTACATTACAGAGAGAGAGACAAGTGCACGATGTCAGTCATATTTAGCGCAACAGTCCAGCATGGTGCATATGCATGCCAATACCATTGTGAGTGTTCTTGCCTGCACTATTGATGCGTGCCTGTGATTGTGCTTGTGGTGACACTCTTAATGCTACCAAAGTAGATGAGAATCATGGTGATGATTGATGACACTAACAATTTCTAGGCTCACACAAAGGAATGATTAATTCTTAATTCTATTCTGCGAACTAGATTATTTTGCCAATTCGTATGCCAGTCACTATGTTAGAGGCCCATCTCTTCAAGTACAATTAATTTTCATTTGAGATGTCTTGCAGCAGGATTATGTAATGCCAGTGTCTCCATACTTACATTTTCTATCTTCTTAAAATTTCAAAGCTTGATATGATTATTTCTGCAATGTTAACATCAGAATACTTCCATGTTTTGTGAAGAAACACAAAAGAAGCCCATTCAAACAGCAAGCACGCCGCAATATGACCATACGAGAGACTGGATGTGTGTCCACAATTTTATTATTAGAACTTTTGTATAGCTCCCCACCTAATCTCTCCTACTTAGGCGCCTTTTTATTTATGTTTCCATATAATAATCTACGTGATTTAAAAAATTCCTTTTGCTATTTTGTTCAGTGTATGAAACAATTACTGATACATGATTGAATTCCTATTTCATTGTTTTTAATTTAATCTGCATTGCATGACTTTAATCAAAACATGCTGCCTTGTCCTGCTATCCTATTTATTTCACGAGTAAATTTCTGATAACCTTATTGAAATGTGCTTACTATTTCCTTCCTGATGTGTATTTCAACGATCATGATTAGTGCTTCGGTATTTGAGATAAATCTTTAGTGTTTTTAACATGAAAATAAAGAAGACTGATTTTGCTGCTCTATGCATACAGATTGATTCACCAATCATAAAATAATTTTGTCCTTGAATTTGAGACTTGCCCAAAGGTCATTCCTTGGATCAGCTGTAAGGTGAGCCTTTTGTCCAGATATTTTAGTCAGTCACTAACATACCATTAAGAAAGCGACTTTCCACATCAAAATGCCAACATGGAGTCAGTGATAATCTTAGGTGACGAGTGCTTGTAGTTGCAGAGTAGTATAGTCAGGACAGGGTAATCACAATTGTTTATTACTAGTGTGGTACATTTACTAATCACAATTACCTAACTCACTACCTGAAAGCATAACTCTTGGATTTTTTTTTTCTCAGCAAGTATGGCAAAACTTTGCAAGTCCAGTTTGGTTCTTCCGGTCATCATCATTATCTAATTGAAAAGCTTGCTCAGTTCGATAGGGAGTGTATCCCTGAACATGTTGTGCCTGCACGGGGAAAAAGTGCGTGTTAATTTCTTAAATGTACTGCCCATGCCTTTTTTTCTATCAACTCTATGCCTACTGCATCATTTACAATTTTACTGAAGTGATTAGATGGTAGGCTTAGCTTATTGGATATATAATGATTGGAGTTTATAATTCTATCATCTGTTTCACCTATCTTCCAAAGGGGGCCTTAGCCAATATTGGATTTTCTGTCAACTCTATTTATGCCTACTACATCATTGCTAACACTCTAACACGGTTTGATAATTCAGAACGGTAGTCTGTTCAAATTTGTATCCTATAGCTGCTTACTTACTGAACGTGCATAATTAAAGCTTTTCTTATGTGTCGACACACAATTGTATTTATGATTATGCACACGATTGTATTTATGATTATGCAACATTAGTTGTAAATAAATAGAGATTTTTATAGCTCATGTTTTAACTTTATTGTTGCTTTCTGTTAGGCAAAGCGTCAGTACTTGGAAGTTCATCTCGCAATATCTGACAAGTCCAATTTGGGTGGGCTCCTCATCCTCTCGAGGCCATCAGCTCTCAAGAAAACCAATGAAAATTGGGGTGAAAGCATTGGCAAAGAGATTGACTATGTTCAAGGCTGGAAAACTTGTGTATTCTATAGTCTAGACTGATTATTGACCTTTGTTTGGCCGACAACATTGTCCAAACGTATACTACCTTATTTTTGCGAGAAGTAAAAAGATTTTCTTGTGCATATGTCTTAATGTAGGTTGACCATGTCCGGCTTCCGCTTAATTTATAGTTTTCTATAGTGCTTTATATTTTTCTTCACATGATTTTATTTTGATCAATGTTCACATAAGTGGACATTGGATCAACCGATCGCAAACAGCAGTTCAGCAAAAGTAGATAAGCTCTATCATGCGATGAGAAAAAAAGAATAAAGAAAAAAAGAGTAGCTCAGCAAGAAAGGAAAAAAGAAAAAAAAAAAGACCACAAGGCCAGCCATGCCATAAAAAAAGAAAAAAGTACAAAAAAACGAACCCCATGTTACTCAGAATGTGGTAACGATTGAAAAATAAATCGAAAACGATGCTCAGCATGTGGTGCATGGGATGCCCACGTGGGAGGGAACCGCACTGTGTGCTCGAGGCGACCGTGGCCTGTACGGAGGAGGCCGGGTACCAAATGAATTCAGTCCCCGGGGACCAAATAGTGCTGCCGTATATATATATATATATATATATATATATATATATATATATATATATATATATATATATATATATATATATACACACACACCAGGGTTGGTACCGCTTCTTAGTGAAAGGTAGGTTGTTAATGATACCGCTTAGTCAATATAAGGTTAAATGCAACGACCAATTGACATATAGTACTGTGCTTAATTAAGTTAAGTTCGCTATTCTAGTGCGATGTTCAGTTCACTGTCTCCACTCCACTATTCTTATTATCTTACATAATAACTTGCCTCTTCTTTAATTGATTTAATTGGAAAGCTTGACTGAACTAACGCTTTCTATACTATATAAGAGTGGGTTGCACTAAAAGATCTATTTTATAAAAGTAAGCATCCCCTTCTGGTTTCATATATATATACTCCCTGTTTACCACCTTATTTCTTTTGGGATGGACGGTGACTCTTGCCTCCCTCGAAGGAGCCAGTTTTTAATAAGGACCTTGTCTTTCAAGCTGGAAGTAGCTCCTACGCCCCATCCCATTCCATTTACTTCGATCTGTATATATATATATATATATATATATATATATATATATATATATATATATATATATATATATATATATATATATATAGGTATGTTATTAAGAGCTTAAGGCTTCCAATAAGTATGAAGCGCCCCCAACCAAAACTGGAGCAACCCTGGTTCGACCGAACCAAGAGCCCAAAGCCGGCCCGCCGGCCCGCGGATCGGGCACGACGACGTGTGGTCGTGACGTGGGCGTGGGGAAGGTCTAAATCACCGCCAACCGATCGCTCCTCGATTTCAAATTTATTTGAATCACCAAACAAAAAATCCCCACCATCCCCTCCCCCCGGCGCACCCCCATCCTGGACCCGGCGGCGCACCCGGCCTTTCCGCAACAATGTTGCGGCGGCGGAACCTTCCCCACCTTCCCGGGCGCCGTCTCCTACCACGGCATGCGGATGCGCCGCAGCTCCGGCATCCCGGCTCCTCCCCACCACGCCGCGGCGGCGGCTCCCAAAGATCCCGGCGCCCCATCCCCACCACGGCCCGTTGCGGCGCCCTCCCTAGCATGGTGCGTAGTCGTGAGTCCCTCCCGTTGGTTAACGGACGGGCCTCGCATCGCATCGTGGCTTCACCCCTTAGATCCCGTTTGTTGCAAAGGTTGCGGGAGCTCAACCTCCTCAGATCCGGCGGTGCTCACGACGGCTTCGCGACGCCAGGTAGTCAACGGCGGCATGTGTAGGTTACGATGAACTTGTGGTCTTATACAGACGTCGGCAATGGTGGGGGCTCCTTTCTAGACGGCATCCACCTCCCGGCATGGCCTTGCAATTTTCGGGCTAGCGGCGCTCGGGCGCGGCGCCATGGGAGATTAGCAGTTTGCCTCCCTTGGCACCGACCGACGATGGGGCGGCTGCGGCCCACCCCAAGCGGCGCTGCTCAAGGCGGCCCCTCCTCGAGCAAAGAAGAGCCTTCCCGGGCGGCCGCGGCCCGGCGTGGCCAAGGACCTCCCCGCGAGCAAGTTGGCCGGGCGCTGGGCGGCCTTTCCCCCACCACGCATGGCGACCCCTCCACTAAAATCCGTGCGGGCCCGCCCGGCGCGCCCTCCTCTCGGGTGAGCATCCAACAGATCGATAAGGTCCACCCGTTTCCTTCTCCTTGCCGTGATCCGGGGTGGAGGTTTGGTATGGGTGACAAGTGGTGGATGTGGCATGCGGGTGCGTCTTCTCATCCCCGCCGTATCTATGCTCTGTTTTCTTGCCGTGATCCAAAACTCTTTTTTGGCATTGAGTTGCCGTTAGCAAATGCTAAAAATGGTGATGCTAAAAATGGCCACTTCTTGTTCATGCTCGCCATCAATGCAAGCAAGCGAGCATTTGCCTCTATCTTTGATCGCCAATGATTTATATGCGTAATTGCGGATGACCGTAATTGCTCGGATGTTCAATAGGTGCAGTTTTGATTTAAACTTTTATGCCTTCTCTCTTGCAAGTGTGCAATGAATTTGTAAAAAAAGGAATTCTATTTTTTTTTTGTTGCGGGAGATGCGGCATCACGTCTTGGCGTGTGCGGATTGATGAGGATTTCAATGGCTAATTGTAGAAACTATAGATGAGGATTTTAATGCTTATCCTCTCGTTTGGTTTTTTTTGTGTGCATGTATGTGACGACTACTTGCGCCGACAACAATGGCTAGTTGCACCTATAATTTGGTGAGTAATTTGCGTGAGAACATTTTATTGAATTGATTTGTCGCAGATAATTTGAGCTAGAAAAATATTTATATGCATGGAAAAAATGCTTCTATGCATTCCTAATGTCGACCGGCGGCAAACTTCTTGCTCCCGAACTCGCCAAGCGTGTATGTATATATTTGTGTCATGGCTAATGTCCCTCCATTGTTGCATGCAGGTTCCGGAGAGTTGCCGATCCATTTTTTCTCAGGCCACCGGGTCTTGACTCAAGCGACCAGTGAGGATTGAACTAGATATGCTAGCAACATGTGTTTTATGTTGCCTTGTGCATTTGAAACTTATTTTGGATGCGTAGCAACCGGGTTATTTGGATGCGATCGTGGTCATGTAAGCTATGTTTCAATCTAATTTCATTGCCTAGAAATTGAATTAGAAATCTTAATCTTTGAATGCATATAAATTAAAATCTTATTTTTTGAATCCATATAATGTGAAGGAGATTGAAACCTTAATTTGTGAATGCATAGAAATTGAAACAATATTTTTGGATGCATAATAATTGTTTCTCTGTGTGTGCTAGGATACATTTTATGCACAAGCAATTATTTTTGATATAGAAATACATTTTTATGCACCAACAATATCTCTTTCTTTGTAAGGTTCATATAAAGTTTTTTGCATGTGCTAAAAATTATGCATTATTTTTTTCGCATGGTGGATAGTGTTTTGAGATTTGGTGTTTTTTTTTTTGCCATCAAATTGATTAGAGAATACGACCAGTGTCGTGGTGTTGATGGCTTTAGGAGAAGACACATCTAGCACAACTATCACAAGCTTTTAGGTGACAACCGTTCTGTGTTGTGAAATATTTATTATTTATGCTTCACTGGCCAAATTTTTATGCATATGCTTCACTTGCTAAATTTTTATGCATATGTGTTTTTATGCTCTCCATGCAGTAACGTCGCGAAAGGAGTAGGGGGAGTCCAGCTCAAGCACTCGGCCAGGCGTCCAATGGGGCTGCTCGGTGGTGGCCTTCCCCCCCACCACCACCGCCACCCGCGGCGGTGCCCGTGAGTGCCACGGGCGCCGTGAGCCCAGCGTTGCCTATGGTGGGTCGGTTGAGGTGTAGGTGTCTACCGCGGCGTGGTTTCGACGATGGCCATGCGGCGATGACGACGGACATTTCTATGCATGGTTGTTGTCGATGGCTGTTTTGTTGATTTTTTTTGTGTTTTTTTTATGCTTGTGTACAGAAGTTTACACATGTTGCTATGCATGCCTCGATACACATTTACTCGAAGTTGCTGATTTGTGACTAGTGCTATAAACTTTTATATGCATCTGTTGACCTGTGCTATATGCGTCCAGTTGTTCAATAATGAGTCGTGATTTCAAAATTCAAATTATGGAGAAGATATGTCTTTATGTTTTATATGCATCCGGACGAGCGAGTATATGCATCTCAATCACTAATTTCTATGCAACGTCGATGCTAAAATGTTTATATGCACCTGGACTATTGAATATATGCATTCAATCAGCTCTTCTGTGGCATGATTCAATTCTGAAATTTAAAATTTTGGAGTGCAATAATGAGACATGATTCAAAATTCAAATTCGGAGAAGATGATATGTCTCCATGTGTTATATGCATCCGGACGAGTGATTATATGCATCTCAACCGCTAATCTCTATGCAATGTTGATGTCAAAAAAATTTATATGCACTCGGACAAGTAAACATATGCATCCAATTAGCACCTATCATGTTACTATGCACTCGCACACAAGTTTGTATGCACAGACCGGTAACGTAAACTCTTTATGCTCGTGCACAAAATTTTGAATTTCAAAATTTTTGTAAAAATATTCACAATGGTGCTTGAATCGTGCACAAAAATATCAGGAGTTCAATGGAGAAAACCGTTTTTGAATCGGATGCTTCATTGAGGAATTATCGTGAAAAACAGAGGGAATTTGAGTGGATGCGTGCATGTCAGCATGTGTCAGCGTGCGTCAGCCTTTGTCAGGTGGAACAGCCCAGCTCGCGGAGAGGTTTTTATGCATCGCAAAACTGATTTTGATTATCTCGTCCATTGATTTTTATGCATCGTCGCAACAAAAAACATTTGTATGCATTCTGAGCTGAGATTTGAAATTTGAAAAAATGGTCCCCACGTGCGCGTGTCAGACCTCGCTGGTGGGTGCGCCGGTCCGCCCAAACTGGTTGGTGCGCTCAATACTAGTTGAAGCCCTAGGCTTCCAACAGCTTATATATATATATAGATAATCGCTATTTAGGAAGCCGTGCTCTTAATAATATTTAGAGCAACGGCGGCGCGTACGCCTAGCTCCGCGACCGTACGCAAACCGTAATTGTTACTACCGCGACTGGAGCTAACCATATCCGATTCTCTCCGGGAGAGTTATCGGCAATCAAACGTAAACCACCCGGCATTTCATTGCTCGTGATTGTCTCTCATTAATTCTCTCTTGTCTATTTTAACAAGCGGTACAACGACATTCATCGTGTTGGACCACATGTCGTCCACCAAGTAGATTGCTCCTTCCCAGTATCGCTCCAACGGCCGGCTACCCGGCCGCTCCCACACCGCCATGGCTTCCCCGCTCCACTTTCGAGCGGCGCCCGGCGGCGGACATCATCCCCGATATCCCGACCCCAACGGCGACCGCGATGGCGCGATGGCCTTCCCCAACCGACGCTGCCCCTGTCTGCGGCTACGCCCACGACGCTCCATCCACGCCTGGCGGATGTGCACGCACCCTCTCCCCGACCGGCCGTATCCGCGATGCCCTAGCGGTGGCCTCCAAATGGCGGCCTTCATCCCCGTGGTAGCCGTGTGGGGCGACGAGCGTTCTTGCGGAGGCGGCGTGCCTTCCTGCAAGACGGGCGGCGTCTACCATGAGCGGTAGCGGCGCTCCCTCTATTCGACCCTACTCCCTGCGCAGGAGGCGCTGACCACACTCGGTGTTCTTTCTTTTCCTACCCCGAGGCGACGGGTACCGCTGCCCTCGCTTCGACCCCGACGATGGCGCGGCGCCTGCATCGCGTCCGGCTTGGAATCGCGACGAATTTGAGAACTGAACTGGAATCTAGGGTAGAAATAGCGAGGGGAAATGGGGAGCGAACGAGAATGAACGAAGAACAATGTTGAATTCGGAATTAGGAGAGAGGCGATTCTGAGGGGATCGGTTACGTTGTTCGATGTCTTGGTAACGAAGACAACTACGGCTTATAAGCCATGTCTGAGACTACGGGCCATGGGCCGACTTCAACTATGATACACGGCCTCGGGCCCAAGAAACAAATAACGATCCATATGCTCTTGAACCGGTGTCGCCACGGTCTTGTAGCTCTTCCACGTCTTCTTGGGATACCGTCGGGCTTAACATTCCCGACATTGCCTCCCCCCTTGAAAGCCGCCTTGCCCTTTAAAAAATTTGGGCTAGCGGAAACGCCGGTGTAGATCTTGAGCTTCCTCCCACGTCGACAGAGAAGATGGCATGCCATCCCAACAAACAAGCGCTTGATGGATGGTAGAAGAGCCCATTTTTGTCCAATTGCCGACAATGAACCGTAAAAGGCCGCATTGGAAGATTAGGATCATCGGTATTGCGTAAAACATCATCCTCCAATCGAACGGATGGAGGTACATGACGCTTGAGCTGAGAGACATGCACCACCGGATGAATCTTGCACTCATCGGGTAACTTCAACTTATAAGCTACTGCCCCAACTCGACCGAGTATCTCAAAGGGACCATACCAACGGTAGGACAACTTCGACATTTCGAGGTGCCATGCAGGGGGTATGTATGGTGGTCAGTCGAAGAAAGACCTTGTCACCTATTCAAACTCTCGTTCACTGCGACCTTTGTCGACTTGATGTTTCATGCGTTGTTGAGCTCGATGCAAATGGTGCTGAATGACATCAGACAGTAAATTGCGCTCAATCAACCACTGTTCCAAGTCTACAGAGTGTAACTAAACCTCATTTGACAGTCCAAACTGGGGAGGAGAATAGCCATACATGACTTCAAAAGGAGATCTGCCCAGAGCTGAATGATAGCATGTATTGTACCACAATTGAGCAACAGACAACCATTTATGCCATTGCTTAGGGCAAGAATGAATGACACACCGCAAATAATTCTCTAGACACTGATTTAACCTTTCAGATTGTCCATCAGTTTTAGGATGATAGGAAGAGCTCATGAGCAACTGTGTATCAGAGAGATTGAATAACTTCTTCCACACCTTGCTATTAAAAATTCGATCTCTATCTGACACAATCTTCTTGGGAAACCCATGATGAGAATAGACATGATCTAAATATACTTGAACCACATCCAGAGCAGAAAATGGGTGTGATAAAGCCAAGAAATTAGCATATTTGGTGAACTTATCAATAACCACCAAAATGGTGTCATACCTGTTTGACCTGGGAAGACCTTCAATAAAGTCCATACAGACCACCTGCCAAGCCTAAGTTGGGATTTCCAAGGGTTGCAAGAGCCCTGGTTTCTTTGTATGTTCCATCTTGGCTTGCTGGCACACCTGACATTCTTGCACAAATCTCTGAACATCCTGCTTCATGTGAGGCCAACAAAATAGATTTCTCACCCTATAGTAAGTTGCTTGAACTCCAGAGTGACCTCCCACCCCAGAGTTGTGCACTGCTTGCAGCACATGTTCTATAGCAAGAGCATTGGCACCCAACCAAATTCGGCCTTGATGCCTGATAATACCCTCATGCACAGAAAAATCTCCAGATGGAGACTCCAGGATCTTAAGAGCGGTTTCATCCTCAAAGATAGCCAAGTTTGACCTTATCCAACCAATCAGCATTGCAGTAAAAGATATAGCACACAAAGGAGCCGGAGAGTGGCACCCGGACAATGCATCGCAGGCTAGGTTGGTGGCACCTTGCTTGTATACAATTTTGAACTCAAGATCCATTAGCTTCATCAATGCTTTCATTTGCGGCCTAGAAGTAATCCTTTGCTCACTAAGGTATAGCAGGCTCTTGTGATCTGTTCTAATGATAAATGGTGCATGCTGTAGGTAAGGTCTCCATTTTTCCACAGCCAACAAAATGGCCATACATTCCTTCTCATAGGTTGACAGGGCCTGATTCTTGGGACAAACAGCTTTGCTCAGGAAAGCCACAGGATGTGAAACTTGTAATAACACAGCTCCAAAACCCACATCACTAGCATCAGTTTCCAACACAAATGTCTTGCTAAAATCAGGGATAGCTAGGTGTTGACACATATTAACGTATACTTTTAATTGTCAACTAAACATGGAAAAGGACTAAAATATAATTAGATAATCTTATTAGGGGTTTATACTAATGATTTCCATGAGTTTTGGTAAAGTTGTGATTTGCGGGGACTTAACAGAAAAACGACGTAATGCAGAAGAACGCATAATCCAACTCCGGAACGAAGTCTAGAAGGCTCCGAATACACCCGACGTGAACGAAACTTAACACCCAAGAAAACATCATCTAGAAGACTCCAGAAGCCACGACGCGTCGCGGGACCCAGGGTGGGACCCACCCTGGGCCGACCGGCCCCATATTCAGGCCGCTCGGCCTGGCCCCTCGGCCAAGCAAGCCCCGCTTCCAGAAGCTTCTCCAACCGCCTCTAAGACGCAATCTAATCCGCTCGTTTAATGTCGGTTTGATCCGAGGGTGACGATGGAGTACGAGATGTATCTAAGTCCAACACCTGGCACCTCCTTCGGACTATATAAGCAGCCCCAAGGCGCCCCCAAGAGACATGATCTCCTCATTAGCTATCGACAGAGAAAAATCTAGGGTTTCATATTAGAAGAAGAGAGGTCCCTCTAGTTGTCTAGTTCATCTAGTTCTAGTTCTAGTTCTAGTTCTTCTAGTTCATCTAGTTGTAAAATCAAGAAGAGAGGCGAGGAGAAATTTGGAGATCGGACCTGTCGGATCTTCATCATCATTGTACTTCTGGCCGCAACACGTTCGTCTTCAGCAATCTCCGGGTTCTTCACTTATTATTTCTATTTATTCTATTTAATTACTTTTTAGTTCTTACTTTACTATATTTCTTTGGATCTCCGCTCGTATTGAGTGCTCTAGTTATCGTACGTGGCTAGAGTAGTAATCGATAGTGTAGGCGTGGTGTCTAGACTAGAGTTTACCACGAGTTTGCGCCCAATCCCACGGTTAGTTGTGGTAGCGGGGGTGACAGCCCTGTCGGTCTTTGTAATCCACCACGTTCGGGTTGGTGATTCGTAGAGCTTTTTTGGCGGCCTTCCCCGATCACCCTTTCCAGTCTTTTTCGAGGATCGGGATGGTACCGTTGCTCGACGTAAGTAAAGTAGAGTGAGCCTTTGATCATATAGATCTCATTAGAATACTTAGAAACCTTAACCCTCTCTTCCCACATCATTACCATTATTATCTTAGGGCGTTCTAAACCTTTCTAGTACACTTCACGTTCCCGTGGAAAATCGATACTACGGAATACTCCCGGGTGAAAGCTACATCGGTATCCGGTGCGCTGCGGATTTCTCGTTGGCGTTAATTGACACCAACACTAGGGCAGGTGTTGAGATTAAAGCCGATTTCAAGCGATCAAAGGCCTGGCGATCTTTGAGTAGTCGAGAAAAAGGAATGCCTTTCTTCAACATTTCGGACAATGCTTTCTTTGATCAGACCATAGTGCTTTATAAATTTTCTATAGTAACGGTAAGGCCAAGAAAACCTCTTAACTCTTTCAAGTTCCTTGGAACAGGCCCCAGCGCTACACAACCACTATCTTAGATTGATCGGTTGCCACTCCTTTCCCTTAAAAATGACATGCCCTAAGTATTCAATGGAATTTTGGGCAAAAGAACACTTAGACAACTTGATGAAAAATTGATGTTGCCTTAATATGTCCAAGACCTGCTTCAGTAACTGCATATGTTCTTCCAAAGTATTGGAGTAAATCAAAATGTCATCCATGAAAACCAACAACCCTTTCCTCAACAGAGAAGCAAATATCGGGTTCATAACACTCGAAATGTTGCTAGAGCATTAGTCGAGACCAAAAGCCATAACCAAGAACTCATAAAGTCCTTTGTGAGTTTTAAAAGCAGTCTTATGGGTATCAGATGGTTTGATGCAGATCTGATGATAACCAGCTCTGAAATCGAGCTTAGTAAACCATTGAGCCCCTGCTAACTCATCAATTAGTTCATCCACAACAGGCATGGGATGTTTATTCTTGATGGTTTGAGCATTAAGATGCCTATAGTCCACACAAAACTGCCAGGTGCCATCCTTCTTTTTCACCAACAATGGGAGAAGCATATGGACTCATTTGGGCTTGATAATGCCACTTTGTAACATTTCTTTTAACTGTCTTTCAATCTCATCTTTCTGGGCTGGAGAGTACTTATAAGGCCTTATGTTGACAGGTTGTGCTCTAGGTAACAACTCAATTGAATGATCAAACTGTCTAGCGGGTGGCAGAGCTGAGGGTTGTTGAAAAAAATCAGAGTAATCTTGTAACAACAACTTCACAGGAGCAGGAGTATTATCAGAATCAGAGCACTCCACGAGAATGAGTAATGCCGGTACTAGGCGGTCGGTGTCATCGAGGCAAGTGCCCATTTAAATTGCACGCGACAAATTGCACTGACTTCTCTATGCAACATGGCCGCAACCCTTTTTCAGAAATGGATGCACAAGAGGACTCAACTGAATGAACTCCAGCTAACTCAATTCTTTTCCCATTGTAAGTGACTCTCATCAACTTCTTACCCCAGTGTACCCACATAGGGCTACAATCTTCCAGCCAATCTTCCCCAATTACCATATCAAAGCATTTCAGAGGCAAAATTCCCACTGTTGACACAAATGAGTGACCCCGAACTCGACCAATGCAGATCAACAATTTTCTGATCACATGTCATGGTGCCCCCATCAGCAGCTATGAAATTGGTTGGTGTACACGGCACAGTAGGTAACTGCAGTAGTTTAGCCAGTGTGGTACTGACAAATGACCCCACACTACCAGAGTCCACCAACACCAGCACTTCCCTCTTGCCAATTGACCCACAAAGCTTCATAGTCTTCCTTCTGACAGAGTTACTAATATCCTGCTGGGCCACAGTCATTATTGTATCTTCTTGCACCTCAAAGATCCCGCGCTCGAGTAAGAGTAATCCTCTTCTTCTAAAGCATCCAATAACTCTTCCATGACATGAATAGGCACTTGATCAGGGCATTTATGTTCTCTGGTCCATTTAGATCCACACTTGAAACATAGACCATTTTTCCTCCTGAATCGCCGAGGGGTGGCCAACTTATCCTCAGGTTCAGGGAGAGCAGGTTTGTCAAGGTCAAGAGGCTTAGCTTTGTCCCATGCCTTCTGTTGGTGTCTGCTCGCTCTTTCCACACACCCTTTCCTTTCTCGTTTTCCCAACTCATTTTCCTGAATCAAAGCTAAATAGCTAGCAGTATCCACAGAAGTTGGCCTATGCAGAACCAAACTAGCTCGAATCTCCTCTCTCAATCCAGCAATGTAACGAGTCACAAAGTAGGTCTCATCATAGTTAGCATTATAGAGCAGGAGGTTGTGAGCACCTTGTTCGAACTCGGTACGTGTACTCATCCACGTAACCCTTCTACCGAATAGACTCAAATTGCTTGAGGACTATTGGATCTTGGTCCTTATCCCACTTACGCATGACTTTGGCACGAGAGATCATTCCACTCCAGGACACGGCCATGGCGCTCCAAAGTATGAAGCCATGTCTTCGCCGAACCAACGAAGTTGAGCGCTGCGAACCGAGTCTTCAGAGAGTCATGAATAGCATATACCTCGAAATACATCAAACAATGATCCATCCATAAACGTGGATTCGACCCATCGAACTTAGGAAACTCCAATTTGGGAAATGGAGGCGGGACGCGCAGTGTTAGGATCGAGTGGGAATCGGCAAACGTACCACCATCGGTTACCTCGCGGCCGGGTTCCATGAAACCCTATGATCGCTGGCCACTCCGTTGGGTTGTGCATTGGCGTCGCCATGGATGGAGACGAGGCCGCGAGCGCAACGTGAGGTCGAGCCGCCGGGGTGGGGGCTGTTCGACTCGGTGAGCACGACGGGCGCAGCGCCACCCACAACAGTCGGTACCGGTGCACCTCCGAACGCCGAGGTTCGGAAGCGAGCGCTCAAGGTATCCATACGCCCACGAGCCTGCTGATGTCGCTGGTGGAGTCGCGGATGCCGTCTCCGCCACCTCTCGTCCTGTCGCCAAAATCGGTGGCGCGTGTCCGCTTGCACTGCAAGTGGTGACGCCGAGAACAAAGATCGGCGTTTGCTTCATCATCTCGCGGAACCCGACATCTCCTTGGCCGATCGACAACGGGATCTGGCGGCTTGGCCAGGTCGTCGAACTTGGTCGTCAATTCCTCCATGGATGCCGACATATGCACCTGTGCCTTCGGACAACTTTGCGGGGCCCGGGCGCCGATCACGAACCACACGCCGGCTTCTCTCCGGACCGGGGTGATGGATGGACTTATAGCAATCAACTCAAGCGGCGAGAACCCGCGAATCGATCGACTAATCGCCAGAGCCTTGTACCCGCGATCAACTTGCAAAATGTCACCATGAATCGACGGAGCTGATACCAATTGTCACGCCCGCTTGGAATCGCGATTTAATTTGAGAACTGGAACTGGAATCTAGGGTAGAAATAGCAGGAAATGGGGAATAACGAATGAACGAAGAACAATGTTGAATTCGAATTAGGAGAGAGGCGGTTATAGGGAACGGTTCTGTTGTTGATGTCTTGGTAACGAAGACAACTACGGCTTATAAGCCATACAGACTCTGGGCCATGGGCCGACTTCAACTACGATACACGGCCTCGGGCCCAAGAAACAAATAACGATCCATATGCTACTGAACCGGTAATCAGCCACGGTCCTGTAGCTCTTCACGTCTTGCCGGATTACCGTCAGGCTTGCTGTTCCTGACACCCTCCTCCACACCAAACGGCCACGTCGGCTGCTCTCCCCTAACATCGGCGGGTCAACAACTTCCCTGGCGGATCCCGTCGCCCACCAGCGTCGCATCACGCTCCACACGTGGGGTGTCGTTCCGGCTGCGAATCCAGTCGATGTGGTGAATCAGGCCAGCCGCAACACCCCTCCCCTGCCTCTGGTGTTTGCGACGGCGGCAGCTTCCCCTGTTTCTTCCCACGGCGGATTGAGCTAGCGGCAACTGGGCAAGGTTCTAGTCCTGCGTGGAAGCCAGCATAGTCAGACCTGGAAGCAGTCGTCCAGCATGCACTGCTTGGATTGAGAGATTTGGTCCATCGATCTATTTTCCTGTTCGCGTTCATGCACTGCTTGGATTGAGAGATTTGGTCCAACGATAAATTTTCCTGTTCGCGTTCGAAGGATTTGATATCAAGAGCGGTGTACAGATATATTCTTCAAATGTGTTTTTATTGTCTAGAATTTTTGCTGGAAACTCTGAGTTACTGCTGAATATTTTGGTTTTAGTTTGGATCGTTTCATTAGTACTAAAGATTTACTACTACTATGAAAATTTTTTGGTTTCAAGAATGTTTACTCCTATATAAAATAATCATCAGAATGTTTACTCCTATAAAACAGTAATCATCAGAAGGTTTACTCCTACAGCTAGTACTATCTTTACGTTCATTCTCCTTTTTGTTTCCTTATTAGTAGTAATAATTAGTTTCGATCAATTACTATTTCAAATACAAATTAAGTGTTCGTCACTAGAAAATAAATTCATACAAACATTTACGGTTACAGAACCGCAAGTAGTAATAGAGAGGGAACCTTACTACTACTACTACCGGAACGTCAGTAGAAAGAAACTAGTAGTAATCTTACTACTAATACCAAGAGAGAGAATACCAAGAGAGAGAGAATCTTACCACTAATACCGGAATGTCACTAGAAAGAAACAATCATAGTAGTAATACTTACGTGGAGATGAAGCTAGGTATTCCTCCAAGAAGGAAGCTGTAGTAATACTTACCGTTGCCGGTTGGAACTTTATTGTTGTAAGGTCCTAGATGGCTAGAGGGGGGTGAATAGCCTATAAAAATTTTCTACAAACTCAACTAAACAAACGATTAGTATAAAACACGGCGTAAAGCGGTTTGCACTAGCTCTAGTGGTCTTGCAAGCTTTCTAGTGACAAGACTAAATATATCTATGATCTCTAATCCACACAAAGTCTATGTCACTACTCTAGCTAATGAGCAATCCTAATATGGTCCTTATGCTAGCTAGAACAACTACACAAAGCAAGTGCTAGCTCTCTACTCAAGGTAAACTAAGAAAGTAATGCAAGAGTGAGAAGCTTGTTATACCGACGTGTAGAGGATGTCAACCAATCACGGGAAGAAGAAAAGCTATCAATCACACGAAGGTGATGATCCACACACCGAGACAATGAACAAGTCGATTTGTTCACCCGAGTTCACTTGTACACCGACAAGCTAGTCTCGGTTGTGCCAACCAACACAAGGATGGTGTTTGAGCTAGGCGGTGCCCTTGCTAGCCTCAACACACCACTCAACAAGTGTGGTACCCAAGACACGAGCAATGTATTCCTTGCACTTTGTCTTCCCGACGAGGAGTGCGTAATCCTCTCACAATTTAGCCGGAGGTGGCCAAGAAACAATCTCCTCTTCTTGCCAACAACTCCACCAAAACACCAAAGCCGGCTAGGAGCGGTGTCTCTAAGAAAGCGGGGAAACTCACCGGCTCTCACAACGATCCCCAAGTGCCTCTAGATGCAAGAACTTCGATGCAATGCACTAGGATCAACTTTTCTCTCAAGAATGAAGCTCAAATTAAGAATGAGAGAGGAGGGAGGCTTGCTTTGCTTGCTCAAAGGTGTTAGGAGTGATTCAAATGTCCAAGAGAGAGCAATGGCCGGCCAAAGGGGTATAAATAGGCTCCACCTAAAAATAGGAGCCGTTGGGGAGGAACATGCAATTCTGCGGGCGGCGGCCAGGGACGGCGGCCCCGGACTCATGCATGTGAGTCCGGTCGATGAGTCCGGTCACTACCGACAAAACCCAACATGCCAAATTTAGAACCCTGGCATGCGTCCGGTCATGCTTCGGTCATGCTTTCCGGTGCATGCGTCCGGTCACTCCCCGAAATAGACCACGAAAACATGCTCTGTTATTTTGACCAGGAACCACACACCGGTGCGTCCGGTCGATTTTGCATGCTTCCGGTCACGAGTCCGGTGCATGCGTCCGGTCGCCTCTGAGCTGCGAAATTCCGTCGTTGTGTTGCCGTTTCTTCGCCTTTGCTCCAAACCGACTTCCGTCACTTGATTCTTGTTGCCGACACGTCGAAGAACACCTCGACACCATGTGTTAGCATTTTCGAAACATTTTCGACAAGCGCAGAGTTAGCTCTTTAGGTTAGAATGCATGCATATAAATTTTGAACCTAAAGGCACATGAGGACCGATATGTACGATAAGTTTCCCCTCTTTATAGTACGGCTTATCGATCCTATAACCCTCACACCCTCTATGGTGTCTTGAGTGTGAAATCAAAAGCCCTATGGTTATACCTTTGCCTTGGGGACAATTGATCTCCGAAACTCCACCGAGTTGCATGCTTGATCATCTTTTGGATCACCTCGATCCATCCTCCATGATCTCAAAGCACCAACTCCGGCATGACCAATCTCCAATCTAGTCAAACACTTAGCATCGAGAGATTAGTCCTTAGGTGTCACTAATTAGCCAAAACCAAACCAAGAGATCTTCAATCTCCCTTTTTTTTGGTAATTGGTGACAACCCATATAAAGGTTTTATGATTAATGTTTTTGAACATATCATGGTTGTCCAAGCATTTTGCTTATAATCATAGGATTGGACACTCATCATAGTTCGGTTTTGGTAGCATGAGCTCCCCTATATGTATGCCACGAGGTTGGAACGAAGCATTGCATACATGTATGAATATTGAAATTGAGGGTGAGCTATGTTACCAAAATGATGCTTAAGGTGAAAGAAATGGACCTTTGAAGCGTGATACCAATCGGAGTTGCGCCATTTTCACCATACAAGCATCAAGATAACTAGATTTTCATCAAAACTCAAAGTACCACGTGAGATCACATTATAAGCAAGGTACTTGAATTAAGAGCGGAATATAGAAAATCTAGTTAGCTCCTATGCATGCTAGTTATCAATCAATTGTAAACCACTTGTGAAAACTAGCATACACCACACAAGCATGAATATAGAATTTAAATACATGTGCAATGAGCAAGTCATATGTTAGGTGCACAACCAAATGCAACAAATTATTTATGAGGTTGCTCCCCCCTACTTGTGTGAACCACTTGTAAACTCATGAACCACATGATAGGTTTTCAAAAACATGTGAATTTTTTAATTTTCCAAAAACCTTTCATGCACTAATCTCTCCCCCTTTGTCAACAATTTCCACAAAAGGTATGACCAAGTTGTGTTATGGAAGAGAGAGTAGTGCTCAAATTTGGTCAAATTTGGATCACTTTTCAAACATATATTTCGGTTTGAACCAAAGACAAGCTTCTTCACACCTCATGACAAGGGTTATCTTGCCTATGTTGAAGCATATGAGTGAAAAGGTAGCCAAATTCAACACTTGAGATTGCAAGCCCATAAACATGTCATATGTCATCACTAGATCAAACAATCATAAATAGCAATAGTGATGGCATACATACATTGAAATCCTTTTATTTTCCATGAATGCTTCCTAAGGCACAAGTTATATGTCTATATGTTCTAACAAGTCCTTAGATATCATGAATGCCATGTCAAACAATTTTACCTTTGCTTTGCTTGATGTAGGGGCATGTCATGATAGTGGGGTGCATTCAACTCATATTTGAGAAGTCAAGGATATTCAACTCATTTCTTAGCTTGCAAAACCTCTTCTCATCTAGTGGCTTTGTAAAGATGTCGGCTAGTTGATCTTCGGTGCCAATAGGTTGGATAGCAATGTCACCCTTTTGTTGATGATCTCTAATGAAGTGATGCCTTATGTCAATGTGCTTGGTTCTTGTATGTTGAACCGGGTTTTGAGTCATCTTGCAAGCACTCTCATTGTCACAATACAAAGGCACATGATGGAAATCAAATCCATAATCCTTCAAAGTTGATCTCATCCATAGCAATTGCGCACAACAACTACCTGCACTAATGTATTCGGCCTCGGCGGTTGAAAGTGTCACACCGGTTTGCTTCTTTGATGACCATGATACTAGAGATCTTCCAAGGAATTGACAAGTGCCACTTGTGCTTCTTCTATCCACCTTGCATCCCCCATAGTCGGAGTCCGAATATCCAATAAGCTCAAAGTTTGACCCCTTGGGATACCATAGCCCAACATTTTGTGTGTGCTTCAAGTACCTCAATATTCTTTTTGATGCGGTGAGATGACTCTCTACGTGAGGATTGAAACCTTGCACACTTGCCAACACTAAACATCACATCGGGCCTAGAAGCGGTCACATAGAGTAAGCTTCCAATCAATGACCTATAGTACCTTTGATCAACCATATTGCCACTTTCATCATTGTCCAATGATCCATTGGTACCCATTGGTGTATTAATGCCCTTTGCATCTTGCATGCCAAACTTCTTGATCATGTCTCTAATGTATTTCCCTTGACTAATGAAGGTGCCATTCTTTATTTGCTTGATTTGAAGACCAAGAAAATATGTGAGCTCTCCAAGCATAGACATCTCAAATTCTTTTTGCCATCATCTTGGCAAACTCTTCACAATACTCTTGATTTGTTGATCCAAAGATGATATCATCAACATATATTTGCATCACAAACAAATCATTGCCAATCTTCTTGGTGAAGAGAGTAGTATCAACCTTTCCCATCTTGAAGCCCTTCTTGAGTAAGAAGTCTCTCAACCTCTCATACCATGCTCTAGGTGCTTGCTTCAATCCATACAATGCCTTGTTCAACTTGTACACATGGTTGGGACGATGGTAATCTTCAAAACCGGGTGGTTGCTCAACATACACTAGCTCATTGATGAATCCATTGAGAAAAGCACTTTTGACATCCATTTGATAGAGCTTGATGTTGTGTGCACATGCATAGGCCAATAGAATTCTAATTGCCTCTAATCTTGCAACCAGGAGCATAAGTTTCACCAAAGTCAAGACCCTCTACTTGAGTGTAACCTTGTGCAACTAGTCTTGCTTTGTTTCTCACAACAATGCCATCTTCATCTTGCTTGTTCTTGAAAACCCATTTGGTTCCAATGACATTGTAGTCTTTTGGTCTCTCTACCAATTCCCAAACCTTGTTTCTATCAAAGTTGTTAAGCTCCTCTTGCATTGCAATGACCCATTCTTCATCCTTCAAGTCATCATCAATCTTTTTTCGGGCTCTTCTTGTGACACAAAAGCAAAGTGTTCATAAAATGCCGCTAGCCTTCCTCTAGTTTGCACTCCATTTGCAATGTCACCAACAATTTGATCAATTGGGTGATCTCTAGCAACACTTGAGCTTTGGGGTATTGGAACTTGATTGCTTGAGTTTGGTTGATCACTTGTTGTTGCTTGAGATGATGTACTAGCTTGTTGTTGATCTTAAACTTGAGCACCACTAGCTTGAGTAATTTGCACTTCATCTTTGTCATCATCAACTTGAGTTGGCCTAATATCACCAATGTCCATGCCTCTCATGGCATTCACCAATTGAGTTCCACTAACATCATTGAGGTTCTCATCTTCATCTTGGGACCCATTGGTTTCATCAAATTCAACATCATGGACTTCTTCCAATACACCACTTGAGTTGTTCCACACTCTATATGCTTTGCTTGTGGTGGAATAGCCAAGTAGGAACCCCTCATCACACCTCTTGTCAAACTTGCCAAGTCTTGCACCTTTCTTCAATATATAGCATTTGC
Source organism: Hyparrhenia diplandra (assembly GCA_015847255.1). Lineage (NCBI taxonomy): Eukaryota > Viridiplantae > Streptophyta > Magnoliopsida > Poales > Poaceae > Hyparrhenia > Hyparrhenia diplandra. Next base: position 103,890 of record JADLZK010006520.1, read on the forward strand.
ACCCAAATACTCTAAAGTATGCAATGGTTGGCTTTCTTCCATTCAATAGCTCATAAGGTGTCTTGTTCATCATGGGATGGCAATACAATCTATTGATGTAGTGGCATGCGGTGTTGATTGCTTCGGCCCAAAATGATTGACTCACATTGTACTCACTAAGCATTGATCTTGCCATCTCAATGAGAGTCCTATTCTTCCTCTCAATTAGGCCATTGGATTGTGGTGTGTACTTGACCGAAAGTTGATGCATGATTCCATAATCATCATAAAGCTCATCAACTCTTGTGTTCTTGAACTCACTACCATTATCACTTCTCACTTTCTTCACTATGATATCAAACTTATTGTGCACCCTCTTGAGAAATGTCTTGAACAATGAATACACATCACTCTTGTCATTGAGAAAGAACACCCAAGTGAATCTTGTATAGTCATCCACAATCACAAACCCATACTTGTTGCCACCAATGCTTGTATATGCGGTTGGGCCAAACAAGTCAATATGAATCAAATCAAATGCCTTGCAAGTGCTCATGAAGCTCTTCTTTGGATGTGTATTGGCAACTTGCTTGCCGGCTTGACATGCACTACATAACTTGTCCTTGTCAAAGTGAACATCCTTCAAGCCTCTTACTAGATCATGTGTCACTAACTTGTTGAGTTGCTTCATGCCTACATGACCAAGTCTTCTATGCCATAGCCAACCCATGCTAGATTGAGATATTAAGCATGTACTAATTTGTGTCTCACTAGCACCAAAATCCACAAGGTAGAGGTTGTCAAATCTTATTCCCTTGAAGATCAAGCTTGAGTCTTTTGTATTTACTATCTCCACACTATCTTCACCAAAGATGCACTTGTAACCAAGATCACAAATTTGTGCCACCGAAAGCAAATTACTTCAATATGTCCACTAGTGCCACATTTGATAAGGTCAAATCATTGGTTATTGCTACCTTGCCTATGCCTTGTATCTTGCCACTTTTGCTATCACCAAATGTGATAGGCTTGCCATTCTCTTGAGTTGAATCAATAATGTTGAACTTCCTTGCATCACCGGTCATATGTTGAGTGCACCCACTATCAAGAATTCAATGGTTCCCCCCAATCTTGTAATTCACCTACAAGGAAATCAATAAGATTTAGGTACCCATTTGCCTTTGGGTCCTTGGAGGTTAGCAACCAAAGCCTTTGGTACCCAAATTGCCTTCTTCTTTGGGCCAACAATGGGTGTACCAACAAACTTTACCTTGACACCCTTCTCACTCTTGGTAAGCAAATAACAAGAATCAAAATGTATGGAATGCACTTTGCTTGATTTCTTGTTCTTGTTGATTTTAGCACATTTTTGCTCTTGATGCCCCACTTGCTTGCATCTATTGCAATAGGACCCATTGCTCTTCACAAAGCTAGGCTTTGGAGTAGCAAAGGCCTTCTTGCCTTTCTTGGGGACATAGCCTAAGCCTTCCTTGTTAAGGGAAAACCTTTGGCTACCCAAGCACTTTAGCAAGCGGGCATCCCCACCATATGCCTTCCTCAAGGAGTAGGTGAGCTCATCCACCTCTCTTTTGAGAGTCTCATTCTCAACTTTTAGTGATGAATCTAAAATTACTCCATCACTACTAGTAGAGCTTGAGTGGGTTGATGTGGATGTGGAAGGAATGGATGGTTCTTCAACATCAACCAAGAATGGTTCATCTATGATGTCACATGTTGAACCAACATCCCTCTTGATGATTGAGCAAGCTCTATCATTCTTCTCTAAGAGCAAGGCATGGGCTTTTTGAAGCCTTGTATGAGCTAGCTCCAATTCCCCATGGTCTTTCTTTAGACCCTCATGGGTGGCCTCTAGCTCACTAAAGTTTTGCTCAAGAGTTTTTACACTCTTTTGCAAAGCTTTACATTCCTTGTTCTTAGCCTTAAGCATGATATGAGTTTGCTTAAGCATCTCTAGAAGATCATCTCTAGTGGGTTCATATTCATCATCATCATCATCATCATCACTATCATATTTTACTTCATTAGCATTTAGTTCTTCATGCTCATGCAATGATACCTTAGTGGCCTTAGCCATGAAGCATGAAGGTGATGAGCCGAAGAGGGATGACTTCTTGTGTTGGCCAATTGCACTCATGGCCTTGGGATTCTCTTCCTCTTCATCGGAGGAGCCATCACTATCCCAAGAACAAACAAAAGCACCATCATTTGTCTTCTTGAATGTCATGGTCTTGCTCTTCTTGTTTGTCTTGTCACCCTTGTATGCCTTCATCTTCTCTTTTTCTTTCTTGATTGGGCAATCGGCAAGGATGTGATAAGGGCTATCACACTCAGCATTTTCTTGGCTCTTCATTGCCCTTGGATGAATCATTTCTTCTTCTAGAGCCTTGCCCAAACTTCTTGCTCTTCAAGACTTTGCTAAATTTCTTCACAAACATAGCAAACTCTTGATCAATCTCTTCAAGGTTGATTTCCTAATCATCTTCTTCTTGAGCCTTGGACTTGCCCTTAGCCTTGGATGAGGTGGTGGCGGCCTTGAATGCCATGACCTTCTTGCTCTTGTCATCTTCCTTCTCTTCCTCATCTTCCATGCCATCAACCTTCTCATCGGTTAGCACTTCACCAAGCAAGTCACTAGGTGTCATAGTGTCCAAAGCACCTCTAAAGAGAATCTTCCTCAACATGGCAAATCTCTTGGGCAAGCACATCAAGAATTTGTGCCCAAAATCTCTATCCAATGTCTTCACTCCTAATGCCTTGAGGTCATTGACAATCACTTGAAGCCTATGGAATGTATCCGGTATGCTCTCATCTTTCTTCATCTTAAAATTCTCAAATTCACTCTTGAGAACATACAATTTGGCACTTTTCACAACCTTGGTGCCCTCATAGGTCTCACAAAGCTTCTCCCAAATTTCACTTGCCTTCTCAAGATCCTTGATACCTTCAAACACTTTGACATCCATTCCCTTGTAGAGAGTGCTCAATGCCATTGTGTTGCATTGCTTGTGGATCTTGTCGGTGGGTGTGAGGTTGGTAGGATCTAGGATGACAAAATCCTTATCGGTCACTTCCCATACTTGGTCATTGATTGATCCCAAGTACATTCTCATGCATCTCTTCCAATAGTCAAAATTCTTGACTCCATCAAAGAACGGAGGCTTTCCCCCAACATTGTTGAACACAATACTAGCCATGCTTCACACCGGAGGTTGTTAAGCCTTCTAAAACGGTGACCACGGCTCCGATACCACTTGTAAGGTCCTAGATGGCTAGAGGGGGGGTGAATAGCCTATAAAAATTTTCTACAAACTCAACTAAACAAACCGATTAGTATAAAACACGGCGTAAAGTGGTTTGCACTAGCTCTAGTGGTCTTGCAAGCCTTCTAGTGACAAGACTAAATATATCTATGATCTCTAATCCACACAAAGTCTATGTCACTACTCTAGCTAATGAGCAATCCTAATATGGTCCTTATGCTAGCTAGAACAACTACACAAAGCAAGTGCTAGCTCTCTACTCAAGGTAAACTAAGAAAGTAATGCAAGAGTGAGAAGCTTGTTATACCGACGTGTAGAGGATGTCAACCAATCACCGGGAAGAAGAAAAGCTATCAATCACACGAAGGTGATGATCCACACACCGAGACAATGAACAAGTCGATTTGTTCACAGGAGTTCACTTGTACACCGACAAGCTAGTCTCGGTTGTGCCGACCAACACAAGGATGGTGTTTGAGCTAGGCGGTGCCCTTGCTAGCCTCAACACACCACTCAACAAGTGTGGTACCCAAGACACAAGCAATGTATTCCTTGCACTTTGTCTTCCCGACGAGGAGTGCGTAATCCTCTCACAATTTCGTTCGGAGGTGGCCAAGAAACAATCTCCTCTTCTTGCCAACAACTCCACCAAAACACCAAGCCGGCTAGGAGCGGTGTCTCCAAGAGAAATGGGAAACTCACCGGCTCACAACGATCCCCAAGTGCCTCTAGATGCAAGAACTTCGATGCAATGCACTAGGATCAACTTTTCTCTCAAGAATGAAGCTCAAATTAAGAATGAGAGAGGAGGGAGGCTTGCTTGCTTGCTCAAAGGTGTTAGGAGTGATTCAAATGTCCAAGAGAGAGAGCAAGGGCCGGCCAAGGGGGTATAAATAGGCTCCACCAAAAATAGGAGCCGTTGGGGAGGAACATGCAATTCTGCTTGGGGGCGGCCGGGCCGCGGACAGGACTCATGCATGTGAGTCCGGTCGATGAGTCCGGTCACTACCGACAAACCCAACATGCCAAATTTAGAACCCCTGCGCATGCGTCCGAATCATGCTTCCGGTCATGCTTTCGGTGCATGCGTCCGGTCACTCCGCCGGAAATAGACCACGAAAACATGCTCTCGTTATTTTGACCGGAACCACACACGGGGTGCGTCCGGTCGATCCCGCATGGTTCCGGTCACGAGTCCGGTGCATGCGTCCGGTCGCCCTCTCGAAGCCGCGAAATTCCGTCGTTGTGTTGCCGTTTCTTCGCCTTTGCTCCAAACCGACTTCCGTCACTTGATTCCTGTTGCCGACACGTCGAAGGACACCTCGACACCATGTGTTAGCATTTTGAAACATTTTTCGACAAGCGCAGAGTTAGCTCTTTAGGTTAGAATGCATGCATATAAATTTTGAACCTAAAGGCACATGAGGACCGATATGTACGATAAGTTTCCCTCTTTATAGTACGGCTTATCGATCCTATAACCACTCACGCCCTCTATGGTGTCTTGAGTGTGAAATCAAAAGCCCTATGGTTATACCTTTGCCTTGGGGACAATTGATCTCCGAAACTCCACCGAGTTGCATGCTTGATCATCTTATGGATCACCTCGATCCATCCTCCATGATCTCAAAGCACCAACTCCGGCATGACCAATCTCCAATCTAGTCAAACACTTAGCATCGAGAGATTAGTCCTTAGGTGTCACTAATTAGCCAAAACCAAACAAGAGATCTTCAACTGTTGCAGGATCAATATGGTAGTAAGACTTAATGTTGTGGTAGTAATACTTATGGTTGCGGGATGAAGATTTACTCTCGTGGAAAGGCTCATACATGAAGTTGGTAGTAATTCTTACGATTGCGGGATGAATATTTACTCTCGCGGGAAGGCTTGGTAGTAATACTTACGGTTGCGGAATCAGTCTAGTAGTAAAACTTACGCTTCGGAGACGGTCGCCGGAGTTGACGTTGGATCCACCGCCGCTCTAAATAGTATTTAGCGCCTACAGGTACCAAATAGCGCAGTCCTATATATATATATATATAGGACTGCGCTATTTGGTACCTGTAGGCGCTAAATACTATTGGGGCAGCGTCGGTTGGGGAAGGCCACTACGCCACTGCGGTCGCCGTTGGGGTCAGGATATCGGGGATGATGTCCGCTGCCGGGCGTCGTTCGAGTGGAGCAGGGAAGCCATGGCGGTGTGGAAGCAGCGGTTGGAGTGACAGCTGGGGAAGGAGCAACTGCGCTGGTGGGACGGCATGTGGTCCAACACGATGAATGTCGTTGTCTGCTTGTTAAAATAGACAAGAGAGAATTAATGAGAGACAATCACGGAGCAATGAAATGCCGAATTGGTTTATGTTTGATTGCCAATAATTCTCCTGGAGAGAATCGGATATGGTTAGCTCTAGTGCGGTAGTAACAGTTACGGTTGCGTACGGTCACCGGAGCTGGGCGGCGCGCCGCCGTTGCTCTAAATATTATTAAGAGCACGGCTTCCTAAATAGCAGTATATATATATATATATATATATATATATATATATATATATATATATATATATATATATATATATATATATATATTAAATAGTCCCCGAGGCCTCCGCGGCAAGGCCGTCCCACGCGCCAAGGCGAGCCCCTGTCTGCACCTGCCCCGCATGCTGAGCGCGCCCCTCCCTGCACCCACACCCGCACGTACCCAGTCAGTCCCACCTTCCCAGGCTTGGAAACCGTTGACCCACACACTCAAGGTGTTTTTATGGATCTTTTTTCCTCCCGTGAGACTCAGCATGGTCACCCACACTCTAGGCGATTTGTTTTGTGGATCATTTTCTTTCCTCCTGTGAGACTCGCATGGCATGTTTGTCAAGCCGTTTTATTAGTGACCATGATATTAATAGATATTGACTAGCCTGTTTTTTATTGGTCAAAGTAATCTTTACATGTTAGATTAGTGGCACAAATATTGAGCAGTTGATCACAAATATTTTCCACCACAAAACAGACCAAATTTCATTTTTCATTACTCACGGAAGTTTGAAAATGCAAAGCAAAAACTCTTCGCACCAGCAAGAAGAACATATATTGAGCAGAAATACACCAGGCAAAAACAATGACTAGTGTGAATGTAAATATTTGTATAAACATCATTGGTAACAAACATAATTCTAATTTGTTCTCCATCCATTCCATGATCGTACTTTCTTGTATAAAGTCCCATGATTGTCTAATCCGTTTGGTCGTCACTTACACGGTGGCCTTCTTGGCAATGAGACCATGGATAATAACATGCTGAATAGATATGCAATTAGGCAATTGTTCCCCGAACTGAACTACTAAATTGTGGTCTCAACTCCCAACTGACCATCACCAATTCATATTTAGAATTTGAATCTTCATGGCCATCAGGTATGTCACTACTAAAAAAAAAAAAAAAAACGACCAAGCAATCACAAGAGTCACTTTGGGAAATAGCCATGCTGAAATGCGTGAGAACTAGATAATAAATGACAATTAATAATACTAAAATGTCAAAACTATCACAACTGGGTATGTTGCAGAGCAGAAGCATGAAGAACATGTTGAGCATGGTCTGTAAGCAATGCACGGTCCATCAACAATGCAATCATAAAGGATTCCAAGCTATAAATACAAGATAAATTCGGGGATAGTACAACTTACTAATAAATTTGGGTTTTAACGGGAGATGAATCAAACAAATCGCATTTAAAACCATAAAAACTTTTTTCTGCCAAGAACACAATTTTTAGGTAAAATGAATCACCAAAAGAAGATTGCAGTACACTTCGCAGTTTATTATGAAGTCTCCAATTAGGATCACAAGTACTGGGTTCCAACAACACATAGACCAAATTATACTACTTTTTTTTATTAGGAAAAAAAAACTAATACATCCACTCTTCTCTCGCCCCTCTAATGGCTGCCACAATTGATTCACCTATCAAATCAAAAAGAACTTCATGAGTAATAACACAATAAGACATACAGCTTACTGTATAGCAAGCATTGATATTATAAGCTTGCACTTGCACTTTTCATTATAGCCGGCACCATAGAGGAACTAATTTGGGTCTTAGTCAGAGTGATCTCATAATGCACCTCGAAGCAACACACCATCCATGCTGATGCTTTGCATCTCAAAGAGCTATAGGCTATATTAGATTACCAATGTGCTCAACACAATAAAATTATTTTCTATTGTTAAAACCTCCAAAATAAATCTAATATTTGTTTGAATTATCTGATATAGCAGTAATAGTTTTTCTGACTTATAATCCATTGCAGAATACACAGTACATTAAGGGGATGACATCCACTAACCATCCAAATATGATATACAATTACAGGACCTTCAAGCTAGCACAAATGGTAGATACTCTAAAATGGTTAAAGATAAACATAGTTACTAAATATAGATTATACACCAATGTTTCAGAAACTAGTTGTGCCAAAAAAACAACCAGTCCACAACACCGAAGGCACAAAGACCACAGACATATACAGAAATAGCTTCTAGATATCTGGCATTGCATAGAGAAAAAGAAAGGAGCTGTAGTCCAAACACTGAAGCAAGAAAGAACAAGATAAATCAAAATTGGAGAGATCAGAAAGGAAAAGTAGTGCTGAATTTTTTAAGGCTAACTATTATATTTGCATGACAAAGGTAAGTTCAGATTTATTTATAACATTTTATATTACTACAGTGCTGGTCAAAATTTGTGGAAGCCTGACAGAGCAATGGTTCCATGGTTTTGAGATGTTCACTTATTTTTTTACAAAGATTAGTGAACTGGATTTATTGATTAAGGAGGAAATAGCTATGGTATCTACGGTTCTTTATTCAAAAAATAGAAAGTGCGAGAAAACAAAACATGGATAGGAAGGAGATAACAACAATATGAATAACACACTAGCAACCGGTAAGATTAAACAAGCAAAAAATATAATAATGTGGGAAAACAAGACCTTCTCTGCAAGCGGTCGAGGGGAGTAGCTGGTGAGGGCTGCTGCAGAAGGGGAACACCTCTGATCTGGAAAGGCAAAAAAAAAAAAAAAAAAAAAAAAAAAACAACAAACAAGACTGAAAAAAAAAATATTGACTCTTAATAGGCTAGACGTTTTCATAATTTTGATAGTATAGTGGACTTTCAGAACAGCATGATGATCCCGGGGAATGACCAATGTTAAGTACATATACATCCAAAAAGAAGGTTACTGCAATTTGTCTCTAAATCGGTCGATCAAGATTGTAAAGGCTATATTAAGCTAAAAAACCAGGTACCTTAAGATTGCTATAACCGAACTACAGAAGCTGGTATTGTCCTATAAAAATTTACAGTAGAAAACTAATATGGGCTTGACAGAACTGAGTCAGGAGAAATAGAAAGGGTCTGCAATTGATAAAAAAATTTAAGTTTGGATGAACAATTAAGTATTTTTTAATCCTATTACAAATGGTGCTCTAAACAGGTTTATTGCAATGGGAAAATAAGTCTTTGGCCTAAAAAGAAAATGACAACTAAATTGAATTTACAGGTTCATTACATGAAACAGTGAAAACATATGAAAACTGTTTGGTTCAGTAAAAATTGTAAATACTTTCAAGAATAGTTTGTGTCTAGGTACTAATATGATGTTTGTACAAAACAAAATCTATCTTTAGAAGTAACTTTGGGGAAGGAAAATAGCAAAACAAAAGTTACACAAGCAGGCATAGCTGCAGTAAGAACAAATCAAAAACTTGAATAAAACAAATGACCATTCCAATCCAAAACCACTTTAGATGATGGACAGATCATAAGCAAAATCTTAAATGTTTAAATGTATCATTAGTGTGCCTTTGTAGGATACACATAGTTGTGACCATATGTATCAAAAAAATGTTAACAACAACAGTTCGATTTTCAAAGCACATTGATTCTTGAGTTGGATTCCACCTGGTAGGTGCCAATACAAATGCTATACAATAATACAAACAAACATGGCACAGCATGGCAGGTGCCAATGCGAAAAAAATGATTCCATGATTAGCTCAGTGTGATATCCGATCCATTTCTTCATAGTTCCTATAACTAGCATATAATGTTTCAAAAAGAATAAAGAATTATCTTTGCAACCATGAGTATTACCAAATATATAAAAAAAAAATAGTGATGGGCTGATGGCATAATAATCTGAAACATTAGCTGAACAAAAACTGAAAAGAGACTAGCATGTCATATAGCTCTGCAGAACAATTAGTATTTGTGTTCTATTTTGCAAGAAATACAATCACCAATCTGGAAAAAGAATCTCACGAAACAAATCTAATCAGACATGAGTTTGGTGGAATATATATCATACCTTGGTGTACGAGCTGTTTGATGGTACATCCATAAGTCCTTGACCCCAAAGGAAAATTAGAATTGAACTGGATGCATCTGCATCGTACCATCACATCTATAGCGCTGCAAATTGAGTCAATTCTTCCAGAAAGCGCACAGAACATCAACAAATGAAAGTAGGCTCTGAGTCATCCATGTTGATTCTGCAAGAGAAAAAGAATATCCAGAATTAGTTTACTGGTTAGCAACGAGATCAGCTAGAACTAATTGTAGAAAACTCTTCTCGATATATAGTTAAAACACCATATATTGCCAAACATATATGATATATCAGACAGCTGACTATCCATTTATTTAGAGTAAAAAAGTTTTCATTACCAGCATATAGGTTTACATACAGAACCAGTGGAGTATACAAATGCTAAAAAGCATTTTATATTTACTAGGAAATATGCCCGTGTGTTGCAACAGGAAAAATGCGAAATACATATTTTAAAAGCTAGTTAAAGAATTGGCTTTAGTTGTATACATATGAGATAATACTGAAATGCATGTGGTAGCTTCTGGAAAGAAAAGATTATCACTTCTAGCTCGAAATCTAGTTTTTGTGTACCATGTCAAGGCTTTGCCATATTCATCTCATATGAATTGAAAATTAGAGAAAAAAAAAATATCAGTCCTAAATACAAGCGAAGCGATGCAGCGATAGGAACATGGAAGTGCACTACACCAAGGGGACAAGATTCCTGAACTTTGCTGCTTGCACGCCCTTTATCTGCTGGCCAAGATCACTACTACTAATAGCTTCTATAGGGGCGCTCATTTGGAACATTAGGGGCGGTTTTCGAAACCGCCCCTAAACTCCGTTCCTACAGTGACATCACTGTAGGGGCGGTTTCTCTGAGCCGCCCCCTTACTGTGATCACTGTAGGAGCGGCTAATAAGACCAACCGCCCCTTACTTTGTGGCTTTCATTAGGGCGGCTCAATATAAAACCGCCCCTACTCAAGAAATACTATAGGGCGGTTGTTTTCTAAAAACCGCCCCTAAAAGGAAAGACTGTAGGGGCGGTTGAATCTAAAACCGCCCCTAAACTGGATTTGGCGCAAAAAAAAAATTCAAAACTGAAATATATATAGCTGCCTCTATAAACATCTATAATTCACAATTCTCACAATATATGTACATATTATATTCAATAAACATCTATAATTCACAATTCTCACAATATATATACATATTATATTCAATAAACATCTATAATTCACATAACTCACAAAGTATCATCTCCATTATTCAATCTTACAATAAACATTCATTATTCACATAAGTTACAAGTTCAATCTCATCTCTTAGTTCACCTCCCTATTGCTAGCCTTTCCCACTCACAAAAATGTTGAAGTTGTGGATTCTTCTGCAACTTCGAAGTACGATGAAGGTAGCAACCTTTTTGGATGTATAGCATGATCTAATATGAAGTCACAAAGGCCAACCACGAGTTCCAATAGGTCATCATCTCGGTAAGGGTCCCCTTTTGTCCCTACCCGACGTCCTCGCCTACACAATTAGGAGATAATAAAAAGTTAGCCTATATATAGAAACACATAGTGAGCATATACATAGAGAGAAAGGAATGAGCATATATACCAAGTCCGGGTGTCTCAGGTACGAAAGGCTGTTACTCATCGCCATGCATACGTAATATCCACAGTGAACACTTCCAGGCTTTTGCTTGGCACACTTGTGTATATATAAAATTGTTAGCAAATGCATTTGAGATTATGCAGTACTGAGGTAGGTCATACTTACACAAGTATCTGTTTTGACGCACAGCTCACCCTTCATTCTGGCAAGATGTCTCCCATTCAACTTTTTAACATACCAACGGTATGCCCTGTTGAAATTGATATTCACAAATACAACATGTTAGTATGTGACAAAAAAAAGTTAGGAGGTTATATTGAATCATATAAGAGGATTGTCGTTATTTATACGATTTGAGAATTGCTATGAAGTCGAATAATATGCGGCCGGAGTGCAAAGTGAATCCAAAACCCACGCGACGCGATCCCGACATCGACACATATAGCGATCCAGTGGTTACTGCATAAATTCAATCAGAGGAAAACGATAAGCTCATTTGCGTATAATATGTATTAACCAACCTTTATATACAGATTGAACTTACCCGAAGTGGTATGGTAGCCATATACTATGATTGTTTTCGAGATTTTTGAAAGACACGGCTAAGTATGCCGCCATGTTAATGGTTTGCGTCCTTCATTGCCTTACGCCGGATTTTCTCTTTCTCCTCCACGGTCTCTCCACCCGCTAAGTATTTGCTATCCGGTTTCCATTGCTTAGGAAATGCAAAGCGTGTTTGTGCTATTTGTCGAGGATCCATGTATGCATGTTTGGACACTGAACTTTGTTTTGCAAGGTGCGCTTGCATACTAAAAGAGATCGATTAGGTTAGTTACAACGTTATCAAAATATCGCAATCATAACATATTAAGAGAGAAAAGGACTTACATGCAGTAGATGTGAACTAGATTAATGTCCATTTCACCGAGGTGATACAATGCATGCATGTCGCCGAAAGTGAAGGCAATCTCACCACCGGGTGCACCGAGAAGGCCATCGGGGTAGGTCAATGTTATCTCGGTTATGTCCGTCCTCTCGGATACCAACAAGTACCAATCATGAAACTTTTTCATTCCACGTGGCATCTTCGCATGACATCGTTTGGTAGGAATATCTTGCCTCTTTCATAATTTTTCGGGTAGTTCCTTGACCATCGATTCTTCCAACATCGGGATACTTTTGGCGGAAAGTGATTGGATTTGAAGGGTCGGTACGTCTGCTACTTCTTTGACTTGGTTCGTGGGTTTGGCGATCATGGGCGAACCACACGGACACCAACGAGACGTCCTTCATCGGCACAAAGACGGGCCTGCAATGGATTGGATGCTTTTTCCTAAGCTCGACTCCTCCCAAAAATCCTCCTCGATGCCATAACTTGTTCGGTGACGAAAGGCCCTCGGGCGGAAGCCGCATGTCCGGAATTTCTTTGCTTCTCTTTACCCCGAAGTTTCTTTTGGAGGCACCTCTGTTTCTTTTGGAGGCACCTCTGCTTTCTTTTCGAGGCACCTCCGTTTCAACCGGAGTTTCTTTTGAAGGCACCCGCCTCGTAGGGACGTGGAGAAGAGTGTGGCATCTCAAGCATTTGTCGGTCACGAGGAGGGGGTGTGGCATCTCGGGCATTTCTTCATCACGTGTTGGTGAAAGTATCTCCCCCTCCTCGATAACTCCTTCTAGCCGTGGAAAATTGGGTGGGGGAGGCGAAGAACCGGTTAATACGATGTCTCGTTTGTGCGGAGGATGAACCGCCGAATGCATTGCCCGAGTTTGGACAATCCCTCGAGAGTCGGGTGGTCAAGGTCATAATCCATGTAATGGGGCTCCACGCTATGCACCTCGACCCTAGTGTAGTCCTGCTTAGGGATAGGCTTACCGTGCCCACCCCTGGGGGATGTGCCACACCCGTTGCGGCAAGCTTGACAACTTGAGGCCCTTCCGACGAGAACCACACATTGGCAACTAGTTGGTTCCCCGTATCGCGATCGATGGGGGTTGTGCCTGCGGTGGAACCTTGGCGCTAGGAACTTCAGGAGGGCTCGACCTGCAAGTTGGGCCGGCGGGTTCGTGACGACCCTCTTTCCTCGGCGCCCGCTACCATGGCCATGACTGTGCTTTCAAGTTCCGACGCTTTCGGTCTCTACCATGCTTCTTGTATGTGTGCTGGTCCTCTTCAAAGCCATGTCTCCAGGTTGTTCTTTTCCCTATGCCCCTGGTGCGCCCAGGGTGCTCGGCGTTTCCCAAGGCAAGTGTCATTTCGTCCTTCTCTCGGAAGGTTTGAATGAGCCCTTCTCCTTTCCTTGACCGTATTCCAATATCTTTGATACTACCTCTTGAGTCTCGGTTTGTCAAACTTAAGGGAAGAACCGGACGATGCGGTACTCGGCATGTATCCAATTCCTTGACCGTAGGCCAAAGTTCTGCCACAGGAATCCCAGCCGCTTCCGCCTCTTCGTCCCTCTTCCGGAAAGTCTTTTACGCTGCAAAGTATCCACCCGAAACCTAAATGGGTAGGGTGTATGTTCTTCTTAGCTAGCTCATTTATTCGCACGCGAGGGCCAATGCTTCCGCCGTAGTCTTTTGAGCCACAAGGTCGTCCCATTGACTCGAAGTTATGTTCCCATACTTGTGAAATGGCGTTTTGCCCTGTTGGATATATTTGGTGTTGAGCTCACACCTCCAACGTCCGAATATCTCCCCATTGTCCTAAAGGCTTGGCGTTTCCACGGCCTCCTACGTACCGGATGGAAAACACGAAATTGACTAACAAAGCTTGTTCCATAGGCCTCTCTTTGTCTCGTCCGGTATTTCGGCCATGATGGGATATTTGGGTTCAACCGATCTCTAACAAGGGCGCCCATCGAATTATGGAATCTTGCCCTCATCTTCTCGGTGACGGATGTCCCTCCCGAACCGACCTCCTTTATCACATAGACCACGTCCTTGTGAGGATACCGGTTTGGTTTTCTTATCCCTCCTCGTTTCCTCTTTGGCACCGAGGTTGTGGTCGTGTCTGGGGTTCGGGAGCGAGTCGGTATTGTTCACCTACGTGGCATGTGCCTCTTCTCTTTGTTGCTCTCCGGTGCCTTCAACGAAGCGTCGCGGACGCCGGCGTTGTCGTTTTGGAGGAGATTCATCATGGACCTATGTACACGGGAGGCCAAAGTGTTAATGGTAGTGACATGATAAAAGCATTAGCAAAAATTGATTACTAAGGCTTTGTGTCTCTACCTCGTTCTCCTCGTTCCGCTGGTCAAAGTCTTTGTCCAGGTTGTCCTCGGTGGGCCTATGCGGGTTCACGTGGGAAAGGATCCTCGGGACTTACATATCCCTCCTCGAGAACCCTCGCCCGTCATCATCTTCATCGAGTTGTCATCATCCTCTCCTTCTCTTCCCTCTTCTTCATCCGCTGAAGCGGATCAATTGTATCTTTCATCGCGGCTATACTCTTGTCTAGCGTGCGTGGAACTTCGTTGAAAGTCATGGCATGAGGCTCTCCCTCTTCAATGGGTTTCCGTGCTCAAGGCTACGGGTGCACTTGTCTCTTTGTGGGGGACATTTTCTGATTTAGTCTAGTACAAAAAAAAAGATTTGGCGTTAGATATGCCAGTAGGGTCCTAGTTTCATGAAGGAATAAAATGACAGTAGTGGTTTGCTCTCAAATTAGCGGGTTCACTATCATGTAGTCTCAGTTCACCCTTTTGTATCATCAAGCAAAAAACTAGTATAAACATTAGAGGCCTCGGATAGATGTCAATCATCATTTGATCATGTACTTGGAGCATAAGGGCATCGAACGAAAAAAGGTAATGAAGGTAATGTAGGGCAAAAGCTAGCAATGATGGCGAGTTCCTCACAAGTTCATGATCATCGAGGTTATATTTTTTATGGAATGTGATAATTTCATCATTGGCCAAAGGAGGAGAGGAGGACAAATACAAAAAGGGTTATCATATAAAAACAGTGAGCACATAGAAGGACGGTGACCATATAAAAACCCAAATTATGCCTTGGCGCGAACCAACCCAAATTACGCCATCAGGCTGCCGAAATTTTTCACCGCGCGCCGTCAGCTTACCTGCTGCCATCATGATGGCAGCATAGAGGAGGCCATAGAGGGAGAGAGAGAGAGCTTCTGCTCAGCTATAGCAGCATAGCTGCTACCATGATGATGGCAGCATAGATCGAGGAGGCCAAGAGAGAAGGTAGGAGAAGAGTGGAGGGAAGAGATGGTAGAGGAGGCTAGAGGGAGAGAGAGCTTCAGGATACAAGCTGCCATGATGATGGCAGCATAGAGAGGAGGCCAAGAGAGAAGGTGAGAGAAGAGTGGGAGGGAAGAGAAGCTAGAGGAGGGCATAGAGGGAGAGAGAGAGAGAATCCTTACGCTTAGCCGGGCCAGAGTAAAGATAGGCTGCTGCCATGATGGCAGCATAGAGAGGAGACCAAGAGAGAAGGTGGGAGAAGAGTGGGAGGGAAGAGAAGCATAGGTAGTGACTGTAGCAACATAGGTGCTGCCATGGCACCATACATGAGCACAATATAATGACAGTGAGCATATAAAAACATGAGCACAATATAATGCCAAATAAAGTAGTTATGAAGACAATTATAGTAGTTGTGTACAAAGTTGACTCAGATTTGCCCCTTTGTCATTTCATCAATTCTAAACCGGTTGCTTCTAGAAGCCATCCAAGTTTAGAATGTTACAATTATATAGGGCCTTACAATCATCATAGTAAGCCGCCTCGGCTTAAAAGGGTTTGCATCATTGCCTATGCCACTCCCTCGGCAATTAGTTTTACAAAGTATATAAAAAGATCATCATTGCATATGCCACAACCTCAGCACTAAGTTTTACAAGTGTACAAAAGATCATTACTTCATATGCCCGCCATTATTGCTCAAATAAAGAGAAAGAGATTAAAGAAAATAGTTTCCAAATACATGTGCTCCAAATACCAAGTGTTTTAGTATGACAAACAACAAATAGGCATCATTAACTTGACAACAAAATACAAAGCTGCAGGTCATTCAAATTAGGACAAGATGGACAAGTAGTAAGATGGATTAAAATGCCACTAATTATTTAAGATGGACAAGTAGTAAGATGGATTAAACGGCGAGGTTATTTAGAGGAAAGCGAGGTTACACGGATGATGATGATGATTAGTGGACAACTAGTAAGATGGATTAAAGCGTAGGTTATTTAGAGGAAAGCATTTGCTAGAGATGAGATTATGGGGTCTGCTACAAGTAGAAGAGCACAACTACATATACAAACCTAATATTTGGCATCACGGGTAGAAATTAGAGTAATATGCATCATAGATAGTGACAATAGCTCAAAATCGATCCAAAATCCTAAATCATAGGCAAAGTGGCATGCTCAGTTCAAAAAAATGCATCATAGGCAGACATCTAATCCCTCACATGAGTTCACAAAATGGTAGCAATTCACCACAACAAGCAAACCTCGAGGTAGCAAACAATTCACCACGGCAAACAAATATATTCAACTTGTTTTCATTTCAAAATTGATGATTCAAAACTTAGTGCCAAAATGGAGGGACTTCAATTTGTTTTCAAACTTTGATGCCAAGATCTTATATGAGTTAAACATAGGAATTTTAGTGAGAGTAATATGCATCATAGGTAGTGGCATGCTAATATTTGGCATCACAGGTAGAAATTAGAGTAATATGCATCATAGGTAGTGGCAATAGCTCAGTTCAAAATCATAGGCATCCTAAATCATAGGCAGTGGCATGCTCAGTTAAAAAAATGCATCATAGGCAGCACCTAATCCCTCACATTAGTTCACAAAATGGCAGCAATTCACCACAGCAAGCAAACCTCAGAGGTAGCAGCAGGCAACAGCAGCAGCAGCAGGTCCCCGACACCACCACCACCACCCGGCGGCAGCTCACGGGCACCAGCGGCACCACCGGCAGGCAACTCACCGGCACCGGCCAAAGGCAACTCGATCCGCCGGCAGCGGAAGACCGGCCAAAGCACCACCAGCAACTCACCGGCCAGCAAAGAACTAGATCACCCGGGCGGGCACCACCCAGCAACTCGCCGGCGCGAGCACCACCAGCAGCGGCAACTCACCGGCAAGCGAGGCACCACCGGCAAGGTCACCCGGCAGATCCGCGCGGAGGGGCGGGAGGGCGCCTGACCACCGAGGCGGAGAGGAGGGAGGAGGGGGAGGGAGATAGGAGGGAGGCGGAGGCACCCGGCACGGGGCGGCCGGGCGACGGGGGCTAGGGTTTCAAATGACGGGCGAGCTGGGGCGAGGGGAGGAGGGAGAGGAGGGAAGGGGGGGAGGAGGAAGGAGAGGAGGGAGGAGGGGGGAGGCGAGGGGCACCCGGCCACAGGGCGAGGCAGCCCGGCCGCAAGGCGGCTAGGGTTTCGAACGGCGGGCGTGGGCAGGGGGGGGGAGGGAGAGGAGGGAGGAGGGAGGGAGGAAGGAGAGGGGGAGGAGGGGAGGGGGAGGCGTGGCAACCCGGCCCCCGGCATACGGGCGGCTAGGGTTTCGGGCGGCGCGCGGGGGGCGGGGAGGAGGGAGAGGAGGGAGGAGGGGAGGGGAGGATGGCGACGGATCAAGGCACGGCGGGCGCGCTGAGAAGGACGGATGTGGTCGGCGGCGGGGGGAGACGGATGTCGGCGGCGGTGACGCGGTGAAAAATTCAGCGGCCGCCGGCGTAATTTTGGTCGGTCGCGCCCGGACTTAGCCGATTTGGGCGGGCTGTGGTATATATACCTGCGACCTCGGTAAAGGGCGGCTCCATCGAGAGCGCCCCTATAGTGAAGCCTCATTAGGGGCGTTTGGATCGGGAACCGCCCCTATAGTTCATGTTACAATTTAAAAAAAATATATATATAAGGCATATTATCGACAAATAAAAAATAAAAATATAGTTATAAATAAATAAAACATAAATATAAAATTTCTTATCTTACAAAAACCATGGATTCGACAAATTTTGACATATTTGGATTTGAATTTCAAAATTTTTCAATGAATATTTGATTTTTCTTTGTGAAAGCACGTACGCTCCGCCTAACTTCGAAACTTCCTCAAATTTTTTTTGTGGTCACTTACACCCAAAAATATGGCCCCACGCAAAAATTCTAGGATTTTTAGCCAGTTTTGGATTTTCTTGTATTTTTTTACGTGGCGCGTGCGACAAATATGGTGATTTACACTTTGAAAACAAAATAATTCGCGACGGCCTCCACAAGTTTTGACTCCTAGTGCACAAGAGACCTATCGGCAAAGTTTGGCACCGTTTGAGGGTATTTTCGGGGGTGGTCGTAGTTCAACATACAATTAGGGAGAATTCGCGCGGTAATTAAAATAATTAGAGAAAAGTACCAAACAATTTACGAGAAAATTCTCAAACTTGGCGGTGCCTTCACACACGCCATGTAGACGCCTCGAGAAAAAGTTTGAGGCCGATAGTACCTTTACCAAAGCGCTCGGTCACACAACCATGAGAAACCTAAGTGTAAGGATAGGCCGTGAGAGGTTGAGTATACCTTTCGTGAAGCACGCCTGCTCCGCCTAACTTCGAAACTTCCTCAATTTTTTTTTTGTGGTCACTTACACCCAAAATATGGCCCCACGCAAAAATTCTAGGTTTTTAGCCATTTTTGGATTTCTTGTATTTTTTTACGTGTGGCGATGCGACCAAATATGGTGATTTACACTTTGAAAACAAAATAATTCGCACCGGCCTCCACAAGTTTTGACTCCTAGGGCACAAGAGACCTATCGGCAAAGTTTGGCACCGTTTTGGGTATTTTCGGGGGTGGTCATAGTTCAACATACATTTATTGCGAGAATTGCGCAAGATAATTAAAATAATTAGAGAAAAGTACCAAACAATTACAGAAAATTCTCAAACTTGGCGGTGCCTTCACTCATGCCATGTAGACGCCTCGAGAAAAAGTTTGTCTCTTATATGAAGAAAGGTAGTCTCACACATACATAAAGGTAGTCTCACACATATATAAAGGTAGTCTCACACATACATAAATGTAGTCTCACTCATACATCGATAAATTTTTGAAACACACACATATAACAACTAGCTAACTCCCGTGACCTCTTTCCCCTTGACTCCTTTTCGCTCCCATGGCAATATGTCTTTGGGTAACTTCTTCTCTGACTGGATCTTGTTTGGAAAGTCGTGAATAAGCGTATTTCAAGCATAACCATTGTGCTCGTCAACGTCAACATCCTCGATGCCATCAACTCCGATAATGCGTTGTTTCGGGGACAATGACATGCTTGATTTTCGTCCTCTTTGGCTTGTCGGGATCGATCGGGTAGGGTAAATAGAAAACTTGTGCTACATGCGAGCGGCGACCCGGGGGTCTGTTGGTGGCCTAAATCACCGAGGTCAACGACTTTCAACCCGATCTCGTTCAGTTCATGTTGTTTCATCCGGCGACATTTGAACACGGGCACTGCACTTCCATTCCATAGTCAATTTCCCATATTTCTTCAATGATGCCAAAGTATGTGATCGTTCGGTTTTTGTCGTTGATAGCTTGTACTTTCGAACCCCTTTGTTTTGGTTCACACATTTACTATCCGTCACATGGGTATAGAATGTGTACCCATTAATGTCGTATGCTTGCCACGTGGTGACTTGTCTCGATGGCCCTAATGCTAACCTGTTCTTGGTAATATCATCCTTGGTTTCCCCGTGATCGTATGTTTTGGTCCTTCAACCATGAAGTTAATTGTTCCCTATCTTTGTTTCGCGTGACCCAGTCATCCGAGCGGCCATTCCTCTGCTCTGAATGAGAGCCAAGTGGTAATCAACATACGGTCGCATAAGCGCTGAACTCTTTAACACACTTACACGTAATGTCCCCGACTCACTTGTTTGTATTCTTGGTCGCGAATACTTTCCTCCCGTGATGCCTTTCCCGGCTATCCTACCCGTATGGCGTGAATCGCGTTTACCAATCCCTCTACGTACTTTTAGCCACTCTTGACAACACTTTCGGCGACTTCTTTAGTATTGTAACCCTCAATCATGGAGCCCTCTGGATATGCTCAATTATGCACGAATCGAGTTAGAATCGACATGAATCGCTCAATGCACCACATTTCATGCAAGTAGCAAAGGGCCCAGTGCCTCTATCGATGAACCATGTGAAGCATGAGATGTGGCATTATATCGAAATAAGCGGGGAGGCATACATATCTCTAGCTGGTTTTGGGTCTCCACCGCGAAATCATGTAGTTCGGCAAGCTCTTTCATTAATCGTCTTACGGGATATCTTGAAAAGAAGTAGCACATGCAGTGATGGCCATTTTCAAGAACTCGGCTTTATAACCACGATCACAATAGGTAGGAACACCGTCGGCATTACATGACAATCATGAGCCTTGCGGTGTGTTATTGATGGTCCTTCATGGACACTAGCTTCTTGATGTTTGAAAACCCGGTCGGAACTTTGATCGCCTTTAGGTAAGCGCATATAGCCCTTCTCTCTTCTAGGGTCATGTTGAAGCTAGGCGCGGGTAGGGTGTATTTTCCATTCTCCTGAAGTACAGGGTGAAGCTCGGGCTTCACATTTAGCTGCACCATGTCTTTTCGTGAATTTAGACCATCCTTCGACTTATTCGTGTCCATCAACGAGACCCATGGTACTTTGAAAGACATTCTTCTTCAAGTGCATAGAATCAATTGCATGGGGAACCTCGAACTCGGCCAATATTCGAGATTGAAAAGAAGATGGATTGTTTCTTGAAAGGTACGCCGATAGGAGGTGTGCCGATCTCTGTTTCGTCCCATCTAGATTCTTCTTTCCGTAGACAATGTGCAAGTTTTTGACCATTACGAACACATGTTGTCCATACCGGCGTCTCTCCAGGAGGGTCTTGATCTCTACGGTGTTGTTGAACTAGTGTTTGTATTTCACGCTTCGGTACTTGTGATTTGTCTTTAAGTGGCGTTGATTGCCCAAGTAAACCACCTTTTTGGATGCATTTAGATACACCCATATAGTACCATCCAAGCGAGACCACGCATCCGGTCTTCCCTTTGATCCGTCGGACAAAGCAAACATCGCGGGGACGGTCGTTGATAGAAACAATGATTATGGCTCGACATAAGAACTCCTCCTTTCGAACGCATCGTACATCGGCACCCCTTCCTTCCATAGTTTATAGAATTCTTGCAAACACGGGCTCAATAAACACGCGTCAATGTCAATGCCCGGTTGTTTCGGACTGAGATGAGAACGGTAAGGAAAAGGTACTTTCGCGGTGGCACAACCACATTGGGATGTTGTACATGGTCAAGATCAGCGGCCAAGTGCTATGGTCAGTCATCCTCTCATTGAAGGGATTCACTCCATCGATTGCTTAACCCAAACCGTACATTCCTCGGGTCTTGGCGAAGTCTTTGTGATTATTATCAAAGTTTTGCCACCGAAAGTACCATCGGTAGGGTGTGCAATTTTATCATCATCTATCTTGCGCCTTCGTCTTGCCACCATGTCATCATTGCGGCTTCTTTGGGGTTTAGGAAGATTCGCTGAAGCGGTCGGTCTTTGGCGGGTACCACATTACCAAGGCGGGAACTCTTCTCCGCGCCGGATCAATTCCTAATGGAGTGTCCTTTTCGAGATTAGAATCTGACCGGCTTTTTCCAACCCTTCTTCCTCTTGTTTCCAATAGAGGTCTCGTCCCGTTGTATAGATTGTTGTTCTTGTACCGACTAGCTCCACACCTAGGACATTTATCTAGCCCCTTGAAGCGTGTCACCACGAAAAAGGATGCAATGGTTCGGGCATGCATGGATCTTTTCCACACTCATTGTTAATGGACTTATAACCTTTTTGCTTGGTAGGTATTGATCGGTAATGCGAGTTTGGTTGTGGCGGCAACCATGACAAGAGACACAACGGATCATTGAAACTACGGTCCGACCAACCATACTTAGCCTTCAAGATCAATAGCTCAAGCGCCAAAACGTAGTAGCGCCCGGTGTCTCGGACAACCTTTTTCAACACCATACGGTTTCCTTCGATCTTCGCTCTCACTCTCTCTAGGTTCTCTATACCTTTCACGCTCTTCCCGCAATATTTCTGGTCCAAGGGCATTAAGCATGTCTTCCAAATAATCATCGTCATCTTCATCCCTTCACGTGCTACGACATCATCACCTTTGCCCGTACCATCAACGACATTTGTGTCCATACCATGCCAACCATCATCATCGCCGTAGTTGACTATCATGCTCGGCGTTCCTTTTATTTTGAAGCTTATCTACATACCGAGAGAAGCGCTCTAGGGTTTCGGGGTCATCTCCTAGATTTTGAAGTCGGCGTCTTCACCAACATAATTTTCACCGTGATGAATCAGGGCGTGTAATCCGCAACAAATCCTCGTGTAATCAAATGTTGTCCGATGGTCTTCACATCTCTATATGCTATCTCGTTCTTGCAATCACGCACGGACATATTATTGAATCCTCTTTCAATGTCTTCGCATGATTCTCGGCGGCTTCAATAAATTTATTCACCCGTCCACGAAAACCATCCTTCCACCTTAACGTGCCATACATCCGGTCATTCGTACTCCATCCTTTAATACAACAAAAGAAAAAAAAAAACATGAAATGTGTAGTTATTCATATATATGAGTACATATGCATGGCAAACCCAAAATGGTTAAAATTAATAAATGCATTAATATCAAAGTTGTAGCACACACTAAAAGGTTATCATTTTAGACAATTTTAGAAAAAAAATAACCGCATTTGCCCATCATATGAGAGAGAAAAACTTGTAAGAAATTTAAACTAAGAATTAAAAAAAACACATGTTCATCAACCATGAACACAAGAAACCCTACCTATTTTATTACTCCACTAAAATCACATGTAAGAGCCACTAAAAAATGGGTCTAATTCAATACTCTTACTAATCTCCACTAGCACTTCCAAACCTAAGCTCTACTTTGCTCCATATAAAGCTCAAGCACCATAGAAAGTGAGAGGAAAGTAAAATTTAAATTACTCCACAACTAACCATTAAAATCGAATTAAGTGGTAGGATTAGCATTTTCTTACCTTTTGAGCCTCCCCACCAAAGGATTTGAGTTGAAAACCTCCCCCTTAGTAGAGTAATTTTTTGGGAGGAGCCCAAGGCCTCCCAACTTTTTTTTGGAGTTTGAGTGGTGTCCCGAGGTGGTGGAAGAAGGGGCTGGTTCGGCCATATCTATACAGACAATTTGTAGGGGCGGTTCTAGATCGAGCCGCCCCCATCTTTATTATCTGGCAGGGGGGTGGTTCACACCCGGCCCCGCCCCCTCTTGTTCCTTCATTAGGGCGTTGGATATCGAGCCGCCCCCAATACTGATAGGGTGCGGTTAAGTAACACCGGCCGCCCCCTATTTTGAAGCGGCGGCTGTTAACCGGCACCCCCAACCGCACTTATTTGTAGGGCGCCTCGAAAAACGAACCACCCCTAATGTAAGCGGGGCGTTCTTCTGTAAGCTTTTGTAGTAGTGGATGATGTATGAATCTATGTCAAATTTCAAAAATCAAATTCATGCATGGTTCGGATCGGGCAAATAAGACCAATATAGGCGACAAGGATGCAAAGAAGGCTGCAAAGACACTAGTAGGCATGGGTGATACTAGCGCTAATGTTTCCTCCATGCAGCACATTTGCACAAAAAAGACAATTACATTGTTTCTAACGTAAAGCGTGAAAAATAAAGAGCCCTAGGCTTGCCTCCACGAAAAAAGGTGGCAATCCACTTGATGTTCTAGATGAATTTGAGCAGAGATCATCTAATAAATCTCCTAAATTTTGGCAAAAACCAAAAGCGAGAATCATGGGGCGTGAGATAATGAAACGATAGCAAAAGATGGCACCACACGGTCGACGACTTGCTCATGGTGTTGTCATGCTTGAGGTAGGTCATAGGCCACAGTGGTCGAAGCTTGTTAAATGCGGCATGGTCATGTGAGCTAGGTCGGTGGCCATCCATGGAGCCGTTCGGATATGCACCGACAAACATACCATGGATCCCAAAAAGAGCGCACCATGGTGGCGCCAAAGTGACATTAAAAACAAGAATATGCAATTAAACAATGAAGCAACAATCCTAATCCGAAATTCATTGGATCGGGATACCTAATAATCCTAATCCCATTACATCGGATCGGGATCCCTACGAATGCCGGGGTCGAGAACTCCGGTAGGCACCGGTGGGATTTGGTGGGCGGCGCCAACGGGAGCGTCCCCTCCGCCTCCCCTTCCTACCGGTGGGGAGGGGAGAACATGCCGCTGCCGCCGCTGGTCGGGAAGAAAGGTCGCTACATGTCGGAGAAGGATCGCGCACCGTCGTGAGTCGAGGGAAAGGGCGGTGGCTTGCGCCCGGCCGGGAAGTACGGGTCGTGCCGCCCCTGGTGGAGGAAGACGGGCGGCGAGCTAGCCTCGAGCAGCGGAGCAGCGGTTTGTGGGGGCGATGTGGGCTCGTGCGGCGGGCGAGGAGGATAAACCGGCGTCTCCTCTCCCCATGATTTTTTTTTTGTGAATATTTATTTTATTCGGGAAAAAAATATACACGAGGTGTGGGGGCATGGGTGGGCGGAGGGAAAGCGGACGGAGGCTGCGCCCAGCGCATGGGTTGGGCTCGGCGTACGGGTTCGTTGAGTGGGCTCGGGAGTGATTATAAATCAGTACCCGGGGGTAATATATAGAATACCTATATATATGTGTATGTATGTATGTATGTATGTATATATATATGTATGTATACATACATGTATGTATACATACATACATACATACATACATACATATATATATATATATATATATGTATATATATATATATGTATATATATATGTATATATATATATATACATATATATATATATATATATATATACATACATACATACATATATATATATACATACATATACATACATACATATATATATATATACATACATATATATATATATATACATACATACATACATACATATATATATATATATATACATACATATATACATATATATATATATACATACATATATATATATACTAGTGCTAGGAGTGCGCACTTGCGGCGCTGTGGAAACAATATATCGATAGGTGTGTAATGGCGAGAGTGCTCGAGACAGTCATAGTTCTTGTTCTTGCATATTGAACTTCTGGTTTGTGATAGAAATTTGGGTGCCACCAAGCATTGGTATTATGCATACATAAAAAATACAAACCGCGGATCGCTAAGGTCCCAAACGCCGTAGCGCAACTATCATACAAAAGGGCTAAGTCGGGTTTCACCTCAACACATCGGTGTTTTGGGCACACCCCAATGCGCATGATGATACATCATTTTGTTCTTGCATAACTTAAATCTAATGAACCACAACAATTGATAAAATCATGCGGGCATGAAATCATTGCAACTCCATTTGGTATTCTTTGGGATGGATATGACCAACTTGATACAAAATATAATACATTACAGGATACATTGATCTCGAGTAAGCAAACAATATACCATTGTCCATATTCATGGGGCATCCCTCACACATGACAACTTGATGCAAAAACAGAATCTTCGGTTTAGGGAGCGTGTTAGGTAGTAGTCGTGAACATGAAGCAAGTGTCACTAGGCAAAAGCACGAGAATCAAGTCCTTGAAAAACAAATCTAGGGCCCAACTTTCTTACGTTGCATACAAAAAAAAGTAGACCATGAAGCATCCCACACCCACATAACTTTGTTGCACAAGTTCACAAATGGAGACGAAACACTTCGGGGATTTTTAGCTCTCTCTTTACCATCTTGCATTGCACGAGCCATTTTTCTCAATTACCAAGCAACAGATCTACACGCATAGAACCAAATTAAAAGTATGTTATAAATGGTAGAGAATGTAGGCTGTCATAGCACATTACAATTCTCGAATTAGTATGTAAATAATTTTCATCTTAACATGTATGATGCATCACCGGGATGATGTAAAACGGTAAAGGCATGTATGCAACAATAGAATTAAATATAGCTATTTGTGTTCTCGCGGTGCGTGAAACACAAGATTCTATTTTGCAATGAGAATGCATAACAACACAAACACAAGCAACGAGGGGATTGGCTCACCAAAATTATCGATTCAGTTGGAAATAAATGGGATAAAAATGGTTTGACTACCTCTAGAGAAGACATGTAACTAACACATGGATACGATATATATGTGAAAAGCTAATTACAAATATATATTTGGCAATGAGGTTCAACCATATGGCTTTTGCATGTTGTCTGTGAATCTAATTGTCACAAATTGTTTGTAAAAAGGAAAGCCACACGAGTAAAACAGATGTCTTAAAATTAAGGACCTAGTGTACGCGGTACGCAAAGCACATAGTTTTCTATGCAACACTGAATATTGTCGGTTCGACAAATTTCCATGTATGTAAATCATTATTATGTATGAAGTATAGCAAAATAAACTTATAATAGTCATTGTGCTATTAAACCCACTTCTTCTTTGCTATAGTTAACCTACCTTGCTACTATTCCATCTCTATACCCTTAAATTGTTTTACGTATTTTGTTTACATCTCTATACCATTAAATTGTTTCCGTATTTTTTATCGAAAAAAAGAAATTATGTAACCATACTTACTCAGTTAAAAGGCCATCTTGTGTGTCTTTGGCTGCTTGCTGGGTTACCAGGCTGACCGGCGGAGACAAAACAAAAGACATTGGACATGAGAAGAAATTTTGCTACGTGTGTAAATAGAGGGCATTCCTTTAATTGAATGGACTTTTTTTTTTTTGTCCCGATTACCTACAGGTCAGCTATAGGTGAGTCCTTATTTGAATGGATCTCCATTGGACAAAGGTACCGGCAGGTAGAGGTAAAGCGTGCATAGATGTCTACAACTGTGGTGCAAACATATTGGAACACACAAAAGTGGCGTAAGCAAACATGCTACTATTTTATATACTGTTGGATAACATATGATAAGAACTGAAAAGCAAAAGTATTACAAATTCGGGATGGATGCAAACAAAGGCGTAGAATCGGACAAATTTTAGATCAGTACATAGTTGTTTACATGCATGAAGAAGTGCACCATTGAGTAGATATCAACGTCTTGCATACCTTCAATATCGTACACCATTCGGATATTGCTTTGTTTCACATCCACTTGACCGAAAGGCAAGCCCGGGGGTGGATTCACTTCAAGCCCGTCCGATACGCTCTGCGGGATTCGGGAAGCAAATGGCGCCGCTGCCTCTTCACCGGCAAGATGCCCCGTCCGATGTGGAAACACAATTTTTCTTCATCCGATCCATTTTTGTCTACAGTTTTTGTCATGGCTCATATCAATTGTTTAGTTGTTTAAAAAATTCAAGATAACTCACCCCGTTGCCTTTGGATGAAGAAGGCCAACGTAGAGGTGGAGAATGAGCTCCAAGCAAGGGAACTAGTAGGCCAACAAGGGGCGCACACCGCTGTGGTTGCCAATATCATGAATGAACACGCCATAGTGGCTGCCAAGCTCAACCAGGATGAGCTGATGAGGCATTTACCAAAGAAGATATGGACATTTTCTTCGGCCTCCTCCCCATCCTTTTATAATCTCCCGCGTAGGTCTTTGTGTTTGTACCTGGGTGTCCTAGGATGAATCGGGAAAAGGTATAAGACAACAAAATTATTGAGCAATGTTGTACAAGCTTATAGATAGCATGAGTCACACAGATATGCAGGACAAAACAAAACCTTTTTAGAGCCATTCAAAAAAACCTTCAAAAAAAGGAAGGATAATGCACTTTACAGTCTAGATTTCGGTGCTTAAACAAGAAGCTGTGCTTCTCTTGCAACATCTTTTTCAGCCCCACGTAGAACACCGAGAGATCGCGAGCGGCCGAACGCCCGCGATAAACGCCCGTTCACCGCCGCGCTCCCACGCCGGTCGGGATCCCCCGTCGGGAAGTCAAGACGATGGCGCGAGCTCACCGTAGCCGCCACCAGGAGGCCCCGCGACGGACCCCAGATCTCTGCAACCACCGAACAAAAAACTTTTGTATTTGTTGTTTCTAGAACCACATGAAAAACCATATCTAGCTAAATGGATGTGATAAAAGAGGTGCACTTGCCAAGGATGGAGACGAAGGTGAAGGCGAGGTAGACACCTGTGTCGGACCGCTCTCTACTCTTGTTTGGTTCTCAGAAGAGTCTGGAAGTGAGCAGAAGAGGGGAGAAGAGTAGTACTACAACTATAGTGGAGTATGGGAGAAGGAAGAGGCCGCAGGCTGAGAGAAACAGAGAGAGACAATATGTGTACTAGTAGTAGTACTCCAAGTAGAAAGTGTTCAGACACCAAGGCCCCATGGGCACGGTAGAGACACCATGGCCCCATGGCCCCATGGTTTTGCATCTTATCTCCATACTAGTACTTAAAATTTCAAATGTTAACTCCATATACTTCAAATTTTTGAAATTCAACTTTCAAATATTATCCACCAAACGTGACAAAAGTAGTAGTACTTGTTTCAAATTATAGTTCGTTTGACTTTTTACCTCAAGTTTGTCCACTCGTCTTATTCAAAAAATTTGTGCAAAAACAAGTCAAGTTTAAGTCATTCTTAAAGAACATTAATAAAGCATGCCACAACAAAAGAAGTGATATTTTGCATAAAATTTTGAATAAGACGAAGTTGTCAAAGTTAGGGTTGAAAAAGTAAAAACGACCTATAATTTGGAATAGGATTAGCAAGAAGAAGAATAAAAAGAGTTTGACACATCATTATTTTACGAAATCGTAGAAAGAAAAATCATCACATTTGGAGTTACGATGAGGGAGAAAGACCGTTACAAGTTGTAACCATAGATTAATAAAAAAAAAAAAAGAAAAATTAGGGTTCTTGAGCCCCTGGAGGGTCTCCGACATGGCGGCACACCGGCGCGCGCGGATGTCACCGGGAGATGAGGCCTCTAGCGACAGGAGGACCACCACCGTGATCCCCGTGAGAACCAAGCGTTCCTATCTTTGCTAAAGGATGAGCGGGATTAGGGGGTACCAAGTTTGACGCCGACGGTGGCTTTTGTGCACGGGCGGAGCGGGGGGCGACACTCCGGCCGATGAGGACCGGCCGAGGTTAAATGGACGGGATGGAAAGCATCGAAACGCAGTGTAGACGCTTTTGAAGACCGGGCGATGCAGGGAGGCGGGTCCGAGAGGGGTTGCCGCCGTGGAGAACGATTGAACGCTGGGCGGCGTGAACCGGCCGCGGACACGGGCAGCGTTCCAAGGCGCCCGCCGGCGGCAGGCATAACCGTCAAGCCGACGAGCCTCGAGGTGGCAAGGTAAGAAAGAAGGAGAGAGTTCGAACGGGAGGCGGCTAGCTAGCTAGCAACGCCGAGGTGCTCACGGTGGCCATGGTCGCATGGTCGCGGGCGGCGGTCGTCGCAAACATGAATGAATATAACACGAATTACCACATAATCATCCATCACGCACCAAAAAGTAAGATAGATCACATAATGCAATGCATGGGTGCATTGTCATCATCATCAACATATACATAGATTCATGCGAGTCCACTCGCTACTCATGCCCCCCCCGCTTGCACAAACAACCCCCCTACACTGGGCCGCCGGATCCTACACTCCTCGCCGCGAGCGAGGGGAGGAGTGTCGCCACGCCCTCCACCCACCCACCGTTCATGGCGCCGTCGCGCCCTTCGCGACCGATGCCCATCGAGGCGCTGGTTTGGCCGAGGAGGAAGATGCGGCTCACCGCATGGGCACCACCGTGTCGTCGTAAGACCGCCCTTTGCGTCGCGGAGCATTGTACGCTTCTCGGTCCTCCGGGGAGCCATCATCATCGCCCGTGTCGCGCTCCACCTCCCGCAACACCTCTCGGCATGGTCATCATCGGCGGCGGCGTTCCGCTGTGAGCGCAAGAGCGTGCACATACCGGAAGCGAGTTCATGCCCCGAGTAGGCAGCTTGTTCCAGCAAGTCGAGCGGCGGCGAAATGGTGCCGCGGCCTTCCACTTTAACACGCAGACATGCCCGCTTTGAAACATGCCTCCGTGTTGCCAAACTTGGCGAGGTCGGTGATGAGACTCGCGCCAAAAATTGGCGCGAGTAGTACGGGCCCCCAGTTCGTCACCGGTCAAAGACCAGTCCAGCGGGATGCTCCGGCCCCACTATGGCGAGGCGGCACGCCTCTCATGCCCGGACCGGTGGCCCTTAGATTCATGCGGCCCTCCATAGGATGCTCGCGGCCATGGCGACGCGGAGCACTATGTGCTCAAGCACCCCGCGAAGGTTCTCCATGGCTCGAGGCGCAGGGCACGCACGCCGGGGAGGATCTTAGCGCTCTTGGTCCGGGGAAATGGAAGATGAACAGTTTCACGCCGATCAAAATTGGTGGGCGAAAATGCGGTTTTTAGTAGTACTAGTATGAGTGGGCGCAGAGAGATGGACGGACCCCTCACCGTGAAACACGCAAGCTAGCGTAATATAGGGCGGCGCCATTACTACCGATGCAGCCCTTTCCATATAGTACTAGTATACTAGTATTTTTTTCCGAGACGCGGCCGATCATATCCACACACCTTGCATGCGTATCCTACACACGCCGCCGCCAACACGGCGCAAGACGCCCGCTAACGTTCGCGACAAAGGATTTTTTTTGGTCGGCTGGTTCACCACCGATCAAGCGATTGCTTTTTCTCTCACAACAAATCAGCACCATCCGCCCGGCCCAAAGATTTTTTCTCTCACAACAAATCACCTTGGATTCTAGAACTCGAAAAAAAAACCAATGTAGAAACATGAGTCGCTTCTAGCATATTTCGAAGTTTCATTTTACCATTTTGCCCCTCGTCCATATTGTAGGAAGTGCGAGAGAATGAAGGACATAAAAGGAACGGGTAAAAAAAAGAGATGAAATCAGCTACTAGAATCCGGGATCCCAATAGGAAATTTGATTTTATTTAGAGTCCGGATTTTTGAAAATCCATCAGGAATCTAAATTTTAAAAATCTAGAATCTAAACTAAAACTTGGACATATTTCAGTTGCATGTCCCTCTGTTCACTCATCATTTCAAAGAACAATCAAACATGCACACAAATTTGGAAACATTATAACACATGTATTATACGTAAGTATATCACAACCCACGTTTTAGATTGCGGCGCTATGAAATTGAGGCACTTTTTTTGGTCACTATTGCCGCTATAGCGGCTATATGGTAGCGCTATAGCGCTATTTGCAACATAGCGTCAAGATGCGTTCACGCAATAGCGCCGCTACAAAGACGCTATTTGTTTCAAAAAAAAATAGGAAATCGTGACAAGTATATAATTATAATCCGATAAGTCATAATTTGATAAGTGATATTGATAACCATATAATAAAGTTCTTATCCTCAAAGCAAACAACCATAAAAGCATCAAGTCAAGTACATAAGCAAACAACCATAAAGTTATTGAAATCACTCAATCACTAACAATTGGGTCAATGGATCAATTTGTCAACATGGCCACAAATAGCACGGTATGACACTATTTGAGCTTAGCTAGCTTGAATAATAGCACCAAAAAGTGCAATTGCATAGCACGAAGCTTCTCTATCGGCGCTATAGCGCCTATAAAAACACATCTCAAGATCAAGTTTGTTCGATTATGAAATAAATATCATTAAATTGATTATGATATGTGTATTTTTAATAAATAATTAATCGACCATCAAGAGATCGAGGTAGCTATCCATCTCGCATAAGATCGGTCGATCAAACAAATGTTATTATTTATGTTATGAAATAAATATCATTAGATTGATTATGAGATGTATTTTTTAATAAATTAATCGAATGTGATCAATAGAGTAGTATTTAATACTCCCTAAATGCAGTAAAAATGCAATTCTCGTTTCCCAAGAAGTCAATGTATTTAAACTACTAAGCAATTATATATTAAAATATATTAATATTTTACTAAGTAATTAGTATCATCGGAAAGATCTTTAAGTCTAGTTTTTAATAAATTTATTTGGAGATATAAATGTTGCACGTAAAATGTCCATTTTTACTTGACAATCCTTGTTTGACCGTCTGTCTTATTCAAAAAAGTTTTAAATTTTTTTGTTATTTTGTTATGACTTGTTTTATCGTTAGAGATGCTTTCATAATAATTTATTTATTTTATTAATTGGATAAATATTTAAAATAAGATGAATGATTAAACAAGAATTGTAGAGGTCAAAAACGAACTTTTATTTGTGGGACGGAGGGTGTATTTTCTATAAACCTAATCAAAGCTAAGAAAGTTTGGTTTGACACTCTTCCCATAGTTGCAAGCTTTTTGGAAAGGAGGGAGTACAAATTTGGTCAAACATACTCCACTTGTACTACTCACCGTTTCTATGGACACGAAACCCATAGTTGCATGTTTTGTGGAACGGAGGGAATAAGCACGAGCACGACTTGAGTTTGGAGTGGAGAGAGATGTGTTGCACCGACGGCATCACTCTTTCTTTCTTTACGAGTACGGTAGAGCGGGATGCACGTGTTGCATTTGTTTCCAAAACATGACCGTAGAGAGGCGGTTTTTTTTGTAAACACATGGTGTAGAGATGGGAACCAACTCTTTTTTACTTTATTTTTCCTTTTGTAATATTTTGTTTCTTATTTATTATAAAAAAATCCACTCGTTGCCAGGGTTGGTTGCCCGTGTCGAACCGCCCGCCGGTTCGGCTTTGAACGCACACCTCCTCATTTTTCGGAGGCGCCAAGTTTCGTAGATGTTAAATACAAGCAAAAAGAACGGGCGGGAGGGCAGGGCGGCCGGCGAGGGCAAAGATTTACGAATCGAGAGGGCGCGCCAGTTGAAGCCGGCTAGGGCCGCCTAGTCGATCGATCGAATCGGCGGAAAGGCCCGCAAGAAGGCAAGGGGCCGACGCACGCGCGCGGCGATGACTTGTTTCCTTTGATGCTGCGGATGATCCTGGCATGCGAGATCTTCGTGGCGTTGCAAGGAGCCCGACGGATTTCTTTCTCCATGGCTCTACTTGTACCTTCCAAGTGCGAGGAAGTTGAATCCTCTTCACCGTGCGACGACATGATCCGGCCAGGTCGCCCGTCGGCTTCAGTAATCTACGCGGTAGGTGGCGACCACGCCGGAAGTCCTCGAGCCGTGGAGCAATTGGAAGCGCTTCCTCGAGGCCGGTCATCCGAGGCCATGTGCTACGTAGGGATGTAGAAGTTGATGGACACGGCGCGGGCTGGTCGTCGGCGCGAAGGAAGACTCCGCCCGCGGATCCGCGGGCTGGCTCGTCAAGCAAGCCAAGGATCTTTGGGGACCCCAGCGCGGCTTACTTCTTGGCGATGCTAAAGTACCGTCGGAACCCACGGACCCGACGAGCGGTGTGCTCCATGGAATCGCCAGGCGGCGCCGGCCGCTCCCGACGGCTGGTGGGAGGGCCTTCGACACGAGCGCACCAAAGGTCAAGCGGGACCTCGAGGACGTTGCGCCCACGGCCCAAGGTTTTTACCGTGGACGGGGGACGGGGTCACGCCGCCGCCAGGATAGCCACGCCCGTACATGGGGAGGGATGCAAGAGGTATGGGCCCGGCTCGTCACCCCCAAAGTCGCCCCGGCACGCGGGCTTCCGGTGCCGCATCATGCATGAGTTCGACCGACGGGCGTGGGGCCTTGAGAGCACGGTGATGTACGCCGCCGCCAGGATGTGAGATCGATGACGACATGCCCCGAAAGCCGGTCGGCTAGCGGGCGGGGCGCTTACCGGAGCGTCGATTTGATATCATTAGCTAGTTCTTCAACTTTATTTGATACTATAGTATATATTGTAATGTACTAGTATATACTACTACTTGTGTTTATGTTTACATTATGTTGAACGTAATATTTATTATATTGTAATGTACTACGTGTGTTTATGTTTTCCTTATGTTGAACGTAATATGCATTGAAATTTTGGCATCTTCATGTGACCGTAGGTTTTTTTTTGTTAGCAACCGGCCGGAATTGGTGGGCGAAGTAAATCAAATGCGGGTGCGCGTCCGTGGGGGAGAGATCGAGGGACGACATGACCCTTGAAACGCTACCGCAAATTTAATTTAGGGCGGCGCCTTTTACTACCGACGCAAAGATTTTCATAGAAATAATACTTATGTTTCCAAATTAAACTAGAGTCTATAATTTTGTTTCCATGAGACATGCACACACCTTTGCATGCGTATCCTACACACCTTGCCGCAAACCG
The DNA here is from genome assembly GCA_015847255.1 of Hyparrhenia diplandra. Lineage (NCBI taxonomy): Eukaryota > Viridiplantae > Streptophyta > Magnoliopsida > Poales > Poaceae > Hyparrhenia > Hyparrhenia diplandra. The sequence goes on from JADLZK010006520.1 coordinate 138,445, forward strand.
GGCGACGTCTACCATCGCTGGTAGTGTCATCGGCACGATCCCGGTCTCCGATCGGCGAGGCACCGATTGATGGGCGGTCGAGGACGGCGAAGGGACGGACGGGGACGCGAGCCCTTGTTCATGCACACACGAAATCGAAGTCGGCCGCCTTCCCTCCTCACACGCCCCGCGGCAAGGCGAGTGGGGCCTCATGGCATGGCAGCCTTTGACCTCCGCGTGCATGCGTGATCGTGATCGCGTCGAACGACTTCCATCAAATTGAAGAAGGCAATCACATGCACACATGTATTATAAACAAAGTTTTTTTTTGACAACAATGATTACACGGTTATCACAACTAATAAAACGCATGTCGGGTTTTCATCATCACCGATGCCCGTCATGGCGAGGCACCATTTGGGCTATAGAGCGGGTCGATGACGCCACGGATCATATGCGCCGCCAAGTCGCCCGGCCCTAAAATTCCATAATGTGTACAGTACAATGGATGTTCTTCCGCCGCCCCGGCCGCCGCCTGGTGGTTGCCTTTGATCTCCCAAAAAACACCTACCGGGCGGTCGACGCCCGCGGCACGGTGTTACGTTGTTCCGAGTAAGAGCATATTTGGCGGTTTCATGCCCCGACCCGACGGCAAGACGTCGGCGTGATCGCTAAAAGATGACCCGGAAGCCAAAGACAATCAAGTAGACCTTTTGCGAGGGGCGACCGCACTCTTTTCTTTGTTCAACATTCCGCAGGGCTACACTCTCCCGAACTCCGGTGATCGGGTAGCCTGTGGTGTCCGACGTGGGCGACGCCCGGGTGTGGGTTGACGCGAGTCGGCCGACGGCACATCGCAGCCACCCAATCACCGGCGTTCACAAGAGAGGATGTAGACTACAACGCGCCGACTTGCCAAAGAAAGACTAGAATCGAGCGATAGCGCGGCTATACCGAACGCCGAGGGTATCGGAGGGGCATGAAGTGGAATGGCTCCGCGGACTTGGCGGCACGACAGGTTTTTTTTGTGGAAGCTCTTAGTAGCAAAGTCCACGTGGCGATTCCACTTGAAGCCCCTCCATCCCGTCGATGTCGCCGGGCGACGGCTAGGTAAAGAACCGGGCGGGCGTCGGATGTGAGCGGCAATAATGCAAAAGCGTGAGCCCGATGTAGGGAGACGGGTGATTTTAAAAGTGAGACGGCCGGCGAGGTGGGAGCGAAAGGAAATGGGCGCACGCGCTATCCGCGCGAGTCGTAAGATAAATGTTTTCAAACTGTTAGTACATTTGTTTTCCATGACAAGATGATCTCAAATCCCAAATCAAAAAAGATGTACGTAAACTAGAAAAGTTTCATGGATATTTGAGAACGACAATCGTTATATTGGTGGTTTGTGCATCCTTGGTCAATTAAAACATTTAAATTTCAATTTTCATTTTTTAAAATTGAGACCTAGTTTTCCTTTACAAGATGGAGTAATGTCAAAACAAAAAGTTTGAAACCAGAGAGTTTCATAACTTAGCATGATCTACAATTCTTATTTTTGGTACATTTCCCATCCGACATAGTGCTAGTGACATTGGTCACAAATCTTAGAAATCTCTCTCCTAGTTTCATCAACTATATATGAGAATGTGTAAATCATGTGAACAATGTTACCGCGACATCGTCGAATGAAGAAATGGCCAATATATATAAAAGGTGTACTAAATCCGTTCCAAATTGTAGTTCGTTTAACTTTTCAACCCCAACTTTGACCACTCGTCTTATTCAAATATTTATGCAAAATATCTCTTATTTTGTTATAGCTTGCTTTATAACAAATGGTATTTAAGAATGACTTAAATTTAACCTTTTTTTGTGCAAATTTTTTGAATAAGACGAAAGTGGTCAAACTTAGGGTCAAAAAAGTTAAACGAACTATAATTTCGAAAAGGGTACATCTTAAGAAGTTATACAACTTTTATGTGCTTGACTTCTTCCTCTTTGAAATCATTAGATGCTCCAAAAAATGTTATGCGAAGTGGTAATTTTGAAATTCAAATTTCAAATGTTTCCAATAAAACATGACAAAAGTAATAGCAAGTAAGAATACAATATCCCCGTACAACATTTTTTAATAAAAATAGAAAGAAAAACCATCACATTTGGAGTTACTACGAGGGAGAAAGACTAGTCACAAGTTTTGGCCACAGATTAAAAAGAAAATCGAGTTCTTGAGTGGGAAGGCCTTGCGGAAGGACCATGGCGGTCGGGCGGTGCACTCCGGTAGTGGCGAAAACGACGTCCGTCGAAAAAAAAAAATTAGGGGCGGCGCCTTTTCTTGCGACGCGTGACTAGGTGTACACCTACGCAAAGCGCCTCTATAACCCGTGACACGCGGCTGATCATATCCACACCCTTGCATGCGAATCCTTCTATAGAATAGGGCCCACGTGTGCAAAAGCGGCGCAATGCTCGTCATCATCCGCACCGCACCGTGATGGATGCCCGTCTCGAATGACGCAGGCATCGACCGGGAAGACGAGAACGAGCGGACGGATGCCTACACTACTACGGTACTCCTACGGTCATGAGACTCCTTTTTCCCAAAGACGAAGTCGTAACTTAGCACTCCATACAAAGATAGGAGTACTACTGGTGTTGTACTACTATAGTATATTTTTTTCCAATCCAAACAACACACTCTTTCACTCGTTTTTTATTTATTCTATAAATGGTGTGGTGGGAGGTTTCGTGATGCTTCTAGGCAGTGAAGAACAGGTTTTGATGATTTTTTTAATTGCCAACGGGTCCCGCGATATTTGTACACCGTAAAGCTGCCGAGTCAGGCGCCTTCGCCCGATTCGCTCGGTGGTCGCCCGATCTCCCCGCAACACCCGGTGTTGGCCCTGCATGGATGAAAACGGACGGAAAAACCTCATTTGTACGGGCGGGATCGAGTTCGAAAATGCGGGTACGGAAACAGAATCGGAATATCGTAAAAAGTACCTTTAAACGAACCAATACGGAAGTTGAGCCGGAAAAGAATAACGCGATCAAATATTCTCGAGTATACATGGACAAAGTCATAAAATAATGTACACATATGAAGTTATTAGTCCAATATTCAATAGTACGCCTTTGTGTTAGCTTGTTAACGTATGCATAATCGATGATTATAATGTTTTTTTGAACATATAAATTTTTAGACATAATAACTTATGGAGATTAAAAACGCCTTGAAAAACGGATTAAATACGGGTCAATTTCGGTGGGAAACGGGCTTACTCGGAACGGACGGAAAACCCCTATTTCTACTAACGCATCTAAAACGGGATTCACAAAAATACGGACAAAAATAGTGTAAATCTTGTGAATGTGAACTCCCCAAAAAAAAGTGTAAATCTTGTGAACAATGTCACACGCCGCTCCTCCTGGCGCTCCGCGACGCTGAAGCTCCTCGGCTGCCCGCTCCGCCACACCTCACCCTTGCATGCGAATCCTCTACGATCCCACGCACCTCGTTCTAGAATAGGGCCCATGTCTACCACTGTTGTTCTCCCGGCTTGTCCGGGGTGGTCGGTTCAACAGTGCTTTTCTCTCACAACATCTATCCGCACTCATGTCGAGCGCGGGCCCATCACTAGTCCCCTCAAGGCAAGCATGCGTGAGTGAGGAGGGAAAAGGTTGAGAGAGCGCCCACGCTTGATGGGCTCCACGATTTTAATTATTGCCTGTAATTTTTTAGTCTCATTTAAGTCCCTAAATTACCAAACATGAGGACTAGAGACTAATTTTTTAGTCCCAATTAGTCCCTATTTCAAAAGACTCTTGGGAGAGACTAGGGACTAATCTCTAGTCCCTAGTCCCATGAACCAAACTTAAAAAACGTTATAACTCACAAAACCAAAAATCCAAATTAAATTTGTTTCAATAAATCCTTCAAAAACAGGATCACACATGAATATATTTAGATAAAATTATAAGTGGACCTAGCAATTATTGGTATAGAGATATAGAAGAGATGGGTGCGGGGAGAAAGTGTCAGTAAAGGAGAGAATCTTATCACACCGGGATGTATAGAGGTTCCCTATTCCGAGTCTAATTGCCGTTTGCCCCCTGTTTTTTAAACTTTGCTCGTTTGCCCTGTTTTTGGTTTTCCAATTGCATAAATGCCCCAAATAGGGGCAAACGAGCAATTAGACTCCAAAAAAAGGGGCGATTGCACAATTGTTCCAAGAAAATAAAGGAACATATGAGTGCCGATATATCTCTACTCTACTATATCAACTACCATCAAGTGGGGTCTACTTATAATTTTATCTAAATATATCCATGTGAGATCTTGTTTTCAAGGATTTATTCAAATTCAATGGTGTAATCAAAATTTAATTTCGCTTTTGGTTTGGAGTATAACATTTTGTAGGTAGTTGAAATCATGGGGCCCACCTTTGGTGGTCCCTCGCCTCCCCGCGGCGCATACTTGTTCCCTTTGTTGTCCGGACGTGGCCCGGTCCGGATGCTCCGTACTCCACGCCACAGATCCTTGTTGGAGGTCGAACCTCGGTGTGCGGCTTTTTTCAGATAATTCTCCTATAAACAGTCCGCCAGAACCTATCCGGATCCGCCGGCCCGGCACCAACATTACTTTTTTCTCACAACAAATCGGCACCCGACCGGCTAACACCACCAAACGCGTTTTCCCAAAGACGGGTATGTAAAAACTTACTATACGAGAGTTGTATTTTTCCCAAAGACTGAATTTCCCTAATCATTTCAACTGAAATCAAACATCCAAACATCACAAATTTGGAAAAATATAACACATTGTAGGGTTATTGTTGGCGTTTCTTAACGCAATCACTAAGAATAAATATTATCCTTAATGATAACGAGAGAAGCGTCGGTGATAGATAAATTGAATATTGCAAGGGTCAACCCGCAAGCGCACGGATCTATCATCGTAGCATTTCACGGGAGTATTCGGGTATCGTTCATTTATATTTTCCCATGGGAAGGCAGGTTTAGATTTAATATGATGATGATAGCCCACAATGTATGTATGGATAGCCACTAATCATGTACGGGGGTAAGTGACAATAATATTGGAGATAGTGGTGACACACACACTTCTTGAGCACTAGAAGGAATAAATAGGAAATAACAAGAAAGGAAAATCTACGTTGAGTTGGCTATTCTAATATCGCCAATGCGCCGGACTATAGTCTACATATGTCATTCATGGTTCATTGCGAGAGATGGGCTAAAATGATGAGGAGATGCCCAGCGGCTGGTATATGCCACCGGTGACACTTGATAAGACTCCAACCCGACACGGACGTGGAGGAGTGCGGCGAATAACGAGCTGTTCACCATCGCGCCGCCTACCTCACTACCGTGGGATGCGGCATTTCGGATGATTCTCTATAGACCTAAGCACCACGCTTACGTTTATAGAAAACTACCTAAACCCCCTAGGTACCCCGACCCTACGGATCGACATGGCAAGAGTAAAGGTAAACCCGAAGGTACACCGGACCATCACCTAGCTTAGTTCTACTACGTTCCAAGAGCGATATATGATTCAATTAGCCTAAAGTTAGTCATGTTAATTATCACATCATACTAACTATACTCTAGTTGGCACAATATGAATATAACATGAGGATAACTATACTCTAGTTCATATGCATTGCGATATAAATAATGAGACTTGAATAAAGGAAAGAACTTCATAGTAAATTACCAAAAGATCCTTCCAAGGGGACAAGCCCTCCTTGAAGCTTTGCCTAACTCGAATCCTACTACTAAACTAATGAAGTGGAGAGAGTAGAGCTCAAGGTAAGGATGTAACAATGTGTAATGTGTGTGTGTGTGAGTGTGTTACAAGTGAGGAGTGCCTCTCTTTATATAGTGGAGAGGAGGAGGGAATGGAGGGCTCTCCTTGCTTGAGGTCTTCTTGGCGGAGCGAGTTTGCACCGCATGCAACCGCCGAGTGAAAAACCGCTCCAAACCGCCGAGAGAAAGGGGCGGGAACAGAGGGCGAAAATTTGCGCCGACCGCCGCGGTCTTGCCGGCCGCCCCTAGGGTGGGCCTCCCGGCCCCTTCCTCTCCTGTTGCGCGTTTTTGTCCTTCAAATGTTGGGCCTATGGTGGTGCATGGTCAGTTTGTGTGCGCGGGTTTGGTCCTCTTGCTAGATCCACTCCTTGGCGTCTTTTATTCAATAAACGCTTTCTAATTTATTTGGCGACTTTATACCTGTTTCCACTCTTATACACGCAAAACATAATTTCTACGAATACAAGTGGAACTAGGTTAGAAGTAAAGGTATATGTAACATAAGTTTGCCCCTTTCTCATGAATTGGATAAGGGTTGGCGGTATAATATACTCGATAATGACCGCCAACAAGTCCCCCAAGCTTAACCTTTGCTCGTCCCGAGCAAATAGCTAAGTGTTTGGTTGTTGATCGGGGAGTTGCTACAATGCCGATATATTTCAAAATGTACCATGCTCATAATAAAGTATTCTTCCGTTGTTTAAATAAATTGGCATTTTTTATCTATCCTTGTTTACTTAAATCATATGGGGCTTATAACATTCTCCAAACTCTTGGGTTATTGCAAGATAGAACGGTTTTCATAGAAGCACTAGTCATTCATTCTTTGATTGATCATTCATGCGGAGATTTTTGTAATGATTCCTTAAATCATCTCGGGTGTGCAAACCATAAGGAGAAACAAGTCATAAGCCTTGATCAAGATGTGCAAGTGAAATTTTATTTCTTTTTGATAAGGTATGGGCTAGCTCTTATTTCTTTTTAGAGAAGTGGGCTCTACTCGCCCTCGGACACTTGTCCATTATTCTTCTCTCTCTTCTCTTTTTTTTTTTAGAGGCGGGTATCAAAGTACCCATTGTTTTATTTTTCGGACACACGTCCATTTTTTTTTCTAGCTTAGCCCATAACCTATTTTTTGGCAATGTGAATGTGAATCTTGATCAAAAGCGTATGACAGGTGTCTCACATAGGCTATTATGAGAATTTTGATCATTAAGGAATTTTGGAAATTATTCTCCGAATGATGAATCTCTCTTAGAACAAAATCATAGTAGATTCTTTTTTTACCATATCATATCCGGCAATAGCTTAGAGAAGAATCGTGTGTTTGCATACCCACAATTCATTAAGTTTTAGGACAAGACAAGTTGAGCCAATAAACTTAAACATTGGGGAATACAATGTTATGAACTAGGTGCAAATTGAACTATAGAGCAACTATTCATCATTTCAACTTCAGAGAAATTAAGCATCCTTATACTACATATTGGAGTGGAATCATATTTTTGTTCTTTTCATTTTTTTTAAAGGAAATGAAAATGAAAAACTAAGAGATAAAATAAAATGATAGGGGAGGTAGGTACTTACCTCCGTGGGGGTCCTCCCCCAAGCTAGCTGATGGCCTATGGGTTAGGGGTAGTACCCCATGTGGCGCGTAACGCCAAGCGTGCCTCGTGCTCTGCCGTCTCCGTTCCGCCTCCTCTGCTTGGTGTTGCAGGTACTGCTGATGGCGTTGATCGGAAACCTGCACAAAACTAGTGAGTGACTGCGCAATCTCACCTGTGCGGAGTTCCACATTCCCGAGTCGGGTGTTGATCTCTTGGAGCGCTCTGGGGTCCACCGTGAGAGTGGCGTGGTGGGCATCCCTTCGGAGTCGGAGGACACTGTGTGTGTCTCATGCCATGCCGACCCTCCCGCTTGGTGCGGATGAGGTGTGAACATCCCCTCATCTTTGGAAGGTGGGTGTGAGCGGGGTTCAGCGTTGGTGTAAAGAACCGGGCGTGGGCAGCATCGGTGCGGGTGTAGGCCGTGGCATCTATGAACCACTAGCCTCACCCGTAGCTCTCCTTCGTGATGACCTCGAGAAACAGAACTCTGCGTGCTTTCGTCTAGCTCAACTAGAGCGAAGGTGAGTGATGGGGATTTACATAATGAGAGTTCGGGTTAGGGGGCGGAATCTCATTTATATATCCGGAGGAAAATAATAGATAATCTTCTCGTGGTCATTCTCATCAAATTTTATTATGTGCCCTTGCATCGAGGTGTGATAATGAAATTTCAGGTGGAGTATCTAGGTATGTGACATTCTAGCCTTGCAATGCACCAATGTTACTAGCAATCCTTGTCACAAGAGAGGTACAATAAGCAGGTGTGGATTGTTTAAAATTGCTAAGCATGCATTTTATGATTTCTTTTATAGGAGCAATCTTTCTCTTTGTGAACTATGGCAAAGAGGCATTGCATCTCAACATCAAAAGGCGACGAAATTCTTGCCTAGGGAACAAAGTTATGGCAATCCATTTTTGCATAAATTTCAATGTTGGGTGATGTATGTTGGCATTAGTAGGGCCGAAACCTAGGATGCAGTAGGAACTATGGTGGAGATTTCGGTGAAAAAGGCGACACGATTAAAATACGGTAAAGCAACGACTAGGTTTGTGCAACATTTCTTAGCATCAAAGCCTATGTGCCTAGCTAGTTCTTGCCAAGTGTAATAGTGATATTGACTAAAAAGTAAAGAAGCTAACACCACGATCATGAACTTCCAAAGATCCTAGAAATTGGATGGTGAGGAGGCGAGCACGGCTCATCGAGGGGAGCAATCCGGACCATCCGATAGTTTTTCAAATGATGGGGAATTCATTGTCCATACCTAGTTTTTCGAGGGCGTCGTCGGGGGCGAGGAGCGGGGGCGAAGTCTCGGTTCTTGAGGATGTTGTAGGCTTGCATCTCCGTTCTCCTTCCGGTCGAGGTGCGGTGCATCGGCTTCCTCGATCGTCATCCCCGTGGGTGCTTGTTCTTGCTCTTGCTCTTGCGAGGGTGCGTCTTCTTCGTATGCTTCGGCGTTGTCGAAGTGTGTGCGAACTTCCTTGGGAGAGCCTCGCTTCTTCTCACGCCCTTCTTGATCGTGCTTGCCGCTTTCACGAACATGTTAGCGAACAAAAAGCAAGCGGAATGGAAACAAGTGCTTACTCTTGGAGAGGACTTGGGAGAGAGAGCTTGTGAGAGAGAGTGTCTTGGTGTTCTTGCACTAACGCTTGGGAATGCTTTGTGGAGTGCAAGGAGTGAGCAAGTAGCAAAATGAGAGAGTGAGGGAGTGAGAATGAGAGGGGTGGAGAGCTCTCCGGCCACCTCGTGAATTTATAGCCCGATGCACCCCGACACTCGGACGAGGGCAGCGGCTGGCGATGTGGCCGTTTGGCCCGTGAGGAGGCGCGCTGTGGGGGCGGCCGGCCCAATGCGGCGGCCGGCCCCATCACAGGCCCTCTGTCACCCTGCTTTGGCGGTGAGTTCAAGCGGTCGAATCCGGCCGTTGTGCGATCAGTGCAACGGTTGGGTTCGACCCGAAACTTTGTTTCTTTTTTTTCATTTTCTCTCATTTTATAAATGTTTAAGAATTTTTTTTTAGAATAAAGTTTTATTCAGAATATGGCATTATTTATAAAATCTTATCAATATATATATATTATTTATATTATTATTTTTATATTTTAATTAACATGGCAATGAGATTAAAATATGAAAAGGAATTCTTTTAATATTAAAGAATATGGTAATAAAAGGAAATTAATTAATTAAAGAGGTTTTGAATTCAAATATTAAAAATAATTTAATATGAGGAAAATAAATTTATAGAAGGAAAATATTTATTTCTTACCTTAGTGAAGCTTACCTTTAGGCTGCTTCACACGCCATGCCTTCTTCGTATTTTTGGATGGTGGCGTGGTAGGCGATGGTGACTTTATTTCTTCTTGAATCTTTTAGGGGGTTGTAGGTACGTTCCTCCTCCTTCTTGGCGGGAATAGGTACGACTTCCTCTTTGGTTTTGTCACGCCGATGCATTTCACAGGGTCCTTTTGCCTTATTTGTTGTCTTTGCTTGGGGTTCAACCTTTTTTTTTTTTAAGGATTTCTTAGGTTGTATCCATTGAATAGGCATTGGACCACCTGTCCTTGAATTCGAAGTCGACCCTTCCCTTGCCAACATGGATAGTAGCGTTTGTTGTGTTGAGGAGCGGTCTCCCCAACAACAATGCTCGTGATCTTCTTCTCCCATGTCGGCGGCGATGAAGTACGTGGGGGCGTAGCTATCCTTCACCCTTACCAGAATGTCTCGAAGAATCCCGCCGGCTTTATTACTATTTGATCGCCATTCGAGTTTGGTCTTGGTGCGGGATAATGGGAAGTGTAGGAGTGTGTCATTGGCCTTCTTTGACATGATGTTGACACTTGCCCCTAGATCCACGATGGCGTTGCGAAGCGTGTATGGGCCTATTGAGCGGTGATTGTTGGGCTCCCTGGATCCTCCTTCTTCTACGCAAAGGTGAGTCCACAGCGACATCGGTATAACCCGTTTCACGAGGTGTGGTTGTTTATTGTTACCATGTTAGCAGATTCAATGGGGCCCTCGGCTTTGGTGAGTCCTTTCCCATGTTGGGTGCAAGCTGCGTTGATTAATTGAGCTATTTGGGTTTCTATCATTTTATTAAAGCTCAATTGATTCTTTCTCTTGAGAAGATAGGGTTTCTAGTTTTGTGTTTACATTTTCAAGCATTTTGTCATTGAAAGATAATTTCTTGTTTAGACTTTCATTAATCTTAGCTTGGCCGTAAACTAAATCTTTCAAGGAGGGTTGATTGGAATTGAAATTGGAATTGTAATTGAATTATAATTGTTACCTCCTTGTGGGCGATTCGATTGTTCCACCCATTGTTATTACGGACAAAATACGTTGTTGGCGTAGGCTACTTCTTCTCGAGTTTCGGGACAAGAACTTCCCGAATGTCAACCTCTCCACCGGACTTCACATGTCATATGTGAGTCCATGGGGAGTGTAGCCTTGCGGAGCTTGGTCGTCCGGTCTTTTCATCGAGGAGATCGATCTTTGCGGCAAAGCAGATCCGTCTCCTTTATTGTGTGCATACCTTTTTTGTGTTTTACGAGGGGCCCGTTCTTCTCCCGACCTTGGTTCTCGATCATCTTCTCGATGCTTACGCTTTTCTCAACGGTGAGGGATAAGAACGCCCCTCCGGCAGCATCTATGTGGCCCTTTGACATGGTCGTAAGACCATTGTAGAAGATTACGAAGGACGAGCCACTTCTCCATGCCATGGTGCGGGTAGGCGAGGATGTACTCTTGCGGCCTCTCCCACGCCCTGGTATGGGTTCCATTCTTTGTCTGCTGAAAATTGGAAATTCTTGCCCTTGAGGGCATTGGTTTTGCCCATTGGGAAGAACCTTTGCGAGGAATGCGGTGGAGCATTTACTCCAAGTCTTGATGACCTCCTTGTCCTTGTAGAACCATTGCTTCGCTTTCCCCACAAGGGAGAAGGGAAACAAGCGAGCCTGATTGCATCGGCTCAGCGTCCTTGATGACGATTGTGTCGCCACGGCTCAAGAAGTTACGGAGATGAGCATTTGCGTCCTCGCTTGGCGGTCCACAGAATGGACTTGCTTGTACCATCGTGATGAGGCCAGTCCTTATCTCAAAGTTCTTGTCGCCCAAGTTGACACGGGGCCAAGCGGGACATTGCCCACGGCGGGGACGAGTAGTCACGGAGTGTCTTGGTGGCCATGAGTGTTGATGAAGATGGTACTTGGATGGCGGGTGCAACCTCCTCGGGAGTGATGGCGGGGAAGAGTGGCCTGAGCCCGACTCCTTCGGCAGCCTCTACGGATCGTCGGCGAAGTTATTCGGCAAGTTGCGACCAGTCATACACTATCCCTGTTTTCATCCACAATAGGGAAGAAAACAAAAGAGTTAGCTTTTGCAAAGATTAGGGCTATCATCCATACATGTGGTTATGATCATCTTTATTAATATTTTTTTTTTTAACCTTGCCTTCCCGACAGCGGCGCCGAAATGCTTGTTGGCATTTCTTAACGCAATCACTAAGAATAAATATTATCCTTAATGATAACGTCGAGAGAGCGTCGGGTGATAGATAAATTGAATATTGCAAGGGTCAACCCGCAAGCGCCGCGGATCTATCATCGTAGCATTTCACGGGAGTATTCGGGTATCGTTCATTTATATTTTCCCATGGGAAGGCAGGTTTAGATTTAATATGATGATGATAGCCCACAATGTATGTATGGATAGCCACTAATCATGTACAAGGGTAAGTGACAATAATATTGGAGATAGTGGTGACACACACACTTCTTGAGCACTAGAAGGAATAAATAGGAAATAACAAGAAAGGGAAAATCTACGTTGAGTTGGCTATTCTAATATCGCCAATCGCGTCGGACTATAGTCTACATATGTCATTCATGGTTCATTGCGAGAGATGGGCTAAAATGATGAGGAGATGCCCGCGGTGGTATATACCCGGCCCGGTGACACTTGATAAGACTCCAACCCCGACACCGGACGTGGAGGAGTGCGAAGGACGAACAAGGAATGTCACCATCATCGCCGCCTACCTCACTACCGGGATGCCCAGGCATTTCGAGATGATTCTCTATAGACCTAAGCACCACGCTTACGTTTATAGAAAACTACCTAAACCCCCTAGGTACCCCGACCCTACGGATCGACATGGCAAGAGTAAAGGTAAACCCGAAGGTACACGGACCATCACCCGAGCTTAGTTCTACTACGTTCCAAGAACGATATATGATTCAATTAGCCTAAAGTTAGTCATGTTAATTATCACATCATACTAACTATACTCTAGTTGGCACAATATGAATATAACATGAGGATAACTATACTCTAGTTCATATGCATTGAGATATAAATAATGAGACTTGAATAAAGGAAAGAACTTCATAGTAAATTACCAAAAAGATCCTTCCAAGGAGACAAGCCCTCCTTGAAGCTTTGCCTAACTCGAATCCTACTACTAAACTAATGAAGTGGAGAGAGTAGAGCTCAAAGGTAAGGATGTTTCAATGTGTAATGTGTTGTGTGTGTGTGTGTTACAAGTGAGGAGTGCCTCTCTTTATATAGTGGAGAGGAGGAGGGAATGGAGGGCTCTCCTTGCTTCGAGGTCTTCTTGGCGGGGACGAAACCTTGCACTACATGCAACCGCTGAGTGAAAACCGCTCCAAACCGCTTTGAGAAAAGGGGAACAGAGGGCGAAAATTTGCGCCGACGCCGCAGATCTTGGCGGCCGCCCTCGGTGGGCCTCCCGGCCCCGCCTTCTCTGTTGGGCGTTTTGTCCTTCAAATGTTGGGCCTATGGTGGTGCATGGTCCGGTTGTCTTGTGAGGGGTTTGGTCCTCTTGCTAGATCCACTCCTTGGCGTCTTTTATTCAATACGCTTTCTAATTTATTTGGCGACTTTGTACTGTTTCCACTCTTATACCCGCAAAACATAATTTCTACGAATACAAGTGGAACTAGGTTAGAAGTAAAGGTATATGTAACATAAGTTTGCCCCTTTCTCATGAATTGGATAAGGGTTGGCGGTATAATATACTCGCTAATGACCGCCAACAGTTATAACTAATAAAATATCTCGTTTTCATGCATACTCAATTTGGATCTTTTCAACTTTCACCATGCATATGATCAAAATCAAATTAAGCTTGTTCAATCGAGATCATGAGCTACATCATCTTATTTGTACATCATGCATATGATCTCAAATCAAAAAAGTTGTAAACTACAAAGTTTCATGGATATTTGAGAACTGCAATCCTTATATCTGTGGTTTCTTGTCTATCCGAGGTCACTAAAAACATTTAAATTTCAATTTTCATTTTTTTTTTGAATTTGAGACCTAGTTTTCCTTTACAAGATAATACAAATCAAAAGTTTTAAATTAGAGAGTTTCATAACTTAGCAAGATCTACAATTCTTATTTTGGTTGTTTCCCCATCCGAGCGTAGTGCTAGTGACATTGTTCACAAATCTTAGAAATCTCTCTACAAGGTTTGTCAACTCTACGAGACATGTGTAAATCTTGTGAACAATGTTCTTGGGGATGAAGAAATAACCAATATAAAAGATGTGCAGCTTAAGAATTATTCTTCAACTTTTATGTTCATGACTTCTTCTCTTTTGAAATCATTAGATGCTCCAAAAATGTTACGTGAAGTTGTAATTTTTTGAAATTCAAATTTCAAATGTTATCCACCAAACGTGACAAAAGTAGTAGCGGTAAGAATACAAGTAGCTTGACACATCATTATTTTACAAAATCATAGAAAGAAAAATCATCACATTTGGAGTTACGATGAGGGAGAAAGACCAGTTACAAGTTGTAACCATAGATTATAATAAAAAGAAAATGAAAAATTAGGGTTCTTGAGCCCCCCGGAGGTCTCGACATGACGGCACACCGGCGTGCACGGATGTCACTGGAGATGAGGCCTCGGCGACGGGAGGACCACCACCGTGATCCCTAGAGAACCAAGCGTTCCTATCTTTGCTATCGGATGAGCGGGTTTAGGGCGGTACCGAGTTTGACGCCGCCGGTGGTGGGCGGGCACCGGGCGGCTGCGGGGCTTAACACTCCGGCCGACGAGGACTGGCCGAGGTTAAATGGACGGGATGGAAAGCATCGTAAACGCCGGTGTAGACGCTTTTGAAGACTCGGGCGATGCGGGGGGACGGGTCCGAGAGGGGTTGCCGCCGTGGAGAACGATTGAACGTGGTGGCGTGAACCGCGCGAACCGGCGGCGTTCCAAGGTGCCGTCAATGGCACGAGCATAACCGCAAGCCGACGAGCCTCGAGGTGGCAAGGTAAGAAAGAAGGAGAGAGTTCGAGCGTGAGGCGGATAGCTAGCTAGCAACGCCGAGGTTCTCGCGCGGCCATGGTCGCATGGTCGCGGTGGTGGTCATCACAAACACCATCGCGAACATGAATGAATATAACACTAATTACCACATAATCATCCATCGCGCACCAAAAAGTAAGATAGATCACATAATGCAATGCATGGGTGCATTGTCATCATCATGAACATATACATAGATTCATGCGAGTCCACTCGCTACTCATGCCCACCCCTCGCTTGCACAAACAACCTCCTACACTCGTCGCGGATCCTACACTCCTCGCTGCGATGCGGGAGTGCTGCCGCCATGCTCCCTCCACCCACGGAGTTCATGGCGCCGCACGTTCTCGCCCTTCTACACCGATGCCCATCCGGCGAGGCGCCGGTTTGGCAGAGGAGGAAGATGCGGCCTCACCGCATGGGGCACCACCAGGTCGTCGTGCAAGGCGCCAGCTTTGCCATGTCGTGGAGCATTGCACGATTTCGGTCCTCCAGGGGAGCCATCGTCGCCGCCGTGTCGCGCTCCACCTCCCCGCAACACCTCTCGGGCATGGTCATCATCGGCGGCGGCGGCGTTCCGCTGTAGAGCGCAAGAGCGTGCACATGCCGAGCGAAGTTCATGCCTCGAGTTGGCGGCTTGATCCAGCAAGTCGCGGCGGCGGCGAGACGGTGCCACGCCTTCCACGAACACGGGCAGACATGCCCGCTTTGAAACACGCCTCCGTGTTGCCAAACTTGGCGAGGTCGGTGATGAGACTCGCCAAACGGCGCGAGTAGTACGGCGCCCCAGTTCGCCTCCGGCGGTCCAAAGACGAGTCCAGCGGATGCTCCGCCCCACTATGGCGAGGCGGCACACCTCTCGTGCCGGGGACCGGTGGCCCTTAGATTCATGAGGCCCTCCATAGGATGCTCGCGGCCATGGCGACGCGGAGCGCTATGTGCTCAGCACCTCCCGCGGAAGGTTCTCCATGGCTCGAGACGCGGTGGCACGGTTTTCGCGAGGATCTCGGCGCGCTCTTGGTCCGGGGAAAAGGAAGATGAACGCAGTTTGCGCTCGATCAAATTAGTGGGCGAGAAAATGCAGGTTTTTAGTAGTACTAGTATGAGTGGTGCGTGTTTCAACAAAAGTAAAAGCAGTAAGAATACAATAGCTTGACACACCATGATTTTAAAAAATTTTAGTAAGAAAAACCATGACATTTGGAGTTACTATGAGGGAGAAAGACTAGTCACAAGTCTTGGCCACAGATTAAAAAGAAAAATCAGATTAAAAGCAGTTATATAATGCGGCGCACTGTCAACATGTGTTTCGAAATTAGTACTAATCTGGACTTCTATCTCCGTGACACGTCTTTGGTCATATCCACACCCTTTGCAATGAATGCGAATCCTTTGTGTATCCTACACATGTCGGTGTAGACCGTGAAGTGTCATCGATTGGGGACGATCGAGACTCCCTTTTCGGGGACGGGTGTCATGAATGGATTTAGCGTTTTCGCGAAATTTTCGTGCCGAGCTTTCGCGAAATTGAAAACCCCCGCCTCTCCCCCTCACAGGCGTTTCATTTCATTCCTCATCATCCTCCTCACAGCGATTCTAGGGTTCCCGGCCGCCTCATCCGCCCGCCATCGCCACCGCCGCCGACTTCGTGCGCGCCATTCAATCCGACTTCGTCCGCGCCATTCAAGCCGACGCCGCTTCGCCCCGCGACCACCTTCTCCGACGGCATCTTCTTCCACCCGGCGATTCTACGGTTCGATATGTAGCCCATCAATCTTGTCGTGCCTCTTTTCCTAAACTTTTAGTTGGGCAAATTTTTGTGACAAATGTTAGAAAGTTAGAATTTGAACACTGTAGCACGTTTCGTTTGTTTGTGGTAAACATTGTCCAATCATGGACTAACTAGGCTCAAAAGATTTGTCTCGTCATGTACAAATGTAACTGTGTAATTAGTTAATTTTTACCTACATTTACTACTCACGAACATATGTCTTTTGGTGTATTTAATGTGATGTGATGGAGAGAATCTAAAAACTTGGAAGTTGGAGGCAAAAACTTGCCCAACTAAATGAGGCTACATTTTTTTTGTGATCCGTGCCTCTGCGGATTGGGTAGTTCTCATAGACTTCCTCTAGCGCCTTTCTCATAGGAAAGCGCAACCCGAACATGCCCTAAATGAACTGTTGCCAAACTACTATTTGTTTATATTCCTCTATTCGTGAACTTTTTTTTGGGTGATCTGTGCCTCTATGGATTGTATAGTCCCTCATAGACTGTCTATTATAAATTTGAACTGTATAATTATCCTCACATGGATATTTTGAGTTGTAGGTACTAAACTTGACACCATTTGCTACTATAACTATAATGAATCATTTACTAAACTATAGTTTGTTTGTATCCCTCTTCTCTGAAGTACATTTTTTTTTGTTCTCCGCCTTTGGTTTGTGTAGTCCTCATAAACCACCTATTGCAAAAATTGAGCTGTATAATTCTATTGTCACATGGATATTTTGAGTTGTACATCTTGAAATTGACACCTACTTTGCTACTATAATGTTGCTATCTTGTCTTACAAAAATGTTCCTACTAAATGAACATTTACTAAACTACAGTTTGTTTATATCCCTCTATTCGAACTACATTTTTTTTGTGATCTGTGCCTCTGTGGATTATGTAGTCCTCATAGGCCGCCTATTACGAGGATTGAAGCTGTATAAATATTAGGAACTTGCTAGTTTCCGGTGGTAGAAATTTTCAAATCTGTTCGGTGGAAGCTACTTGAGTGAATTCCATCCAACGGTGGCATCAACACGCGACCTGAATTTTTCAGTCGCTAGTGAGGAAAGGTGATAATTGTATCCTCGGATGGATATGTAGAGTTGTAGTAAAACCGAACTTGACTTTTTTTGCTACTATAATGTCGTTATCTGTGTGTTTTGTCATAGGAAACTGCAACCAAAAGCAGGTTGCCTATTAAATGAACTGTTACTAGACTACATTTTGTTTATATCCCTCTATTCCCGAACTACATTTTTGTGATCTGTACCTCTATTGATTGTGTAGTCCTCATAGGCGCCTATTATAGGATTGAACTGTATAAATACTAGCGGAATTCTCCGGCGTTCTTCAGGTAGGAATGGGTATTGTTAAAGGATTGAATTGTTGTATTGTGTAATCTCAAAAAAAGAAGAATTGTAATCGCTAAGAAATCGATCACAATTAGCTATTGAGCGAGAATTACTTTGTGCTTGGTTAGAAACTTGAGTTAGTAACGAAGAACTTAAATGTATGAAACAGTACATACTCATTGGCATAAAGATTATTTAATCTTATGTTTAAACTCAAAAGCTGAACCAATATCGAATAGAAATATTTAGATATGTGAGGAAAGGTGGTGTATCCTCGGATGGATATATAGAGTTGTAGAAACCTGAACTTGACAGGCTTTTTTTGGGGGTTGGTGGGCCAGGGGGAGGAAAGGTGAATATACATGCTCAAGAACAATGATTTGCTCTGTCGAGCACTACTACTATCTTGTCTTACAAAAATGTGCCTATTAAATGAAGCGTACTACAGTTTGTTTATAGTCCTATATTTCTGAACTACATTTTATTTGTTCTCCGCCTCGGTGGTTTGTTTAGTCCTCATAAAAAGCCTACTACGATTGCGTTGGAAAAAAAGCAAAGCCTATTACGTAATTGAACTGTATTATTTTAACCTCGGATGGATATATCGAGTTGTAGATCTTGAACTTGACACCTATTTGCTACTATAATGTTGTCATCCATGTGTTGTTGTCATAGGAAACGCAACAAATTCCCGCCGCTTATTTTCTTTATAGATGAATATACGTGTTCAAGATAGAACAATATTTGCTCTGTCCTTACCCCCCCTCAAAGACTGCCGGTGAAGCTTTGTCGTGTGTGATTGACGGCCTTCGAAAATGGTAAGTATGGCTATGTGATATACAAACCTTGCTTATGGTTAGCTTTTTGAGTGCTAGTCGTTGACTTCTACGTGTAACTTCAATCTGTTTTGATATAGGCATCGATGATGACACATGTGCAACATCATCGGCAAAGCGAAACAACTAATTCTCTAGAGGATGGTGGGAGAGATACATATGAAGAGACGGTAGCATGAGACGGATGATGCTACTACTGGGGTGAATTGGGAGTTTTGTACTTGAGAGGGGCAGTCATTTGGCCGGTCGGTGCGAAAAGGGGAGGGTCGGGACCATCACAAGGTGGCCGGATAATAAGATAGTGTCCACGAGCTCGCTTCGGACGGGTTTTCCAACGCTAAGGAGGCCAAGCTAAGAATCGGGAGACTTGCTGGTGCGATTGCTAGACAAAGGGTCCCCTTGCTCACAGTGTTCAGTATGTTCCTTAAGTCCGAAGTTAAGAAAGAATTATTTGAGGAGTGTGTCCAGAATTCATTGGAGTGTCCATCCAACTTAAAGCGACAAAGCATTTAAAAAGCCTGTGGCGGTGGTAGGAAAAAGTTTTAGGACCCACAAAAGCGATCTAGTGCGCAATTACGTCACAAGGGGAGGGATGCCACGTTGAAGCACCCATACATCCCCAAGGAGGATTGGGCGGCTTTTGTTCAAGCTTAATCGAAGTTTAAGAGGCACCGTCAAAAAAGTCGGGGAGATACAAGGAGCTTAGGCGGAGGAACCCAAGATAACCCTTGCCTGGGGACAAGAGGTTATGAAGCAATGTATCAAAGGTGGGCGAGGAGGATAGGAACTTAGTCGACAAATGAATCCGTAATCCTTGGGACGAATATCCTAAGGTCCACGCTTCACGGCTTTTTTGGCGCGGGCACGCGAAAAAACTGGAATTGTTAGGTGACAAGGCTCAAATTGTTTGGCACGATGAAGCAGCTCAGTCTTTAGGTCAGAAGATTTTAGAGGAGGCAGCCCATCCTTCTTCTGAGGTCACTGGTGTAAGGGAAAGAGATCTGCTCATAGGGGTCCTGGGCACCCCGTAACGCATTGTAGGGGCGTGTGCGTGGGGTGTCTAGTTCGGGTGGTTGGAGGATTTGGCCGGAGTGCAGTAGCATGTACAGAAAGAGGAAGTCTCCAGCTGCGACGGCCGCAGCAGTTAGAGAAGAGCTTATGGCTAGATTAGATGAGCTCCAAGCTAAGGTGGTGGCGATGGAAGAAGCACGAGCACAAGGTTCCCCGCCTGGCAACACCCCTAGCTCTGCAGGTGGACTGAAGAGCAGCT
Source organism: Hyparrhenia diplandra (assembly GCA_015847255.1). Taxonomy (NCBI): domain Eukaryota; kingdom Viridiplantae; phylum Streptophyta; class Magnoliopsida; order Poales; family Poaceae; genus Hyparrhenia; species Hyparrhenia diplandra. Next base: position 158,431 of record JADLZK010006520.1, read on the forward strand.
GCGCCTCAGCTAATCTGGATTGCCAACTGGATGCTGCACTTGAGGTACTTTCCATTCGAATGATGTACCCTTGTAACGAAGACCAGGAGGTTATCGAGTTGAGGTAGCTAGGGAAAGGTACACCCAAATCACCCGTGAGCTACTTGAGGGTCAACCAATACTTGGCAGGACATACTGTTGTAACAATTGACCATGTAAATCCTGGTTTTGATGCTACACTACTGGATCCGCCGACAGGTGAAATTAAGACTTTTGGTCGGGCTCTTTTAAGAGGATCCAAAGTGGAGCAAAGACCTTATGATTTGTAACACCCCAACAGCCGTCTTCTTGTTACGCACCAAAACCTCCTTTGCCTTACGTATCCGGGGTGATAGTCGGTCTAAAGGACCATATGGCACGTGGCGAGGGTTATTAAATGGGAATGACAAAGAATGACCGAGTCCCTCTCGGACTTCGAGTGCAATGGGTGGGAATGAGATGACTAGCTTGCATGCCAATGGTGATCGAGTGCCTCTCGAGGGGGTGCAATGGATCGGAATGCGCGACTCGCTCTCATGCCAATGGCCGGTCGATTGCCTTGCGAGTGCATCGGCTAACAATGCTAAAACCGGCTCTCAAGGCATGGATGATGAGAGTGCCTCGCAGGCTGCAGGGGCTGAGAACGCGGGAGTGGCTCGCATGACAAGAATGTCGAGTGCCTCTCGAGTGCGCGGTGAAGCGAGAAGCAAACAAGAAATTGACTGGTCCAAACAAGCATGTTTGGGCAAGAGGCATGGAGCATCCAGCGGTGATAGCATACGTTCCCAGAAGGGGTCGTCCCTTATGACCAGAAGCAATTCGAGTGCCCTTCGGTATGCACTGGCCAACCCTAAGTACAAGCATGGATCTCCAATGCTCTCCACGCGAACGACTTAATGCGGTAGGGCCTTGTTGTCTTTGCTCTTCAAGGGTGGTGCATGCAAGCGGCCGGTCCAAACATGCCAAAGGTGGTGTTTCTTGCATCGCGCGGGAAAGAGGCCTTTTGGCGTGACACGAGACGAAGAGGCTAAGATCAATGTGGGTTTCGGCGACTGTTTGACCTCATGACCTTTGGATGGATTGGATGGCCATCCTTTTTGCATGACACTATGAGTACAATTTCTTCTATTGCGGACTCATTCGGGATGCCTCTTTCATCTATTGCTTACTAAATTTGCTTTGCATGCTTCTCTATTCCTAGATGCACGCTCAGAAGCGAAGGGCCTCATCTTTGTCGGTTGGCTTTCTTGATCGAGCCATTGACCTTGAAGATTTGAAGGATGGGCCTATCGGCAATGGCTATACATATCTAGAATTTGGCCTACGGGAAGCATCATGACAAGGACTTTGTCATGTTTGCGCATAACCTTGAGCCAACACTTGGATTGTTGTTGTCATAGCTATCAAGTGGAGAAAAGTTTATTTTGTTAACTCTGCGCCCCCGTAAGGACCGACACGCTCCGTTGAAAAACCCGCAATACAACAGTGAGTGTTTCCTAACCTACATCGACCCCATGCAATTTTTCTTAATTATGTTACTAAAAATAGAAAAGAATGTGACTTTTTACATTTTACTCATGTGTAGCGTTTCGGCGTGTTTTCAATCCGAAGGGGACAAGGGACTTAAAAGTTTATGGTTCGCCAAGTATGCAAAAGTAATAGTTGTGCTTCTCCTAAAGTTGTGCACTTGCCACTTGGGTTTCCATTCGTGAATAACCCACTGTGTTTCATATGTTTGCGGTGCGGACACAACCCGGTAACAAGACATGTCGGTTCTACATGGCGCACCACTTGATGGTTGTGATGAATCAACGATGGTTATTCGGTTCTACATTATCGCGAGGTAACTTTCGAAGTGCGGTGTTGGTATCAATTAATTGAAACAGAGAAATCGCAAAGCGCACGGATACCGATGTAGCTTTCACCGAGTATTCAGTATCGATTTTCCACGGGGAAGCGTGAAGTGTACTAGAAAGGTTTAGAACGTCCTAATGGTAATGATGTGGGAAGAGAGGGTTAAGTTTTCTAAGTATTCTAATGAGATCTATATGATCAAAGGCTCACTCTACTTTACTTACGTCGAACAAGCGGTACCGTCCCGATCCTCGAAAAGGCTGGGAAAGGGTGATCGGGGAAGGCCGCCAAAAGCTCTACGAATCACCAACGAGCGTGGTGGATTACAAAAGACCGACAGGGCTGTCACCCTGGGGGCTACCACAACTAACCGTGGGATTGAAGCAAACTTCGGGTAAACTCTAGTCTAGACACCCGCGTCTACACTATCGATTACTACTCTAGCCACGTCACGATAACTAGAGCACTCAATACGGCGGAGATCCGGTAAATATAGTAAAGTAAGAACCGAAAGTAATTAAATAGAATAAATAGAAATAATAAATGAAGAACACGGAGATTCTTTGAAGGCGAACTTGTTGCGGCGAAGTACAATGATGATGAAGATCCGATTGGGTCCGGATCTCCACTTTCTCCTCGCCTCTCTTCTTGATTTTACAACTAGATGAACTAGAAGAACTAGAACTAGAACTAGAACTAGATGAACTAGACAACTAGAGGGACCTCTCTCTCTTCTAATATGAAACCCTAGATTTTTTTCTCTGTCGATAGCTAATGAGGAGATGATGTCTCTTGGGGGCGCCTTGGGGCTGCTTATATATAGTCGAAGGAGGTGCAGTGTTGGACTTAGATACATCTCGTACTCCATCGTCACCCTCGGATCAAACCGACATTAAACGGCCCGGATTAGATTGCGTCTTAGAGGCGGTTGGAGAAGCACTGGAAGGCGGGGCTTGCTTGGCCGAGGGGCGGGCCGAGCGGCTTTGAATATGGGGCGGTCGGCCCAGGGTGGGTCCCACCACAGGTCCCTTGACAGCGTCGTGGCTTCGGAGTCTTCTAGATGATGTTTTCTTGGGTGTTAAGTTTGGATTTCACGTCGGGTGTATTCGGAGCCTTCTAGACTTAGATTAGGAGTTGGATTAGATTCACAGTGCAATACCGTTTTCTGTTAAGTCCCACGCAAATCACAACTTTACCAAAACTCATGGAAATCATTAGTATAAACCCCTAATAAGATTATCTAATTATATTTTAGTCCTTTTCCATGTTTAGTTGACAATTAAAAGTATACGTTAATATGTGTCAACACGGATCTTGTGCCTATCTTTTTTTGGCGATAAAGACCATGTGTACAACAAACACTTATGGCTACCTTTTCTTTGTATTAGGATTTTGACTTGAAGAGTGAACTGTTCAATTTGGGTGATATTAGAGAGAAGATCGCCAACACTACAAGAAATCTGACATTCCAAGACAAATGAATTTTGTCATGTATAGCCCAAATGTGTCACAAAAGGTGTAGTTAAGGCGAAATCCGTCCGTCATGGGTTTTGTCATATAATCAGCGTCACAAAATGTTTCGCGTGACGGATTTTGGTGCTCTGTCACAAAACATCAAAACATTTAGTGATGCTTCCTGTCATATAATACTACATTTTGTGACGGGTCAACGCGTCTTGTAATACAATCTTGTGTCATATATAGTGTTTTAACCATGGTTAAGAGGTCGGTTATGCTAGTTTTGTGACGATAAGAAGTCTGTCATGTATAGATAGTTAACCATGGTTAGAAGTCATGTCACATATTGTGAGGCCCCTCGCATCTAGGGTCCAGGCCCATATTAGGGGGCCCAACCAAATTGAAACAATAATAATAGGGATAATAATAAACCACAAAACCAATTATATTACCATAATGACCATACAAAAGTGCTTGTTCGAGAACACATGTTTCATACAAACATACAACAAAACTTAAAAGAAAATAACTTCGACCAACTAAATAAATTCCAACATCTAGGGCCAAGTTGTAGCCTTTGCAAGCACCAGTTCTGCACCATACAGGTTCCAACCCACCGGCGGCCATTGCAAGTTCAAGCCGGCGACCATTGCAAGTTCCGGCCCCGCCCGACTTTGTCAAACAAAAAAACAAAATAATGAAGTCACGAGGGGAAAATGTACTATGCAAATAGTAACTAATGGAATCACACTTTTCATTTGATGGCATGAACTCATGTAACTCTAAAGCAATTTTCCAAAGTAATGAAAATCAATAGTATATTTTAATCATGTCAAAAAGAATCGGTTTTCGATTCACGGTGCTCGACCAACATATCTATCATCTATGAATGTACTCACCTTGCAAATGAATGTCTTTGACTTGTAGCCACCATGTACTCCATATGTCATCACCATCACCTCGATACGCAATGGATTACACCAACAAAAAATATATATAATCAGATAACAAACCAAATAATAGTGACAATTAGACAAGAAGCTTGACCCGGATAGAGTAGATCAACAAGATTACGGATGATAGGATTAGGAAAAAGGTAGGATTAGATATTGATAGGATTAGGTATGCTAGTCTCGGCTTGAATAGCCATAACATTCGTGCTCACACCCATCCCCGCCATCACTTAGATCAGCTCTAGTGTTGCATGAGTGGGCGTTAACCACGGGTTCAATGGCAAATAAGTTCGCATCATAGGTCTAGTAATTTCACTCAATATTGTAGAGGCCTCGGTAATATGAATAACACCCATAAGTCAACACATGTCGCAATCGTATGTTGAGAATCATCCACTTTGTTTGCCGTCGGCTTGAGTTTGACACAACACAATTGTTGCATAACTGCGGATGATGCTAGAACATTCGACATCGACCACATGAAGACAGCAACAAAGGTGCTCTGTGCATCATTGGCCATAATTCAAAAGAGGCGTCCGGGCTACAAATGACAACAAACCGATCAAAAGCCCCAACAAGTTCACATGATTAAGAGTTAATAGTTGACTCGAGACAATGGTTTCATCACAATTCAAGTTTTGGCTTGGAGCATAAGGATCAAAGCATAACTCTTGTTGCAAATACGACATCATTTAGGGCATGAAATCATCGAAAGCTTTCAGCCTCGGGCATCAAGAAAGCTCACACGGTTCCTCACAAGTCCAATCTGGCGAGGCATGTAAGTTTCTCGATGATTCGATGAACTAAATGAGAACAAACCACATTTGTACCTCACCTTTCCAGTCCTCACAAGCCTCAAAGATAAAGTACCAACTCTCAAGCTCATAGTAGGCATGGAGCCATGGCTACATCCACTCCCAAACCATCCAGATTGGCGGTGACCATTCGGTTGCTTGGGAATAGACGTGAGCCATGGCATTATGACTACCATGAATTCAACATAAAGGAACCCGGGCACCTCAGTTATGCATCATTGGCAATAACAGTCTACTCAATTAGATGGAATGTTATTAGTTTGAGAACGCTGCATCGGATTGATAGGATTTAGTAAGTTACTCACCAAGTGACCGAACAGAGTCTTTGTATCCAGAACAGGAATAGCTTCTTTGAAAAATAATGTTTTTGAGAAAGCAACATCGGTTTCATAGGGGAAAATAATGATTTGTGCTGTAAAAGAAACCTCACGATTCTACAAAGCAAGTTAAGGCCTACAATGCACCGAATTAGGACCTATACTAAAGATCTACGGTGATAACCAAATTTAATCTCGTATACGGGCCGGAGATTTCATACCCGAATGGCCACCGAGCACGATGGCGAGCCGAGGTTGCCACGCGGCAAGATCTTCAGGAGAGGTCGGTCGCCTTCAAATCGATAGGGCTCGGGTGGGCGGGGGTCGCGGCGATGGTGGTCGGAGAGTTGCTGGAGGTCGATCTTTGCGGACGACCAACGGGTCGGGCGCAGATGACTCCAGCGCGTGACCGGCGGCGCTCACGGCCGGGAGGAGGAGGAGGAGGAGGAGGAGGAGGTCGGTAGGCGGCGGGGTTCTCGCGGCCCACTACCCGTCACGGAGGGCGGGTCCCGCGACTGATGGACCTTCTCTTGAACGACCATGGCGGTTGGCGCCAAAGCCGGGCGGTAGGCTACGGCCTCGGGAGTGGGTGGTGGCGGAGGCGTCGGCGGAAACCCTAGGAGAGGAAGAGAGGAGCAGTGAATGAATCGAGGAGGAGGGGCCGGGTAGGTGGGATGATAGGATAAGGTTTACGAAATTTTTAGTCTGCCCGCTCGTGAGCCCGTTCTGCCGCTCATTTTGCGAAAAAGAGGAGGGAGAGGGAGAGGGCAGGGAGGGAGGGTTTCAGTTTCATTTCAACCCTTGATCTCATCCATCCAATGGTGTAGATAGAGCTAGAGATCAAAATTTGGAATGGGGCCTTCGGACCAGTTTTCCAAGCTCTAGATGGATCCAAATCGAAAAGTCATGAAACGTGTTTTGTAGGTCTCTTCAAGACCTACGTTCGGTATTAGAGTCAAATTTTCAGTTTTCGAACTTCCGACGCCTCGAATTTGAATTTTCAAATTTTTGCGGCTCGGGGACGAGTTTTCGGGGCCCTAGGCGGCCTCCGTTTGAAAAGTCATGAACACGGAAAGTTCATAACTCATCGAGATCTACATTCTGTATTTAGGTGACTTTTGCATCCCGAGCAAGCGTTCGGAAAGCGTAGTTCAAAAACCACTAGTCGCCCCTGAGTTGCATAAACTCTCTACGTGAGATACGTGGATTTGCGACTAGGGTTCACCAAACACTTTCTCAAATGCAAAAAGTACCTATATATGGAATGTAGATCTGACGAGTTCTATCAACTTCGTGTTCAAAAGTTTTTCATCCGAGGCCGTTTTAGTGCTCCGTTTGGCCGAGGTTTGACCAAGTCAAACGTTGGTCAATTTGAAATCGGCCTTCGGGCAGTTTTGAAACTCTAGATGGATCCAAATCGAAAAGTCATGAACACGTGTTTTGTAGGTCTCTTCAAGACCTACGTTCGGTATTAGAGTCAAATTTTTCAGTTTTCGAACCGACGCCTCGAATTTTGAATTTTCAAATTTTTGCGGCTTGGGGACGAGCTTTCGGGGCCCTAGGCGGCCTCTGTTTGAAAAGTCATGAAACGGAAAGTTCATAACTCATCGAGATCTACATTTCGTATTTAGGTGACTTTTGCATCCGAGCAAGCATTCGGAAAGCGTAGTTCAAAAACCACTAGTAAGCCCGCGAGTTGCATAAACTCTCGTGAGATACGTGGATTTGCGACTAGGGTTCACCGGCACCTTCTCAAATGCAAAAAAGTACCTATATATGGAATGTAGATCCCTGACGAGTTCTATCAACTTCTTGTTCAAAAGTTTTTCATCCGAGGCCGTTTAGTGCTCTCCGTTTGGCGAGGTTTGACCAAGTCAAACGTTGGTCAATTTGAAATCGGACGCCGGGCCAGTTTTTCGAAGCTCTAGATGGATCCAAATCGAAAAGTCATGAACACGTGTTTTGTAGGTCTCTTCAAGACCTACGTTCGGTATTAGAGTCAAATTTTCAGTTTTCGAACTTCGACGCCTCGAATTTTGAATTTTCAAATTTTTGCGGCTTGGGGCGAGCTTTCGGGGCCCTAGACGGCCTCTGTTTGAAAAGTCATGAACACGGAAAGTTCATAACTCATCGAGATCTACATTTCGTATTTAGGTGACTTTTGCATCCGAGCAAGCGTTCGGAAAGCGTAGTTCAAAAACCACTAGTCGTCCCACGAGTTGCATAAACTCTACGTGAGATACGTGGATTTGCGACTAGGGTTCACCTGACACCTTCTCAAATGCAAAAGTACCTATATATGGAATGTAGATCCCTGACGAGTTCTATCAACTTCTTGTTCAAAAGTTTTTCATCCGAGGCCGTTTAGTGCTCTCCGTTTATAGCGAGGTTTGACCAAGTCAAACGTTGGTCAATTTGAAATCGGGGCCTTCGGGCCAGTTTCGAAGCTCTAGATGGATCCAAATCGAAAAGTCATGAACACGTGTTTTGTAGGTCTCTTCAAGACCTACGTTCGTATTAGAGTCAAATTTTCAGTTTTTGAACCGACGCCTCGAATTTCGAATTTTCAAATTTTTGCGGCTCGGGGACGAGTTTTTCGGGGCCCTAGATGGCCTCCGTTTGAAAAGTCATGAACACGGAAAGTTCATAACTCATCGAGATCTACATTCCGTATTTAGGTGACTTTTGCATCCGAGCAAGCGTTCGGAAAGCGTAGTTCAAAACCACTAGTCGTCGCTTTTTTTTTTTTTTTTTTTTGCCGTTTTCTTCCTAGTCAAATGAGCAATGCATCCTTAATTTTGTGAGAGTTTTCTTCCTGTTAAACGAGGATCCAAATCAAAAATTTAAAATTAACACAATAGTGTTTTGCCTTGGAATCTAAATTAAATGAGCAATTGACTATGAACTTAGAAACTCCAAATGCAAAAGAAAAGGGGAAGATCAATCATGACAATAATAATATACAAAAGTGAGCTAAAGACCGAATATATATATGCACGTACTAATACATATTAGTTGTTCTCCATCCCTACACTAGCACTAATATTAGTTGTTCTTCATCCATCCCTACATATATAATAATAAATAGGTGTTTTGCATCCATCCATGCGACCACATACATATACTAAGTTACTAACTAATCTAAAAGATCGATCCTGCTTCCCATCCATCCATCCGGCCCAGCAATACATACACATTGTTCACAAAATAATAAGCCCACTAAACAATTGGGCTACCAAAAGGTCGAGGCGAGGGGTCATGCGGGGGTCTTGCAAGAGGGGCTCGAGGGGGACGCCATCACTTCTTGCCCAGCGGGCGTCGGCCAATGCCCGGCTGGAGGTGGCCAACCTTGGACTTGGCGCCCCCTCCGGGTCCTTGCGAGAAGGCATCCACCTTCTTACGGGTCGGGTCCTTCTCGGACCGGTTTAGTGAGCTCGGCCACCTTCGCCGAGACGAACGGCGAGCCTCCGGTTCAACGGCTTTCGGTGGATCGAGGCGTGATGGCGCTCATGAGTGCGGTCTTGGAGATCTGGAAAGTCTAAACAAAAGCGGTGTTATTAGTTTGAGAAAGCCGGATCGGTTTGATAGGATATAGTAGGTTACTCACCAAACACAATGCTATATCATATGATAAATACATAAAGAGTCGAGATATTATACCAAAAACACATTTCTATATATCATAGGAGAATCTAATGACTACATCTTTGTAAAATTATGAATTTGAGAAAGGAACATAAGTTTCATAGAGGGAAAATAATGATTTTCTTTGTAAAAAAACCCGAGTCCTCATTGGGCTAACAACACCGTAGCCCCATTACATCCTATGCCATCACTTAGATTAGATCTAGTGTTGCATTGGATTGGATAGTCCCCAACGGTCTTTGTAAAATCGAGGATGAGGAATGCTTTTCCCAATTTGTACCACCGGGCCGCAAAATCGAAGCAAATCAATTATGTGAATCTTGATCAAACACATGCCTCCTAATTTGGTGTCCGTCTTTTTCTTATATCTAATGACTGCCTTTTAATTGAAGATGAGAAACAAAAAAAATGAATGGACAGCATGGAATATGCCTATTCTTCCATTGACGACCATCAGCTTGAGTTAGGGGTTGATTGATTCCTAGCCACCATAATCCTTACACCCTTGGCATGTTGGCATTGGCATGTATATATTCCTTGCACCCTTGCATGCATATATTCCTTACACCCTTCCATGCATATATTACTTACACCCTTGCTTCACCACATGCCAAACCTTGGTGGGGCACCAAACAACCATCCTAACCCAATTGTTCTTGAGCGATTGGTTGATACAAGCATATTGGATTCTTGACATGAATAGAGATAGGTAGAAGAACTAGTGTTCACATAAAGGCAGCCATCTCATTATTGCATTCACTAAATTATGCACATGGCCAATAACGATCTACTCAAATTAGAAACTACCAAATTATTAGCCATCTATTGAAATCATTATCCATCATTGGCCAATAAAGTCTACTAAAATTAGAAACTACCAAATGGTAGCCATCTACTGAAATCATTATGCATCATTGGCCAAATCATTAGCTATCTACCTAATCATACCTCCGATTCTACAAACGAACTATCAAATCGGTAGCCATCCATCGAAATCATTATGCATCATTGGCCAAATCTCTACCTGCGCACTCGATTCTACAAATGAACTAATCTAGATTCTACAAATCAAGTTGAATTGAACACTTACCTCCTCTCGGTGCCGGGGGGGGGCTGCTGCCGCTCCATGATGGCAAGGCTGGAGCTAGGGGCCAGAGGGGCGACGACACATGGAGTGCCGCCCGCGGCGCCGCGCGGTGGCACAGTCGGTTAGGGCCGTCGAAGCACTCCTGCAGGTCTCCAACGCGGCGGAGGCGACGAGTGCTGTGATGCTCGCCGGCGCCTTGGCCTTACCCGGTATTAGCCGTGGCCTTGCCCTTGGCGTTACCCGGTAGCCGTGGCCTTGCCCTTGGCCTTGGCCTTGCCCTTGCTCATGGAAGCCCTTGCTCCCCGGCGCGCCGTTGCCCTTGGCCTTGCCCGCCCTTGCTCGTGGAAGCACCGCCCTTGCCCGGCGCCGCAGCCCTCTTCTTGGTCGACGGCGGCGGGGCTTTACCCGCCCCGGGATTTTCCTCCTCGAACGCCGCCTCCGGCACGCGGGCAGCGGCCTGCTAAGAGCAGTTGCGCGCCGCCGGGCGCCTTCTTGGAGGCGGCGGCTCCTCGAGGTGGAGGCCATGGTCGGCGAGGGACCCGTGGGCGGCGGGGTCGCCCTGGCACTCCACAGCCCGTCGCGGGGTCCCGCACGCCTTTCTCACGGGACGGACCATGGCGGGGCGGCGGAGGCGAGGAGTGAGGCTGCGACGGCGGAAACCCTAGGAGGGAGCGGTGTGAATCGAAGAGAGAGGAGAGGAGGGAGTGAATTGTGACGGTGTGACGGTGGGGGTAAAACGTTAATGTGGGCGGTGAATAAGGATAGAGTGACTGACGAGATGGGGCCCACGGTCAACCCGACTCGGTCGCTAATTTTAACATTCTATACTACACTCGGACGAATGTTCCCACGTATCGCAATGGTCAAGGCGCGAAACCTCCATCCCGCGGCCCCGGGTTCGAGACTCAATATTTGTTTTGCCTTTTTTTTTATTTATTTTTTTTGACGTGCCAATTCGCGTGTCACAAAACACCCAAATCCGGTCATAAAAAACCCCGCCGCATGGGTGCCCTACGCCCACAATATATGACGAAAAGCGGGGTAGTATAATGTGACGATCATTTTTCAAAGGCGTCACAAATAGTCATGGTGTTTGCATTTTGTGACGACAACGTGTTTTCCGTCGTATTATGGCACATTATATGACGATTTTTAGGCCGAATCATGAGGTCGTTTTGTCATAAAAAATCGGTATTCTTGTAGTCAAGTTTCTTATGGAACATGTCATCGACCCCGACGGCGACTATTTCGATTAAAGAACCGTGAGTTGCTTACGTTCCCTTGCTGCATCACGACCGAGGTGGATACATACACGTGAACTGTGTTATTTGTGTTGTGAACAATGCGGGCGTGCCCCTGAACAACGGGTGCGTGCACTACAAGAAATCGACATTCCAAAAAGCAGTCGATTTTGTCATGTATAGCCCAAAAAGTGTCACAAAAAGTATAATTAAGGCCTAAATCTGTCCGTCATGGGGTCCGTCATATAATCGGCGTCACAAAATGTCCCAAGTGTGGCGAATTTGGTGTTACGTCTAAAACATCAAACATTATGTGGCGCTACCTCAACTATCTCGTCATATAATACTACATTTTGTGACACTTCGGGTCAACGCGTCTTGTAATACATTCTTGTGTCATATATAGTGTTTTAACCATGGTTAAGAGGTCGGTTTCAAGATGTCAATCGGGCACGAAACCCGAAAACTTCGATGGGTTTTACCCGATAAAGTGACGGGTATGGAACATTTGGTATCCATGGATACGTTAATGGGTACAATGTTGTATCCAAATGGGTATGACGTATGCGGGTATGGAAGTGTAGTATTCATACCAGCGTGCCGCGGTAGAAAATACCCGCACAAATATATAGCCCGTCTCTCTACAATTTTTAGCCCAAGTAAGCATATGTCTCATTAATTTGGCCCATATAAGCATTTGAGTATATATATATTCCTGAACTCTAGTGTATTATTCATTAATTTGGCCCATATAGCTCAGTATTTGGCCCATATAAGCATACAAGTATATAATATAGCCCATGAACTCGGATGTATTCGCGGGTATGGATTACCCGTCGGGTAAAAATTACCCGTCGGGTACGAGTATGGAATGAAATAAGTATCCATGTGCTTTCGTGGGTAACCCGACGGGTATGGATTTGACCGCGAATGCGGTATGGGTGACTAGTATCCATCGGGTACATACCCGTTGCCATTGTGAGGTCGGTTATGCTGGCTTTTGTGACGATAAGAAGCTGTCATGTATAGATAGTTAACCATGGTTAGAAGTTGTCATATATTGTTAGGCCCTGCATTTAGGGTCCAAGCCCATATTAGGGGCCCAACCAAATTGAAACAATAATAATAGGGATAATAATAAACCACAAAATCAATTATATATTATCATAATGACCATACAAAGGTGCATGTTCCAGAACATATGTTTTCATACAAAAGTGCGACAAAACATGGAAACACTATGATCCACTCCAACTAAACAAGTTCTAGCATCTAGCATCTAGCACCTAAGTTGTAAAGAATAGTCAGCGCCGTGTTCCTGCACCAAATAAGTTCTAGCCCACCAGCGACCATTGCCAAATAAGTTCTAGCCCACCAGCGACCATTGCCAAGTTCAACCAACAGCCTAGAAACAAAAAAACAAAACAATTAAGTCACTATACAAGGATAAATGTATTATGCAAATGCTAACTAAAAAAACACACTTTTCATTTGCTCGCATTAAATTATGAAACACTAAAGCAATTTCTCGAAGTAATAAAATCAGTAGCATATTTTAATCATCTAATAAAATGTTGGATAAGTCAAACAATTTCTAGATAAAACCAAATATATGTGACGTAGCTTAAAATTAAAATTACAGTCAAATAGTAAGATTATTATATGTTGCATGTCAACACCAGATTATTATATGTTGATCGATCATAAACCTTTAGTTTACTTTATCATACTTTGAACCTGCCCTGTTTGCTCACTATGTTCATGGATATTTAGCGGTGATAGCCTGCAGTGCCAACCAATGGCGGATGCAGAAACAAAATAAAGGAGGGGTAATTTATAGAAGGTTAGAAAACTTATTAGCACTGGTAGCACAAAGAACATAAATAACAATATCAGCTCATAGGAGTTGTAATCACTATAGCGAACATACATTTCTTTTGTAGAAAGCAAGTGTCCAGGCCAGCTTCTATTATCTATTTCAATTTGAGTAGAAGAGAAGGTGAGGCTGCTGTAAAAAGCTAGCGAGCATACCTTTCTGCCAAAAATATGAAAATAAACTTAATATGTCAAGGACATTTGTAGAACTAAATATGTGTTTATTTATTACAATAATAAATCATATTGAAATAACTCCTTTTTGTGAATCCAATGAAACTGCTAGCATATTGAAAAGAGTTAAAATACAGTAAGCACTGCAAGTGTATGACAGCCCCTTCCTGTACACAAGCTACAGCAGCTTGGCATAAAAACAACTAAGCTGGTACCAAGGGTGACCGTGTTCGACGGCGACCCACAGCGCTCCCAGGAACTAATTGCCTCCATTCATTAAAAACCACGTAGGATGTTCGTATCAATTAGATAAGCATACAGAAAGAACTAATACATCTTTTTGTCATGTTAGATTGGCTGTATTGTCTGCCAAAAAAAGGTTGTAGAACTTAGCGTATGCATTCAGTTATGATGTATAAATTGCATTGTTAACAGTGCAGCTTAAGTAATAGCAAAACTCAACCCAGCAGAAGCACCCTCTATTATATCCAGACATGGAAAATCTCCAAATGATTATACTCTATACTAACATCAAGCTGAAGAATGAGATGCATCAGCCACAAAACATACCACCACAAGATCTACAACAGCAAGCCACCCATGCATAAGTAATTTTTGTGAGCAACTTGACAACTGGATTTTGGAAGTCCAACCCATTAAGCAATGGAAGGTACATTAGTCATTTGCTAGCTTTTGAAGCAAGAAATTCTTGATTTTGTCCATTGCCACTAGAAAATTTGGGGCCAATGCAGACGAGTATCACAACAAGCTTACCATCTCTCAGCAGTGCTTGTTGCTCCATTGCTTGCAGCCTGATTTTCAACTCGTTGTTCTAAGTAGCCAGTCCAGACGAGTCCCTCTGCAAACAAGCACAACAAGGTTAACTTAAAACTATCACAATCAGAAGCTGAATCAAAATCCCGAGCAGCTTTACAGAACAAACCTGGAGCATTGTCAACTGTGCTGAGAGTGTAGTGGCCTTTGTTTGCAGCACTTGCACCTTATGCTCAAGCTCCTGAATGTACCTCATCTTGCGCTCCTTTGACCTTGCTGCTGACTACCGATTCGCCAGGAAAAATCCCACAAGTCAGAATGCCCAATTTCAGGAAAAAGAGAGAAATTTACCACCAGGAAACGGCAGCAGCAGCTTCGGAGAAGTTGAGCTTGCCCAAGAAGCTGTCCATGGACAATGCCGGGACTTGCCCCCGTCCTTCCTATCGAGCGACGTGGACTGCTCTCCGCCTCGTTCTCGCTGCTCTCCATCGCGCTTCCCGCGCGCGTGCCGCTAGCGCGGCTGTCGCGGTCGTCGTGGCGGTCCTCCGAGGAGTTGAGCGGGCCCAGCCCGTCCAGGTCCATGTACGAGTTGACGAGGTTCGCCACCGCCGCCGCCATCGGCCGTAGTGGTGACCTCGCGCTTGACAGGAGCCGTCGGGGGCAGCGGCGGGCTGAGCTGCGCGAATCCGAAGGGGATGTCGATGTTGTCCATCCCGACACCCGCGCGCCCGACCACCAGGATCCGGAGGGAGCGCCGGGAGCTCGTCCTCCTCGCCGTGGGGAGGGCACCTTGAGCGCGCGCCTCCCGAGCGCTATTTGAGCCGCCCCTGCCGCCCCCCATGGCCAGCCCCGCGTGGATCTCGCGGGAAGCGGGGGGGGGAGCTCGCGGCGTGGTGACTCACCATGGCCGTCGAGTGGAGGCGGCGAGCGGCGGCCGAGGGGCCGACGGCGCGGACGGGCGGGCGGGCGAAGGCTGCTGGGGAAGGAGGCGGTTGAAGGCATCGTCGGAGACGCAGAGCCGGGGGCGGCCCTGCCGCCCTGAGCCGCTGTGTGGGCGCTCGCCCGGGCCGGCGCGCCGTGCGAGAGAAGGAAGAGCCGAGATTTTTGGGAAGGGAGAGAAAAGTCACGGGTGGTGGCGAAAGGGAGGGATAAAGTCGCGCCGAGTTGCCGGCCTAAATTTTCTGCCTGCGCGCCCTGCGAACTCAAGTTTTCGCATACGCGCCCGTGCCCGCTCTTGCGCGCTCTATCTAGAATTTTAGGCTCTTTTGATCTCCACCGTTAATTTGATCAATCCAACGGTAGAGATGAAAAGTAGTTTGTTGGGCCTTGGGCCTTAAGTTGAGCAGATTTAGTTTACATCAATATTTACTATTCTTTATTATTCAATAATTTCTATTTTTTATTGATTTAGGCAATTTTGGAGTAGTAAATTAATTCAAATAAAAAGTCATGAATACGAGTTTTGTAAATCTCTTCGGGATCTACATTTGGTATTAGAGTCAACTTTTTCGGTTTTCGAACTTTTGACGCCTCGAAATTTAAATTTTGAATTTTTTTCGACTCGAACGGTTTTTCGGAGCCTTAGGCGGTCTCGATTTGAAAAGTCACGAATACCAAAAGTTCATAACTCATCAAGATCTACATTTGTTATTCGGTGATTTTGGGGTTCGAAAGCGTTCGAAAAGTGTAGTTCAAAATGGACAACTCACTCGCGACGAGTTTCAGAGACTACGTGGAGAACCTTCAATTTTGAATTAATTTTGGAAAATTTTAGGGAAAAAAAAATAATCAACACCATAAATTGGTAGGGTACGATTTTAGAAAAGTTTAGGGAAAAAAATAATCAAATTCGGAGTTCGTATGAGGGAGAAAGACTAGTTACAAGTTTTGACTACCATTAAAAAGAAAATTCGTTTCTTGTTCGTCACATGTTCATGATGAACCCGGCGATTTCTCTTTTTTTCCTCGGATTAAAACTTGTAACTAGTCGTTCTCCCTCTACTAACTCAAATAAGGTGATTCTTTTTCTAAAATTTTCTAAAATCATGCCGCATCAAGTTATGGTGTTGGGTTCGATCACCTCTTCACGCGCCAAAATTTGAGCAATTCAAGTTTTTGAATTCGAACTTTGACTCGGTCAAACTTCGGTCAAAAACGGAACACGAAATGAACTTCGGTTGAAAAACTTTTGAACATGAAAGTTTCATAACTCATCGAGACTAACAAAGTTTATGTAGGTCAAATTTTTATTTGAGGAAGTTGTAATAATATGTAGTTCAAATATAACAAGTCTCTCACATAGTTCATGAAACTATGTGAGAGACTTGTTATATTTTAGAACTACATAACACTGCAACTTTGTCGAAATGGCTTGAGATTTTTTACGGCAGTCATTTATAGCCAAAATATGGTCCCACACAGAACTTACATTTTTGGACAATTATTTTTATTACTATAATTTTTCCGTCTTTGGGTGAGATAAAATTTGGTGAATTATACATTGAAAACACTAGAACTATCGGCAACCTCCACATGTATTTGTTTCCTAGGGCATAGAGACCTTGTGGAAAAGTTTGGCACCATTAGGATCTTTTTCGGGGTGGGCCCAGTTCAACGTATAATTACCGGTGAAGTCGCGCGGAAAATCAAATAAACTAAAAAAAAAGTACCAAAGCGAATTACGAAAAATCTCAAACTTGGAGGTTGCTTCAAAAGGCATTTGGAAGCCTGAGAAAATGTTTGAGACCAATACCATACTTGGACCGCATAATCCCTAAGAACCCTAGTGCATAGACATGGTTCGATGAAAGGCTCCAAGTATTGTATTGCTCTCAAACTTTTCCTCAAGCTTCCAAATGCCTTTTGTGAAGCAACCACCAAGTTTGAGATTTTTAGAAATCGCTTGATACTTTTTTCGCTTTAATTAAATTTCACGACTTCGGCAGGGTAATTATGCGCGTTGAACTAGGTCCACCCCTAAAAGATCCGTAATGGCGCCAAACTTTGCCACAAGGTAGCTTATGCCCTAGGAAACAAATACATGTGGAGGTCGATTTGCATAGTTCTAGTGTTTTCAATGTATAATTCACCAAATTTTGTCTCACCCAAAGACAAAAAAATTATAATAATAAAAATAATTGTCCAAAAATGTAAGTTCTTGTGTGGGACCATATTTTGGCTATAAATGACTGCCAAAAAAATCTCAAGCCATTTTTGACAAAGTTGGAGTGCTATGTAGTTCAAATATAACAAGTCTCCCACATAGTTTCGGGAACTATGTGAGAGACTTGTTATATTTGAACTACATGTTATTACCACTTCCTCAAATGGAAATTTGACCTACATAAACTTTGTTGGTCTCGATGAGTTATGAAACTTTCATGTTCAAAAGTTTTTCAACCGAAGTTCATTTCGTGTTCCGCTTTGACTGAAGTTTTGACCGAAGTCAAAGTTCAATTCAAAACTTGAATTGCTCAAATTTTGGCACATGAAGAGGTGATCAATCCAACACCATAACGTGAAGTAGCATGATTTTAGAAAACTTTAGAAAAAAGAATCACCTCATTTTGGAGTTCGTATGAGGGAGAACGACTAGTTATAAGTTTTAATCCGAGGAAAAAGAGAAATCGCTTGTTCATCGTGAACATGTGACGAACAAGAACGATTTTTCTTTCTAATCGTAGTCAAAACATGTAACTAGTCTTTGTCCTCATACGAACTCCAAATTGATGATTCTTTTTCCTAAAATTTTCTAAAATCATGATCTATCAAAATAGTTTGGTCATCCGGGTCATGTGACTTTATTTGAAAAAATTGAAAATTTGAAATCCATAATTTTACAACTTGAACGTAAATTTGCATGTATAAATGGTTTCAAATCAAAAGTCATGAATACGAGTTTTGTAGAACTCGTCAAGATCTACATTTAGTATTAGAGTCAACTTTTTCGGTTTTCGAACTTTTCATGCCTCGAAATTTGAAATTTGAAATTTTACGGACTCGAACGGTTTTCAAGCACTAGACGGTCTCAATTTGAAAAGTCATGAATACGAGTTTCGTAGAACTCGTCAAGATCTACATTTGGTATTAGAGTCAACTTTTTTATTTTTCGAACTTTTCATGCCTCGAAATTTGAAATTTGAAATTTTACGGCCCGAACGGGTTTTCGAAGCACTAGACGGTCTCGATTTGAAAAGTCATGAATACGAGTTTTGTAGAACTCGTTAAGATCTACATTTGGTATTAGAGTCAACTTTTCATATTTCAAAGTTTTGACGCCTCAAATTTTGAATTTTAAACTTTTTTATGGCTTTGGATGAGTTTTCGAAGGTCTAGATGGTCTTGAATTGAAAAGTTATGAATACCAAAAATTCATAACTCATCGAGATCTACATTCGGTATTTAGGTCATTTTTCCATTTGAGAAAGTGTTCGAAAGTGTAATTCTAAACTAACGAGTCTCTAAAAATAGTTTCATAAATTGTATATGGGATGACTCAAGTGAACAAAAAATATTGGATAGAACATGATTTCAGTAAAAATTTAGAAAAAAAAGCACGAAATTTGGACTTAGAATGTTGGAGAAAGACTAGTTACAAGTTTTAACTAGAGACTAAAAAGAAAAAAAAAACCTTCTATTCATGTTCTTGATTTTCCACGTATGCTCAATTCTAGAATTGTGTACTTGGAACATAAAAAGGAAAAAAGATAACCATGTAAAAACACAAAAGGTGGAACAACATGGTGGTAGGACCAAACGTTTAGAGACATGGAGGTCTCAAGTTCGAATATTCCATGTGACAAGTTTTTTGCTATTTTCTTTCTTTCTAGTAAAATGAGCAATACAACGTTGAATTGACCAAATAAGCAAGCTATAACACAAAAGAGGCAATGGTCTAGTGGTAGGACTTCACACTCTAGATTGAGAGGTCATGTGTTCGATCCCCTGGTGATGCATTTTTTTTTATTTTCTTTGTTCCAATTAAATAAGGAATAAAATGTTAAATTGATAACATAATTGAAAACTAACACAAAAACATGTGTATCCTAGTGGTTAAGACGCCACATTTTATCCTAGAGGTCCTAGGTTCAAACCCCATATGCCACACATTTTTTCAATAGTTTTTGTTTTATGGGATTTATTACTTTTTAAATCAATATATAAAAAAACAATAGAGCACCCCATTATAACACAAACGGATGCTTGTCCTAGTGGTCAAGGCAAGCAACCCTTCATGTAAGAGGTCTTGAGTTCAAGACCCTTTATGCTTCTCTTTTGCTATATATTTTGCTATTTATTTCAATGATAGTTTGACTAAGTCACAAAAACCCATCACGTGGTGTCACAAAAAACAGCCGCTCACGGCAATCATATTCTATGACAAAAGCAAATTGCTTCGTCATATATAGTGCACTCTTATGCGACGACCAAAAGTCTTCCGTCACAAATAGTGATGGTGCCTCGTAATTTTGTGACGACATCGAGGTTTTCGTCATATTATGGTACATTATATGACGATTTTAGGCCCCGTCACGAGGTTGTTTTGTCATAAAAAATCGATATTCTTGTAGTGGTGTGAAGAACAACTGATACACTTGAATTTTTAATGTCACAAGGCGTCGACCATTTGTTTGTGCTTGGACCTATGTATATGTATTATATACGTATTAATAATATCAATGCTTTGTGGTGTCGACGATTCTAAGTCGCATGTGTGTACGTAACATCATCATTGACACACCGGACCGTCAACTGTCTAAGAGGCGTCTCAAGCTCCGGATAGTTACAGACCTGTCTCGCCCCCGATGCGCGTCGGTTGTTTTTCGCAGATTTTTTCGCCGCTCCCAGAAAATTGCCGCCTAAACGTCAACCTCGTTGCGGACACCTATAACGATTCTTGGCGTCTTTAATTTTCCAAGAGTTACAGTCGATGGGTCGTCGTAGCGTCTGTAGTCTCACACAGGTACAGTCGATTCTAGGCGCTGGCGTGTCAAACACAAAAACACGATCGGGTACCGGGAAGCGGGGTGTTCAGAATGATTCTACTTTCCACCGGTGCTGCGGACGAAAACAAGAGTTTCGGTGAAGAGGGCAGAAAATAGGATAAAACCAAAGTCGTGTCTGTAAGTAGCGCAAACCACAGACGCGCGTGTGGTGACGCCCCAGATGGGCGACAAAACATCTGAGGCAATTTGCTTTTTGAGCGGGTATGTATTAAGGAAAGCGCCACGCACACATTTCTTGCCCGCGTGTCTATAAGCTTCTAACATTCACAGGCGTGCGGTGCGGTACCGTCGGCGGTGTCCGTTTAGGGACGCTCTTTTACCGCGAGGGGTCTGTACATGCGAAGTCGCCACCGGTCACACATTGGGCCCGTGTGTTCGTATGCGTTACGTAAAGTACGTCGCTTCATAGGAAAATTTGTCTGTAGGTACTGTTCACTACAGTCGAGCAAAAAATGAGGTCACAGACCCACGGAAAACCGTCTGTGATAAAGTGTGTTACAGACCCTTGGTAAGGTTTTGGTGCGTAAAGTCGACATTTAGAGACCCTAATGGGCGGCCTTGGCCTTGCGACTGTAGAAGCTCTTAACGCTGACATCAGAAGCCTTTTTTTTACATAGTTTATGTTAATACATGTTGGCCTAGACCTCATTACCCAAGAGTATGTTTTCACATATCTTTCATTCGGGTCTTGACATAGACACTGCCCTATACCTTGACATGACTGCTGGAGGGTCGTTGATAAAATTACGATGGAACAAAGGAAGGTCCTTAATCACATCTTAGAGAAGCACACTTCTCCCATCGTAAAACACAAACCCCACCAAAACAAGGGCATGTCAAGCTTTGAGAAGCCCTCATCAACCGAATCTGTACCCTTACCATCCTTAGGATCGACCGTTGAGACATCACGAACATCGAAGGAAAGAATAATTCATCCTTCGAAGTTTCCAATTGAATTTGAGGATTATGGCAATACCTCCAACCTCTCTTGGCATAGAAACCCCACAACAAATGAAGTCTTCCCTAGAGCTAAACCATCAACAAAATGGTCATTGGAAGTGAAACGCTCTTCCTCAAGCAATTCAGATTCTTTCACCTTCCAACATCATTACTTGTTTGTTAAAGGGAACCTTTTTTTGGAAGCCCTACACAACCTCACAGTCAGGACTAATATCATGTTCCAATTCTGCGGAAACCCTTTTGGGAAACATACCGCTAGTCCCGACCGACAAACTCTTCAAAAAAAAAAAAAAACTGTCGGGGCTTATCTTTGAGTGTTGTGGGATCGCAAGGGGTCGTGCCATTAGAGATTGACAAAGCCAAGGTGTTCTTAGATCCCTATATCTTTCCCATCCTCAACTTCAAACTTTTGATAGGCTACCCACTCAAAGACCTTGTTCATAAAAAAAAAATACCCATGGGAGCCATGATGAAAAATTGGGAGAAG
Source organism: Hyparrhenia diplandra (assembly GCA_015847255.1). NCBI lineage: Eukaryota > Viridiplantae > Streptophyta > Magnoliopsida > Poales > Poaceae > Hyparrhenia > Hyparrhenia diplandra. The sequence continues at coordinate 180,094 of JADLZK010006520.1, forward strand.
TTGCTTGTGCCACTTCAAACCCATATCCGAAAAGTCTAATGGCAAAGCAACATCCCAACCATGATATGTTCGAGAAGGAGAAGTTAATAACTCCATTCGATTCACTTAAGTTGCTCGCATCTTAGTGAAATAAAACACTGTCACCCTCGCTCGAACACAAGCCATGTCCCTCGGCCAACAAAACATTATTCGTGATAAATGTCAAGATACAACAATTGTCTTTCATGAGGATAAGAACTCATGTGCCATGGACATGCCCGAGGCACCAACTCTAGAGACCGAGATAGAAAACCACGATTGAGCATGAAAAATCTTCCTTTAAGATTCCTCATGTTTCATGCTCACCTCTTTGGATCTCTAGCACTTGCCTCACTTGTGACCATGTGCTCATTCTACGAGGATCACAACTTCCTCTTGATCCTCGTTTACAAACTCTCTAAGAGGATGGTTGTGTATGTCTTCATCGATCTTGTAGTAGCACGATGGCACTAACCTTGCGAGCTTGATCTTAAATGGTTAATGCCCCTGGTGGAGAAGTCGGGAACTTCACCACCCTTGATAGTCTGTAAGAAGAATTCCCGCAATCAAACTACGACCATAAACAAAGCACTACCGGGAGATACCCCGGACTATCATAACAAAAAACCTTTTCTCTCGATTAATAAAAAAAGCAAGAGCTTGTTGTCGGGTTAGTATGCACCTTCGGGTTTTCTTGTCGCTAACCATTTCGGTGGAGATCGATTAAGAAGATCAAAAGAGGCACACGATACTTGAGAACATGGGGGCCACATCAACAAGAAACTTTGATGCTCATGGGTAATGGAACATGCTCAAAGGGAGATCCGGACCTTGCACACTTTGACTTTTACACAAAAAGTCCAAGTGTGGGGAAGATGGTGAGAATCTCAAGTTTCATCCACCAAGGGTTCATAAAAAAATAATAAATGATGATGTCAGCCCCGGCTTGCTAAAAAAAAAAAAAAAAAAAAAAAAAAGAGAGTTGTCGAAAAAAAATATATATATATATATATATATATAGAAAAAATGTAGAAGAGGAGAGGAGAAGGTTGGCACCACATGATCAAGATGAATACAATGTGCCACCTAACTCCACCTTTCATCGCTTCAACACGCAAGAAGGGGCCTCTCGCCCTTTTGCGGCCACCATCAGCCCATGCCCCACACATACGTCGTGGTGTGTGTGGCCTATCTTTGAGAAGCACCTGGACATGGACATCATGCAAACCATGGCAACAACTTTGACATCTCATCCATTAATGTTTTTGGTAAGTACATCCAGTGCACGCAAAGGAAATAAATGTTCATCAACACTCTTCCCTCGCTTTTGTCTCTATAAAACTAAAACTCCATGCTTCCCTTTGTTATGGCATATGCTTTGAGTTTGGATGCATTCACATGTAGTACATCCATAAGTCTTTTTACATTGAGCATGGTGCTTAGGGTAAAATGATTTTCTTTAATCAAACTTTGACATGGTGTCGAGGTTGGTTAATGAACTTAGAGTTTGGCCGTCATGATCTATGGGAATATCTTATGTTGGAGATGAATTAAGGCTATGTTTACACCACTTCTTTATATTAGCCTTGCACCATGCTCAATGTAAAACAAAATAAAATAAAATAAAATAAGTTAAAATAATAATAATAAAAAAAAGTCTCAATAAAGGCTCCACGGTGTTCAAGCAAGCAGGTAGAGCCATATGTTTGTTTTTTGTTTTGTTTTGTTTGTCCGAATAAAACCAGGTACAAGACCAAGTGTGGGGAGGTCTCTCAAGCATACAAGGACACCCATCCGAGATTTCCCCAACACAAATGCACAATCATCGAGAAATTCACGATGGAGAAGGACATGACGAATGACTACCATCAAACTCCTTCCTCTTCAAACGGCGGTTTGTGCAAAACTCTCGCTCTCACATTTCTTGAAAGTTTTGAAGTTTAAATTTGAATACATCAACAAGACAAAACTTGTTGGATGCACACTTGTCCCTTTTGTATTTTCTATCTTTATAATTTTTCAAAGGAACAAGTGTGGGGAGAAACCTACACATACTCTACATAAAGTAAAAATTCAAATCCTTTACATCCCCATTGAGAACAAGATTTAAATATATAATCATTAAGAGGATTTAATCATCCATGAACTCCACCTCGTTAAAATCCCTCAATGTCTTTTAGTCAGCATATATTTTATTCCTCACTAAAAGATAAACAAAACTTTTGAGGCTCCATCTCCATGCTATCCTTTAATAAAATTTGCATACTCTTTATTCCTTGCTAATACTCCTATGCCTTGTGAATTATCTATCATAGGGACCCCATGTTATCTAAGTAATTGGAATATGTGATATAGCTGGATAATTTGAACCTTGCTCTTTTATATGAACTTGGGATTTGTTTTCAAAAATTCAAAATTCAATTAGCATGCTCCTCAATGATATGCAAATTCCTATTAGAGCCATATTGAGTTTATCAAATGCAAAAACCTACCATATATATGCTACTTATCTTTGCATTGAGCTTGTGTCAAGTCTTGTTGACCCTTGTTGAGATAGTTGTCATGCCCCCAAGATCAAGATCACATTACACGCCACATATATCAGCTATTCCTACACCGGGAACACGCTAAAAACATGCTTTCGTCCACCATACCAAAAAGCTCTACTCCTACACCGAGTAGACACAAAAAAAAGATATCTTAGAAATAAATACTCCATGTTCTACAAGATAGTGATCTCTTTTTAATTTCATAATTCAAGAGACATGGCTATGAAAAAAAATAGGGACACATGAAGGTCCCAAGAAAACAAAAAAAAAGAGTTGGACACATGATGGTCCAAGACTAAAAAAAAACTGATGAGCACATGAAGGCTCATGCACAAGATAGCCATGTTCTCAAGAATAAAGTATTTATAAGAGAGATCACACACACATCAAGGAGTATAGTATAGGTTCCACTTCATATCCACACACATGCACTTCTTGATCTAGGGGTATGCCATCCTTCTCCTTGGATCCAAGCTTTGGCCTAGCAATATATGTAGAGTAAGTATGCCTTCATATCTTTTCCCTACCCAAAAATCCATATAAGCTTTTTAGAAGTAGAAAAGAAAGAAGGCAAAACTATCATATATGCCCTTGAGGAACCGGACACAAATATTTGAGTGATCCGAGTGAATCATTCGAGGAGCAAGGCTATATTTACATTTTCAAAATCATATGAAAACCCAAGTTCCTCGCACTTATCTAAAGCAAGGGATTTGAATCCATGTTGTTCCATAATTCAATTACCCAAGATTAATGTGGTAGACACATCAAAATTTCACAAGTGCGTGAAGCTTGAAATAACTTGTATGCAGATTTTTATTTCACTAGAGGTAAACCCACCTAGTCTTGCACTTTACTCGAGGACGAGTAAAGACTAAGTGTCAGGGGAGTTGTTGGCGGCCACTATCATACAAATTATACCGCCAACTTAGTCATATGACATTGCAAAATAACGTAGTCTTGCCACACAAACCTTTGCTATTAATCTAGTTCCACATGTATTCGAAGAAAATATGTTTTGCGAGTGCATAAACGTGGAAACAAGTAAAAGTACGTAAAAAGGTAGAGGAAAGCGCACATCATAATTGCGCTTTGGACAAGGGGAATACCACTAGGCCAAAACCAACGCGAATCGGACCAAAGCACCCGAGGGGACTCAACCTACAATGGGCCACAATCCCACCTACAAAGGCACGGCGCGAGGCGGGCAAAACCGCTGCCGATCGCCCCACCCCGGGCGGCCGCCGTGGGACGGGAACTCGATCCCGCCGGCGCTTTTGCCTTGACCAAGGGTCCGAAGGAGAAGAGGCGGTGCATGAAGGTGTTTTTCGCGATGGCACCAAAGACTCCCCGCCAAAACTCCCAAAAAGTCCCCTAGAACAAGGAGAACCCTCCATTTCCTCTTGGTTTTCCCCTATATAAAGAGGCCCTTGCCTCTCTTTTGTAACACACCAATTCACCAATTCACATCATTCAATAAAGGATCACACTTTCCATCACACACTTCACCATGTGATCCATCACTCACCCCACATTCCTTCGGGAATAACACTTCACGTCTCACACATAAGGTGGTTTAGAGAGTGCCAAGACACTCAGAGGGAGTGAGAGAGTGAAAGGTAGAGAGAGACAGAGGGAGTGAGAGAGTGAAAGGTAGAGAGAGAGAGAGAGAGAGCAGTAGCGACCCCGCGGTCTTGTGGGGCATAAGGATTTGCGACGCCCATCCCGTCAATTTTGTCGAGTAACCGGACTGTCGACTCCGCGCCCATACCTTGTACCTCTGCAGAAATCTTTTCGGCTTGGTGAAAGATATTCGTGTCTTACCTTCGATTACCATTCTTAAGTTCCACGCTATCATTTATTTTGTCGAGATTATGGGATCGTTGTTTACCTTTGTGGTAAATGCTCTAGTAGAGGGTCCTCGATGAAGACAGATACCCCCGATCGACGCTAGAGTAGTGACAAGTAACATAGACGTGGTGTCCAAGCTATGAATCACCCTCGTTTTCTTAGCAACCCACGGTAGTGAGGTAGGGGATAGGTGGTGACAGCCCTATTCGCCCACTGTATTCCTCCACGTCCGGTTCGCGGAGTAGAGCCGTAGGACCGGCATCGCTTGGGCGCACCAAAGTGCAATCCGGTGTCCCAAGTAATACTCGCTTTAATAGAAAGAGTAGCGACTTAGTCTAAGTCTTTGAAGGAACACATCACTTCCACGATCACCTCCTATGCTTGACCCTCGATAGCTAGGAAGAACAGACTTAGCGCCCATTCCTCGTGGAAATTTGATACCCGAATACTTCTAGGTGAAGTGCTACAACGGTACTTTCCGCGGCGCTTTGGACTTTGTCGCTACGCTAAGAAATACCAACATCTTCCTCGATATCTTCCGGAGTGTTTTAGTCCACATTTTGGGTTGAGTTACTTCACGGTTAAGTCTTGTCATCGTATGGGATGTAAACTCTTAGGTTTCTCACCGTTCTTCTCTCGCTTTTATCCGATTCAAATCCCTATAAAGTCATGGAATACCAAAACTCATGGAAATATGTTAGTTAGACCCCTAGACTTATGTTGATATTCATCTTAAGCCCTTATTTCATGTTAATTGACTAATAATATTATGCTATAACAGGGGTCAACATTATGTACCAAGGGTATGAGATCAATGGATACACATTTTACACAAAAAAGCAAGATGGAAGGAGCCAATACCAAAACAGTGGTGTTCATTTTGAATCTGTAGACAAAAGGGGCATAGTGGAAGATACCTACTATGGTTACGTAGAGGAGATATGGGAACTAGACTACGATCAGCTGAAGGCAGCTCTGTTTCGCTGCCAGTGGGTTCGGAAATTAGCCGTCAACATCGATGCAGAGGGGTTCAATACACATGATCTCAGCAAGACCAGGACATAGAGAGCACCCCGTCATCCTTGCAAAAGATGTTACACAAGTTTTCTATGCACCTGGGACAACAAAACAAATGGAAAGCTACACATACAGCTAGAAGGGAAAAGGAAGATTGTCGAGTGGATGGAGTGACGGATGAAGAAAACTACATAGGGTATCATGAAATGCCTGCATTCGCCGTTAACGTAGCCCAACCGACCGTAGATGAGGGTGAAGGTGAATCTGCTTAGTACAAGTTGATCATTTATGGCCCTCAGCTCGATCACTATTGTTCACTATATGTAATTGATGGAGTTAGATTATTGTTAACTAAATGTAATCACTATGTTTGGACAAATTAATGTTCTTCACCAACTATGTAATCTTTGGAGTTAGTTTATCTAAACTATGTGCCTCGATTTGCAGCGGTGCTTTTCAAAGTGAACCGATCCGTAGCCAAAATAGAGGAATTTCGGTTCACTGCCAGTTCAGAACCAAGAGTGATAGCCATTATCACTACCGGGAGCTTTCATCTTGTCGGTTATTTCAATCGTCGGTTAAATAACATAACCGACAATTGATGGGAAAAAGCCTAAGATTTGTATGGTTCCTATGTTACCCATGGTTCATATGCTCTCGGTGTCCTATCGGTCTCAAACTTTTTCCAAGTCCTTCACAATCAGTGGGAGAGTCATCCCAAAATTTTGAGATTTTTCGGAGTTGGTTTGGTACTTTTTGTAGTTTATTTGATTTTCTGCGCGACGAGGCCGAGTAATTCTAGATTGAACTGAGGCTACCCGTGAAAAGAACAGGCACCATCCCAAACTTTTCCACAGTGGTCTCATTTGTCCTAGGAGTCAAATTACTTCACATATACATGCTAAGTTCTTATGTTTGCATTATGTAATTTTCCATTTTCCACCCCGTTTAGCGGGAAGGAAAAACCTAAAAATGAAAATATTCAAATTTAAAAAACCTAAGATCTTGTGTGGGGGCATATTTTGGGTGTAAAAGACTGCAAAAAAATTTCAAGACATTTACACATTGGTGGATGACACTTGCTTCACAAAGGTACATGCACCTTTCCAACTCACCATAACTATACACTTAGGTTCCTACGTTCCTCATGGTTCATATCTTTGCCGAGTCCTATCGGTTTCAAACTTTTTCCAAGTCATTCACAATCAAGTATGAAGTCATCCCAAAATTTTGAGATTTTTTGGAGTTGGTTTGGTACTTTTTGCGCTTTTATTTGATTTTTCAAGCGGCTGACGAGGCCGAGTAATTCTAGGTTGAACTCAAGCTACCTCCGAAAAGAACAGGCACCATCCCAAACTTTTCCACATGGTCTCATTTGGCCTAGGAGTCAAACTACTGCACATATACATGCTAAATTCTTGTCTTTGCATGATGTAATTTGCCATTTTCTCGCCCCGTTTAGCGTGGAAGGAAAAACCTAAAATGAAAATATTCACCAGAAAAACCTAAGATCTTGTGTGGGGGCTTTAGGTGTAAATGACTGCAAAAAAAATTCAAGACATTTATACGTTGGTGGATGACACTTGCTTCACAAAGGTACATGCACCTTCTTACTCACCATAACTATACACTTAGGTTCCTATGTTCCTCGTGGTTCATATGCTCTCGTGTGTCCTATCGGTCTCAAACTTTTTCCAAGTCCTTCACAATCAATGGGCGAGTCATCCCAAATTTTGAGATTTTTGGAGTTGGTTTGGTACTTTTTGCGTTTATTTGATTTTCTCAACGACGATGAGGCCAAGTAATTCTAGGTTGAACTGAGGCTACCCCCCAAAAAGAATGTGCACCATCCCAAACTTTTCCACATGGTCTCATTTGGCCTATTAGTCAAATTACGCACATATACATGCTAAATTCTTGTGTTTGATGATGTAATTTGCCATTTTCTCCCCTGTTTAGCAGAAGGAAAAACCTAAAATGAAAATATTCACCAAAAAACCAAAGATCTTTTGTGGGGGCATATTTTGGGTGTAAATGACTACAAAAAAAAAAAAAATTCAAGACATTTACACGTTGGTGGATGACACTTGCTTCACAAAGGTACATGCACCTTTCTTACTCACCATAACTATACACTTAGGTTCCTATGTTCCTCGTGGTTCATATGCTCAGTGTCCTATTGGTCTCAAACTTTTTTCAAGTCCTTCACAATCAGTGGGCGAGTCATCCCAAAAGTTTGAGATTTTGTGGAGTTGGTTTGGTACTTTTTGCAGTTTATTTGATTTTCTGCGCGACGAGGCCGAGTAATTTTAGGTTGAACTGAGGCTACCCCCGAAAAGAACAGTGCACCATCCCAAACTTTTCCACATGGTCTCATTTGTCCTAGGAGTCAAATTACTACACATATACATGCTAAATTCTTGTGTTTGCATGATGTAATTTGCCATTTTCCGCCCCGTTTAGCACCAAGGAAAAACCTAAAAATGAAAATATTCACCATAAAAAACCTAAGATCTTGTGTGGGGGCATATTTCGGGTCTAAATGATCTGAGAAAAAAATTCAAGACATTTACACGTTGGTGGATAACACTTGCTTCACAAAGGTACATGCATGATCCCTTCTACTCTTACAAAAGCTTAAAATTTATAAACTGCCAGCTTTATGTACATCACTGTCGGGTTAATTACACCAAGAAGGAACATATATCACCTGTCGTGAGTAATCGACCCGACAAGATGATGTGTTATCCATATATATATATATATATGTGAATCGGCGCGGTCTTGAAATTTTCCCCAAATTTTTTGAACACCGCGCCACCTGTTCCCCCGCGCAACCTGAGCCACCACACGACACCGACGGACAACCGCCACCCACCTCGACGCCGTCCTCGCCGCCTCTATTGACGCCGCCTCCATTGACGCCACCCACCTCGACGCCGCCCACCTTGACGCCGCCCTTCGCCTCTATCGACGCCGCCTCCCACAACACCGTCCGCCGCCTCCATCGACGATGCCCACCTCGACGCCGCCCACCTCGACCCCCGCCTTCGCCAACCTCGACGCCGCTCGTTGTTGACGGCCACTAACGACACATTTTTAACGCCAACATTCTACCAATAAGGGGTTGAAACTATGCCTTACTACACGCATATACATTTATTATTGACATAATTCCACTTGTAGTGTCCAAATTCTTATTGTGCAGATTTATATAAGAAACAAGTGGAATTTGTACCAAAAGGCGCCCCCCGGGAAAGCGATTCCCGAAGAACATCAAGCCCAAGGGAGAAATGGACCAAACACGCAGAACCGGGCCGAGCAAACACCGCCACACAACTTTTCAAGCCCAAACACGCCCCGCTGCCAAGGCTCGGCCCGAACCGAAAGCCCAGACAGTGCTACAAGACCACCTGGTGCGCGCCGCACCCATCCCGAGGCTGTTTCCGCCCGTGTTTGGCGAGGCGGTACATTACCTTCCATAATCGGGCGCGGCCGACGTTTAGATGGTCGGTTCAAGCGATTTGGAAGGTGCCCAAGGACGGTTTTGGCTCCTTCCATATGGGGAGGGACATTTTCCAATGAGCACCCTCTCCTCTACCTATAAAAGGAGGCCCTCTCCCCCTCATTCAACACACACCTCACAAGAAAGCTACTCTCTCCTCTCCACTTCTTCTTCTTCCTCCTCCTAGTAGGATTAGTAGTTTAGGATGTGGAGCTAGGCAAAGCTACCAAGGAGGGCTTGGCTCCTTGGAAGATGGATTCCAGGAATAAATCTTTCTATGGTATTCTTCCAAAGCCTTGCTCTTATCTTATCTTGGTTGTGCATTAGGATTAGAGTCTTCATGTTATTTCTATACCTCGTGATTTATCCTATGATCTAACATGTTATTCTTGACATGATCATGACACATGAACTAGTCTATAGTTTTTATGTTGTGATATCGTCATATAGAACTTTATGCTTAAACCATTCATGCAATATAATTGGGTAGTGTCGGGATTGTGCTGAATGGCGGTTCGTTGTGTCCTTCGGGGCTTGCTCGTGTCCTATTCCGTCCATCCGTAGGGTGGGGGCCATGGGGGACATGAGTAGTGTCCTAGTATGCGGACGTGGTGTCCGGATGCCAGGTATCCTTCGAATATGACGGCATGCCACGGTTGAGGGGGTAGGCGGCTGGGTCGTGACAAGCCTTGACCGTCCCTTGAAATCCCCCCACGTCGTATATGTTGTGTAGGAGTTCGTGAATGCCTTCCATTGGGTGGATGCACCGGGAGGTCTCCCCCGGCCCATTTCATTCTGAGCTCCGACCTCCCGCTCATGCGTGTTGCCCGACTATCAATCCGGTTCTATGCACACCATGACTAGAATCAGATGCTCCATTTAGGACTTTCTTTATTCCTTATTTATCTTTATCCTTGAGTTTGGCTTGAGTGAGTGTGTCAAGTTATCCCTTTACCGATTTCCTTTATATCCCCGGCTCATGAGCATTGGTCCATTACACGATCATGTTATCTTGTTCATGTCTCTATTAGATCCTTTTCCACCATGGCTTCCTTTGGGAAAATATAAATAACGATACTCTGAATACTTAGGGGTGAAATGCTACAATGATAGATCCGCGGCGCTTGCGGATGAATATCTTATTTGGCAAGGTCTATCATCGTTGATGTCTAGTGTTATCACCAACACGGTGGTTTCACTTAGGAATGCCAACGACGCATTTCCGGCGCCCGTTATTAGAGATGGGTTCTAAACCTGTTTCTAGTGATTGCGTTTTTAAGAAATGCAACAAGCATTTTCGGCGCCGTTCTTGGGATGGCATTGGTTTTTATAAGGCATCTTTTTTAGAACATGTTCATCGTGATAATATGCATTTGTAGTGACCTTTGTTCATAATAGGCTTATCTAAAAAAATCTTTTATATATAAAAAAAATCTTTTTTATATATAAAAAAAACTCTTATAAAAAAAAAAAATCTTATAAATAAAAAAGCAAGGACTTGTTATCAAGTTAGTATGCACCTTTGGGTATTCTTGTCACTAACCATTTGGTGGAGACTAAGAAGAACAAAGGGGGGCACGTGACGCTTGAAAACATGGAGGCTACATCAACAAGAAAAACTTTGATGCTCTTGCACTGAACACACTCAAAAGGAGACCTCGATCTTTCACACTTGACTCTTTCATAAAAGTCCAAGTGTGGAAGGGAAGACGGTGAGAATATCAAGTTCCACGCACAAGGGGATCATAAAAAAAAAAAAAAGTGAAAAAAAAAAAAAAAAAAAAAAAAAGAGAGAGAAAAAAGAGAGATAAATAAGAGATTAGCCTCCCCTTGCTATAAAAGGAAAAGAGAAAAAAAAAAGGAGTTGAAAAAAAAAATATATATATATAGAAAAAAAAAAAAAGAGAGAAGGCGTTAAAAAAAAAAAAAAAAAAAAATGGTTCTTTGAAAAAAAAATAAGAGAAGAAAAATAAGAGGAGAGAGGAGCAGGTTGGCCCCATATGGCGGAATAAACAATGAAGGCACGACTCCACCCGGCATTGCTTCCATGTAAGCAAGAAGGGATCTTTCTCTCCCAAGGCCTTTGTCGCAGCACTAAGGCCTATGGTCGCACGTTCTTTCGTGTGTGCTTTTAGCCTTGGTGCTTCCTCGAAAGTGAGTTTGGTGCGCCTCCCTCTACCGGTGTGAGGAGGTCATAAACCAAACCAAGATCATCATGCCACCGATGCAAAGAACTCGAACTCTATCTTCAAGCTACCTGGTCAAAGTACACTCGTGCATGCGAAGGTCCAATAAAAAAAAAAAAAGAAAAAAAAAAAAAGAAAGGGTAAAGGAAAGGAGGAACATCCTCCTTTACACCTTTGTGACCACTAAGGCCCATGGTCCATATACACTACATGTGTGTATCACCTAAGCCTTGTGGGCCCGCCTCGAGATGGATCATCAAGCTACCACCGCTGAGTCTCAACGTTCTTTCCTTCATGCTTGTGTTGGTACACACACACTCGGGTATACAAAGGTAATAATTCACCAATTCTTTTTACTCATACTTATCTCCATAAAAAAAAAAAAAAAAAACTTTGATGGGGATAAAGGAGGGATAGACTTACATTTCATCTTTATCTTAGCCTTGTTTGAGTTTGAAAAGTTTGGTGAAGTTTTTTTCATCCTCCCTTGATAATAAATTTATCAAATAAAAAAAAAATTATTAAAAAAAATTAAATAAATAAAACAACACAATTTGCTCTTTTTGCTCCTTCCTCGCATATGCTTTGAATTTTGGTTATCACGGAGGATGGTAAGTCCACTCGTGAAACTACCATATACTAACCATGCGGGAAAAGTCAAAAAGCACGGGGCGAAACCCCGATCCGATGAGCATTGAGCTAGCTTTGGGGAGAACCCTAACAAGGTAATGAGAAACCTACACTCTCATCCTCCGTCCATTACCTTCCAAAAAAAAAAAAAAAAAAGATGTGTTCTATAAAATATTTAATTATCAAAATAAACAAAAATATTTACTACACAAAAATCTATAAGTAAATATTTTTGAAAAACTAAAAAAATCTTTATAAATAAAATAAATTCTTCTAAAAAAAACTAAGAAAAAATATTTTCCTAAATAAAACATATTTTCTAAATAAATTTTTAGTACATAGAAAAACTATAATCATTTTTGTTCGCCTTTGCAATGCCTTTATCTCCATTGGATGAATCTTGTTTATCAATTCATGCTTCCTTTTTCTATGCTAGCATGTTATGGTTTGGGAGTGGTGATCATTCATATGGTGATCATACTTTCATAGACTTTTTGAATTGAGCATGGTGGTTAGGTCAAAAAAGTCTACCCTAATCGATTAGACATGGAGTCGAAGTTTGATTATTGAACCGAGAGCTCGCCATTGTAGAATTTGGTAGACCATATGGACTAACCCCCCCGCAGAATTTATCAACATCATAAGGGTAAGTCCAAGAGATGACAATGGAGATCGAAGTTGTTTGGTGAACAAAAAAATGATAATGATAAAATAAAAATAAATAAATAAATAAAAACCTTTGAAACCCCAAGAATGGTTGTCCCGCTCTTCCAAGATCATCACAAGACAAGCTTGGGGAGTCTCCCCGCACGCTCAAAAGACGATGTTAATCAAAGATCCATTCATAGCGTTCACAAGCTAGCAACGTTCATAAAAAGAAGGTAAGTCAAAAGCTAGCTTGGGGAGGACTCCCACAAAGGTAACTCATATCTCACATTCCATTCAGTTATTTTCTTATCTTATATGAATGATGAGGTATGAGAATAATAAAAAAAAGAGGGAAGAAGAAAGAGAGAGAGAGGAGATTTATTCCACTCCATATATATGTGTAGTAGAAATGTTTAGTTCTACCCCCTCGTTGAAATGATGAAGCAGTTGCTCGCTTTTTATGTTTTTTGCCGTGCCTAGTTTATAATTCGAATTTCTCTAAAGTTTGAGTTTAGTGGCTAAGTCTAAAAACTCATCCTAAAAAAAAAAAAAAAAACCTGATTCATGTGGGTTGCATAGGCTCTATCTAGTCTAAGTTGTTGCCAAGTATGATATGGTACAAATGGATTTGCTATGATTTCGCCCAAAAAAAGAGAAACTTGACATCCTGGGAATCTAATAGAAAAGAGAAATAATATGGGCTATGCTAAAAAAAAAAAAAAAAAAAAAAAAAAAAGAGATGAAAATGGACATGTGTCCGAGGACTCCAGTAGAGCCCACATCTCCAAAAAAAAAGAGAGAGAGAGAGAGGAAATAAAAAAAAACAAAAGTCTAAAGCAGAGGCCACCTCTCCAAAATATATATATATATATATATATATATATATATATATATATATATATATATATATATATATATATATATATATATATATATATATATATATATATATATATAGGGCATATTTATTGCCTGTGGCTTCCAATAATTATTGGAAGCCCCAGCCAACTAGCCATCCACCCACCCAGCCCAACCAACCAGCCAACCACAATGCAGGTGGTGACATGCGCACGTGAGGGGACCATTTTTTCAAATTTCAAATCTCAGGTCAGAATGCATACAAACATTTTTGTTCCGACGATGCATAAAAACCAATGGTCGAGATAATCAAAATTAGTTCTGCGACGCATAAAAATCTCTCCGCGAGCTGGCTGTTCCACCCGACACAGGCTGACACAGCCGACATGCATGCATCCACTCCAATTTCCTCCGTTTTTCACGATAATTCCTCAACGAAGCATCCGATTCAAAAACGGTTTTCACCATTGCACTCCTGATATTTTTGTGCACGATTCAAGCACCATTGTGAATATTTTTTCAAAAATTTTGAAATTCAAAATTTTGTGTATGAGGACAAAAGAGTTTATGCTATCAGTCCGTGCATACAAACTTGTGTGCGAGTGCATAGTAATATGATAGGTGCTCTCATCTTTCCAAAATTTGAATCGTGCCACATAAGGGCTGATTGGATGCATATATTCACTCGTTCGGATGTATATAAACGTTTTGGCGTCAGCATTGCATAGAAAGTGTTGATTGATATGCATATAGTCCGAATACATATAAAATGTATGGCGTCGACGCTGCATAGAAATTAGCGATCGAGATGCATAAATTCACTAGTCTGGATGCATAAAATTCACAATCTGGATGCATATAAATTGGGGGCATGCTTTTCGGCGATCCGACACATTGAATCTTAAAAATTGCAAGCATATGAACCATTCTAATGATATGAAATTTGATTTTTCGTGCATAAACTCACGTGCATGCGAGCATAGAAAGCTCATAATACTAGCATAGATATTCAATGTCACAGTTTAGTCATGCATACAATGATTAGTAATGCATATATTTCAATTCTGATGAGCATAGAATCTGATGATTTTTGTTGAAACGCATGGCATGAGTAAAACCACATGAGCATAAAAATTAAGTATTTCTGCTGGAATACATAAAAAGCTCATCTAAAATTACATCACCTAACAAGTCCATAACACATGAAAACCTAGAAATTAATAATTTAATATGGACGCCTAACAAGTCCATAACACATGAAAGCTCGGGGGGCTGCCGACGCCGCCGCACCAGTCAGCTGCGTGGCGCGGTGCTCCACACGCCCAGGGGGCCGGGCGCATTCGAAAGTACCGCGATCAAGCCCTCACGGTTGGGGACGCCATGCTCTGGATCGCCGCCGCTCCACAAAGACACCTACGGCAAGCATACAAAACCATTACTAACCAATGACAAGCATATAATCCTCAAGGCGTGTGCATATAAATTAAAATTGTTAGCATAGGAAACATTCTAATGCTATGAAATTTGAATGTTTGGTGCATACCCTCACATGCATGCCAAAGATAGAAAGCTCTAACACTAGCACAGTATATTTAATGCCACAGCTTAGTCATGCATAAATCTCAATTCTTATGAGCATAGAATCGATGTTTTTTTGTTGAAACGCATGACATAAATAAAAACACGTGAGCATAGAACTTTTACACGTGATGCATACAAAAATTTAAATACAAGATCTCAAAAATAGACACGAAGCATAGAACCTTTTTACACGCGATGCATATAAACTAATTCATAGTTTATATTTAAGAACGTAACCATGCAAATTTTACAAAGAACAACAATATCATTGCACATGATATAGGAGAGAGAAGCATAACAAGTTTAAATAATGCTTCAATTTCTATGCAAATTTCATTGCAAACATTATATAGGAGAGAGAAGCATAATTTCATTGCAAATTTTTGTGCAATCGAACAAACAAGATTCCAATTTCTATGCATTCAAAAATAATGTTTCAATAGCAATCACATTATGTTAAATGATAATGCATATAAACTGTTGCATAGAATTATAATACTACGGAACGGAAGCAAGCATCGATTTTGACATGCAATTCAAAATTTTAGACACTTCTTTTACGAGCAAATTGACATATTTGTGTGCATCAAACAAGAGAAAAGAAAAGTCATCAATCGCATGCAGTTCATGGACAACCTTACTTCTAAAACTATCATTCCTAGACAACCTTCGTAGGGAAGAAACGAGCAAGAAGTGACCATTTTTAGCATTTGACCATTTTTAGCATTTGCTAACATGAACTCAATGCAAAAAAAAAAAAAAAGAGTTCCTAGATCCCAAGAAAGCAGAGGCGCACCCTGTAGCTCCCCGCCATGCTATAGCCCACGAGTGGAGGGGATAAGTCAGGTGCTTGTGGGCCTCGGTGCTTGTGCGCCTCTAGTTACGCCGAAAGCCGCCGCAGACTCCCCGACGCAGATGGTGGCCACTTCCGGATGCTAGATCCGGCGACGCCTCAAAGGTGCATATAATCCGGTTGCCTCCCAATTCATTCAAACCAACGTGGAGGCCTACTTGCCGAGAATCCGGGTTGCGGCCGCCTAGGAAGGAGAAAGGGTTGTTGCCTCACGGGAATTAGCGGTGGTGCCCGGCAACACCCCGTCAGGCCTCCTCCTCCTCACTCACTAGAAACCTATAGCTTGCAAGAAAAAAGATCAAATCAAAAGACCTAAAAAATACTTGATATGGTATATAAATTGGAGCACGAGATGCATAAAAATTGAGGAACTACATCGGGCAATCGTGATAAAACAAAACCATGCATAGAAACTATGGCACAAGAAGCATAAAAATTAAAATAAATTTTTCCCACCTCCATGGTCGAAAGCAATGGATGGAGGCCGTCATGCCGCAAGTCGCCGTCGCCTTCCTACGCGTGTCGAGGTTGGGAGTCGGGATTGTCGCCGGCATGGGTGCAAAGTGGAGCCCGATGGAGACCATGTACATGATATCAATGAGATGCATAAAAAACAGAATCAAGCAAATAGAAATTCACAGGAAGCATACAAGCTATTACACTATATGCATAAAAAAAGGAAACATATCACCGTATTCCTTGCTAGATCAAAACTTATGCATTGGTCGTGTTCTAGAAGCTCAAATTCACTCTACTATTTATAATGTAAAAAAATAAAAGGAGCAAACTGATACTCAAATCTAGAATGGGTTCCACTGATAGTTTTCTTCTAAAAAAGGTAAAAAAAATTTATACCAAAAAAATCATGAACAAAAAAAGGAAGCTAAATGATTTATGCATCAGCATATAGGGGTGATCTCATATTGGTTGACTGAATCGCATGGAACATATGAATAAATTAAGCATAAATAATTTGAAGTTTGCTAACAAGACGTCACAAGAAGCATACAATCTATTACATTGTTGGCATAATAAAACATTCAGAGCAGGCATGCTAGATCTATGCATTCATTCAAACAATCAGCTCACGTCAATTCTGCTGGTTCTGGATGGAGATAGGAAGGGGTCAAGCTGGGAGGAGGAAAGGGCGCACCTTCTGACCTGCTAGCTCATCATCCTGCTCGAAGCTTGCAAGGATGCCACCGCTCGCCTACACACAAACCATTGTCTGAAGCAAAAATCAATTGCTTGCTATTGCTTGCATATACGGTTGTCTCAAAGATGCAAAAAATAAAATAAAAAATCACTTGCCTGTATGGCACCGGTGCAGAGCGCCAGATCATCGAGGAAGGACGTAGGTAGGGAGGCAACTGTGGAGGGATGGTGCTGGACACCGGATCTGTGCGAGACATCCATGGTCATGACGTGCTGATGGGGTCTCGTCCGTGCCTAATCTGGGATGCGCAGGGGCCCGCCGTGCCCGCTTATCGGCCGCGCTTGGGGGCTTTCCTAACCACGAACAGCAAAGCACATGAAGTTTGACCAAGAAATAGATAGACACGGGGAAGCCTACCTCAGCGCCTCCGCCGCCGATGCTCGCCTCAGCTAAGCTGGTGCTCGCCGCCAGCCAAATCAAACCGAGCCCGTTGGAGCCTCGCTGCAGATCAGGTTGCTGGACGGGCTCGCGCGCTCGCTGTCGATCCCTATCGCTCGAGATCGCCGTGGGTTGCCTTCCGCGCGGCAGGTCGCACGGTCGATGCTACCGGCACGGTTCAGGCCCCACCGGTTGGGGCAGGGGAGCGTCCATGACGTCGCCGGTCGCGGGGAAGACCTGGCCGCGCCGTCGCCGGTGGGGGCCGGCGGGCTCGTCGCGCTGCTCGTCGAGTGGAGAGTGGAGCCATCGGATGGGGAAGGGCCTGGGCGCGCGCCGCGCCGCCGGACGGGGACGAGAGGGCGTCGGGACGAGGGAATTGTTTTTTTTTTTCTTTTTCTAATTGTTGGGGTGGAGTTTTCAAATAAATTTGAAACCACTCGGCGGCTGGTGAGGATTTAGGCTGGCCTCACACCCGTGCCAGGACTGGTCGGTGCCATGCGGGTTCGACGCAACCAGCTCGTGCAGCAGTTTGGTGCCACTGGAACCGCAGTTTTGGTCGGTGCTTCCAATAGCTATAGGAAGCCCAAGGCTCCATATAACATACCTATATATGTGTGTATATATATATATATAGCAATAAAGCCCATACTTTCTAAAAAAAAAAAAAAACTTAAATAAATAAATCCCGGATGAGAAAGTTGATCAAAAGGATGAATGAAAAGTATTTACGTTATAACCGTTCTACCCCGGCAACCGCAGCAAGGCTTTGAGAAAAGCTAAAAAGCCCCGCTTACGATGAAAGGTAATAAAGGGTGAGCAAAGGCATGCCATTTTATTCAAACTCTAGTAGAAAATCTTATTATAACCCCGGCACTTGAAAAACATAATCGGCATAGTAGCAACTCCCGATCAACAACCAAGTACTTATCTTTTTGCTCGAGGACGCCAAAAAAGGGTAAGCTTGGGGAGTTTGTTGACGGCCACTAACGACACATTTTTAACGCCAACATTCTACCAATAAGGGGTTGAAACTATACCTTACTACACACATATATATTTATTATTGACATAATTCCATTTGTAGTTTCCAAATTTTATTGTGCAGATTTATATAAGAAACAAGTGGAATTTGTACCAAAAAGCCTCCCCGAAAGCGCATTCTCAAGAACATCAAGCCCAAGGGAGAAATGGACCAAACACGCAGAACCGGGCCGAAAGCAAACACCGCCACACAACTTTTCAAGCCCAACACGCCCGCTGCCAAGGCAGGCCCGAACCGAAGCCCAGACAGCTGCGCTACAAGACCACTGCAGCGCGCCCAAGCACCCATCCCGAGGCGGTTCCCGCCCTGTGTTTGGCGAGGCGGTACATTACCTTCCATAATCGGGCCGTGCCCGACGTTAGATGGTCGGTTCAAGCAGATTTGGAAGGTGCCCAAGGACGGTTTTGGCTCCTTCCATATGGGGAGGGACATTTTCCAATGAGCACCCTCTCCTCTACCTATAAAAGGAGGCCCTCTCCCCTCATTCAACACACACCTCACAAGAAAGCTACTCTCTCCTCTCCACTTCTTCTTCTTCCTCCTCCTAGTAGGATTAGTAGTTTAGGATGTGGAGCTAGGCAAAGCTACCAAGGAGGGCTTGGCTCCTTGGAAGATGGATTCAGGGAATAAATCTTTCTATGGTATTCTTCCAAAGCCTTGCTCTTATCTTATCTTGGTTGTGCATTAGGATTAGAGTCTTCATGTTATTTCTATACCTCGTGATTTATCCTATGATCTAACATGTTGTTCTTGACATGATCATGACACATGAACTAGTCTATAGTTTTTATGTTGTGATATCGTCATATAGAACTTTATGCTTAAACCATTCATGCAATATAATTGGGTAGTGTCGGGATTGTCTTTGAATGGCGGTTCGTTGTGTCCTTCGGGGCTTGCTCGTGTCCTATTCCGTCCATCCGTAGGGGGGGGGCCATGGGGACATGAGTAGTGTCCTAGTATGCGGACGTGGTGTCCGGATGCCGTGTATCCTTCGAATATGACGGCATGCCACGGTTGAGGGGGTAGGCGGCCGGGTCGTGACAAGCCTTGACCGTCCCCTTGAAATCCCCCCCACGTTCAGTATGTTGTGTAGGAGTTCGTAAATGCCTTCCATTGGGCGGATGCACCGGGAGGTCTCCCCGCCCATTTCATTCTCGCCTCCGACCTCCTCGCTCATGCGTGTTGCCCGACTATCAACCCGGTTCTATGCATGTACCATGACTAGAATCAGATGCTCCATTTAGGACTTTCTTTATTCCTTATTTATCTTTATCCTTGAGTTTGGCTTGAGTGAGTGTGTCAAGTTATCCCTTTACCATTCCCTTATATCCCCTGTCATGAGCATTGGTCCATTACACGGTCATGTTATCTTGTTCATGTCTCTATTAGATCCTTTTCCACCATGGCTTCCTTTGGGAAAATATAAATAACGATACCCTCGAATACTTAGGGTGAAATGCTACAATGATAGATCCGTGCGCTTGCGGATGAATATCTTATTTGGCAAGGTCTATCATCGTTGATGTACCTAGTGTTATCACCAACACGGTGGTTTCACTTAGGAATGTCAACGACGCATTTCGGGTGCCGTTATTAGAGATGGGTTCTAAACCTTTGTTTCTAGTGATTGCGCTTAAGAAATGCAACACTCGTCAACGGCTCGTTCTGCCCCATCACACTTTCGTCCACAACACCTGTCTGAGGACTTCGAGGAGCGCGTGGAGTGCGGCTTTCCCACCCTCCCTAGGTGCTCTCTCTCACTACCCCTTAGGTGTTCGATAGAATGCCACCGATGAACTTGCACCCTCCCTCTTCATATAGCACGACCTCCATTCTTCGTCGTATTCCATCTCTCGCCGGCCGCCCTCGCGCCATCCTCGCCCATGACGCCAAATAACGCGTGCCCCCTCCACCTCCACGCCGCATCTCCGCCCACCCCTCGGGAGCGAGCCGACATCCGGCTAATACCCCGCCAAGGTGAGTGCGACGCCATTTCCCCCAACCTATTTGCTGAAACACTATGTAAAAAGGCCTGCTGGTCGCGTTGAGGGCTTTTCTGATCCCGCGCCATTAAGGTCTCTAAATGTCCGTCTTCTTTACGGACCTTTCATAGCGAGCGTCAGAACGAGGCTTTATCGCATGTGGTTTTAGTGCGTCTCAAACCGGTCCGTCTCGTAGTAAACCCTTGTTACACACGCCGTGGAACGCGTCGTGTCCCGCAAGAGTTCGCGTGATTGTGGGGGTACCTTGTATCACGGACATTACTACCGAAGAAGCGATCGCACCTTTTGAAACATCACGCACCGACCAGCATCGCGAATCGTCCGTATGACCGCATCCAAAAGTAGTGACGCGACGAGCCCAATATGCGATCAGAACGGTTTCGAACGCATGCACACGTGTACAAGAAGGCGTCGTGCCACTAATGCACACAATAGACGCTTGTATGCATCACACGCCTCTAATCGGTTATCCATTCACGCATATCCGGTCACTATAAGGGTCCAGAACCGTTACTCAAATACAGACCCGTGTGGAAAGGAGTCGACTGTGATATCTTCATACTTACAAACGCCTGTGGTACACGAGTCTGTGTCACCTACAGAGCTACAGACGCAGTTAGATTGCTCGACTGTAACTACACTCCAATTCACAGACGCTTGTTTTGTACTACCGTCTGTGAAAGTTAATGCACTTTCAGACGCTTACGTAGGTCATTCGACTTCAACTCGTACAGAACTACAGTCGCATGTTTAAAGCGATTGTTGACGGTCGTCAACTACATATTTTATATTGTCAACATACACCAAAACAACCTAGAAATAGGGTTTATAAACTAACAAATTCCATAGTTTTGGTGAATATTTGGCTTTGCAGGTATAACTCGAGGATATGTGCACTTTGGGCCAAAATACAAAGAAAAAAAGAATAAAAACAATAAATAGAAAAAGGCCTAAAGGAGCAAAATGGCAAGCCAAGTCAACTTACCTCGGTTGGGCCCAAAATCTCATACTTCCAACACCGACACATGGCCCAACACAACGAAAGAGGACGCTAAAGGCCAAAGTTGGGCCAATTCGGGCCCAACAAGGGTGCGACCGCACCATTCTTCCGGGCCGTGGGGCCGCCTTCGCGAGGCGGTTCCTTTACTCCGAGGAACGTCGGTGGTGGTGTTTTTCAGTGCGTTGAACCTCAAAACCGCCTCTCCTTGGTCGGTTTGGCCATAATGGAGGGAGGAGGCACATTTGCAAAGACACCCCTCCACTCAAGCTATAAAAGGAGGCTCTCTACTCTCTTCCAAACACACCAATTCCACACAACACAAGGAAGAGCCACAATATAGAAGAGAGGAAGAAGTTCCCACTCCACTCTTATTCTTCTTCTTCCTCCTTCTTAGTTTTAAGGGAGAGTGAGAGAGGGAAGGCTAGAAGAGGGCTTGGCCTCTTCTCCATGGAGTCCCGGTGTACCCCCGGTGCATTGCGGATCTCGGGTGGCCGGAGTGTTCGGACTTGTCGGCAGACCCGCCACGCTTTGTACCTCTACAACCTTCTAATCATTTTGGGTAAGAATGGTTGTGACCCTCTTTTGGCTTATTACTCTTAAGCATATTATCTAGTCTGTTATAGACTTCAAGGGATTGATAGTTGTTCCTTCGAGGGCATTGCTCTAGTAGAAGGACCCCGGGGACGGGTAAGTCTTGTATACATCTTTGGAGTAATAATCACTAGTGTAGACGCGTGGTGTCTAGGCTAGGGGTTATCTATCTTTTGTGGCGCACCCACGGTTGAGGGGGTAGGCGGTCGGGTCATGACGACCTTGTCCGTCCCTTGTAATCCCCCACGTTCGGGTGTGGCGCAGGTGCAATTGCCGGACAATCGTCCCTTTGGCGTGGGCCGGTGCCCGGCGTAAGGACATAACAGCCAAGTGATCCTGCGCCGGAGAGTTTGGGCCCATAAAGATACCTCACCACCCATAGTTATCCTAGGGTGACTCGTTTAGAGAGTAATCACACAACCGTTCCTCGTGGAAATACGATACACCGAATACTTAGGGTGAAATGCTATAACGACAATTCCGTACGCTTTGGATTCTTCTACATACGTTAAGAAACGTCAACAACAATCGTCCACAATGTGTTCCATGTTACGAGATGGTTGTTCGCAACACGATGTCGAGGAAGTAACAAACGAGCTACCGTTTTATTAAGCTCGTCTGCGTTCCTTTCCGGCTTTTACAAACGTTCTTTTGTGGCCACGCGTGCGTGGGATTTAGTCGCTTTTACGAAGGCCATTTTGATTACGCATAACCGTAAGAACGTTTCATATTTTCGGACGCTTGTTCGGTGTTTTGAGGCGTTTCTTCGATTCTGTTACGGACAGACATTTAGTACGAAACCTACAGCGTGCATCGGTAGAAATGCGGGTTTGTACATAGATAACAGACCGCTATGGCTACGCCACGTAAATTGAAAATGGTAGACACCGCAAACACAAATAATACGATGCATGTGTCCGATCACAAACAAATGGCGGGACGCCGCCAAAGATTGCAAATTCAGTGTATCTCGATTGTTCACACAAATGTACCCGGTTCTTCGGGGCATGCCACGCATTGTTCACAACACAAATAACATAGTTCACATGCATGTATCCGGCTTTGATCGTCATGTCGCAAAGGGAAACAAGAATACGTTCACATGAATGTATCCACCGATCGTCATGCGGCAAGGGAAATAGAATCAACTCACGGTTTACAAAAACGAAATGCTCGCCTTCAAGGCTGATGACATGTTCCATAAGAAACTTGGCCATCTTCTCCGATATCCTCCAAATTGATCGAATCTCCGTCAAGTTAAAATCCTAATACAAAGAAAGGTAGGCGTAAGTGTTTTTGTGTACACATGGTCTATATTGCCAAACAAAGTTAGCCACAAGATGGAGCCGCACTTCGAGATACCCGTGGACGATCCAAATGAACTTGTTTCATCGCGCCCATCAAGTGGTGCACCGTGTTGATCCCACATGTCTTGTTATTAGTTTGCAACGAGCAATCGCAATCATATGAAGAAATTTCGATAAATCTCAAAGGCCCAATATCTCGTGTTCCCAATATCCGCAAACATACAAGAAATCAAGTTTACCTTCTTTTTAAGAGATGGGTTTAAGGTAGTGTTGGAGTCCAAGAAAGTAGTTATGTCTAAGCATGGACAATTTATTGGTGAAGGCTATGGTTATGGAGGTTTGTTTCAGCCTAAGTTTGGCGATTTTTTGTAATAAGTCGCTGAATCGATTTTGTGACACAATTAATGATAATTCGAAAGTGTTTGGCATTGTTGGGATCTAACTTTGATTTCGTTTGAACTTTCGCCCCAGACTTTGATAATTTCGGGGATACTTGTACCAATCTCAAGAGAAAGACAAAGTTTAAAACCCGAAGGTGTCTTCGCGAAGGAAGTGGCTTCGCGGGAGAATAGAAGACATAAAGTCAATAAGGTTGAAGGCGAGGTTCCCAAATAAGACAAACACATCGGCTTCGCTACAAAGTCACAAAGTCGTCTCCAAAAGTAGTAGAAAAGCACCACTAAGTCAAGAATCTGGATAAAGTATCGCGAAGCCAAAAAGTACATCTTCACGAGAAGGATACATTGTAAATGTTTATTTCGGAAATCTTAGTAATTTTGTGCAGATACGAAGACAGGGGGGGGGCCTATAAATACCCCCTGATGTCCTTTGTAATCGCCATGTTGAATGGCCACTTTGTGAACCATATCATCATCAATAACATGTTGTGTTGAGCATTCACCCAATATCTTGGCCCACCGTTTGTGTGAGCAACGATCTATCCCACGACCATCAAGAAATCATGGGAAGACCTCCCAAGAACAAGTCAAGAACAATCACCGAAGAAGCAACAACAACAGAGAATGAAGCACTAAGAGCAAGCGGGAGACACTGTCTCCAAAGAAGTCATTTCAAACGAAGATCGAGCGAAGAAGCAAGAAAGTTACAAGAACTAGAAGAAGAATTGATCAAAAAACGAGTAAAGAACTTGAGGCTTGCAAAGCCAGAACAAGAGAAAAGATTTTGAAACAAAGAATTGAAGAAGCCGGGAGAGCCAAGAGATTGAGTGAAGAACTTAATAATCAAGACCGGAAGTCATAATAACAGCGGCCAAGACGCACAAAAGCAATGAAAAGGCAATAGTCACAATTGACCCGAGAATCTCCATTATCGGTAGACCACGCAAATGGCAAAATGGCCAAAAGGGTTCAAATTCAACGTCATACCAACTTACGAAGGCTTGACGGATCCAAGACAATTCTTGATGAGCTTCGAAGCAAATTGCCGAATCGAGGCGAGACGACAAAACACTAGCGAAGGCACTCATAATGGCGATGAAAGGACCGGCTCAAAAGTGGTATGCTTCGCTCAAGCCAAGATCCCTCAAAAGCTGGGAACAACTCGTAACAACTTTGTTAGTTGATTTCTGGCGATTCCAAAGATACAAGGCTTAACAAGTGACGATTTGTTTGACATCAAGCAATACCCAAAGGAGCCAATAATTCAATATTACAAAAGATTCATTCAAATGAAGACCCAAATCCCGAAGTTTCGCACGAAGTTGTCATCATCGCCGCAATCGGGGCCTTAGAGTTTGGACAACCGCCTTCGCATCTAAAGAGGGAAAGACCAACAACCATTTGCACAACTATATGAAGAAATCCGTAAATATGCAAGATCGACGCGATGATTTCGTGAAAAAGACGGGAGGAAGAAAATGCACGAGAGAATTCAAGCGAAGACGAACAAAGTTCAAGCCACAAAACTTTGAGCGAAGACCATATTACCATCAATTACCAACCTCCACTTGGCGTAAACCAAGTCAACAACGAGCACAAATAAGACAACATTCACCACAAAACAACCAAATGGGGCCAAGACAACAACGTAAACTTCAATAACAAACCAAAGAGGAGGTTTCAATCAAAGATTTGGGGAAAGAAGAATTTTAAAGCCCTGAAGAAATGTATTGTATCATCCATGGCAAAGGGGCTGGTCACACATCGAAGATGTGCCCAATGGTGAAGAAAAGCATAGAGCAATTACAACAAGAAGGCAAATCGATGGAAAATCAAAGATCAATAAACCATTTGTCACAAGCAAGCACTTCACACGCACAAGTTTACTTCGATCCAAGTTACAATCGCAAAGTACTACCGGGGCCACCTCAGATATACAATTGCCAACCACTAGCAATAGCTCCGCCACAATGGGGACAGCACAAAATTTGCAATCCGAAGCCTCAGTAGCAAACAACACACCAAATGTTCAAAATAATGCCTCACGGTCATTTGTGGTCAAGCGCAGAGAGGCGTAATAATGACAATCATGGAGGTAACAAAGATAGAACATGCAACAAACAACGAAAAGAAGAAACTACTTCCGAAGAGTCAATGCAATAACAATGGAGGGACCTCACAAGAAAACAAGATGGTCACACCAACCAATCATTTTTTCACGAGCAAGACATGAAGCTCAAAGATTACCCACACATGGACGCCATGGTCATAGAGGCAAATATTGACGGATGGGATGTCACCAAAATCCTAGTAGATGGGGAAGCTCACGACATACTCTTTCGATCAACACTAGACGCAATGGGAATCAAGAGGCAAAAATTTGGGAAGAGCAGAATATCCATTAGTTGGCTTCGGTGGCAAAAGGATAAAAGGTTGGCGTAATTGTACTACGGTATCCTTCAAGACACAAAATAATGCAAGAACGTAACAAGTGGCATTTGACGCCGAAATGCATAGCCAATATAATGCAATCTTGAGGAAGAGGAAGCCTAAACATCTTTGAAGCCGTGATCAACTACTCCTACTTATGCATGAAAGTCCCAAAGCAATCAATGGGCCAATATCAATTCATGGGAATCAAACGAAGCAAGAAATATCGAGAAAGATTCAACTCCGGCCCAAAGAAATGTTTTGGCCATCGAAGAAATCAAGACTAAAATGAGACGTAAAAACGCGAAGTCACAAAAAAGAAAGCGAAGACATGTTACAAGAAACAAACCAAGGAAGTCCTGTTAGATCCAATGGTAATGCAGAAAAAAAAGTCATCATTAGCGCCAATCTAACAAAAGAAGAAGAAGAACAACTTATAAGTTTCTTAAGAAGCAATCAAGATGTCTTCGCTTGGTCAAAAAAGACCTAGAGGGAGTCAAACAGAGATATCATCGAACAACCGAATCGAATATCGACCCAAATGTCAAGCCAAAGAAACAAAAAGTTACGAAAAATCTCCGAAGACGTAACAATGGCCGCAAGGTCGAAAGTACGTAGATTGCTTGATGCAAAAGTTATAAGAGAAGTTTAATTTACAACATGGTTTGGCAAACATTGTGATGGTAAAAGAAAAGCAATGGAAAATGGAGAATGTGCATAGATTTTACAGATCTCAACAAAGCTTACCCTAAAAGACAATTTCCCTCTACCAAGAATTGACACATTGGTCGATCAAGCTGCAGGAAGTGAAATGCTAAGTTTCCTCGATTGCTTCTCGGGATATCATCAAATTTACATGAAAAAAAGAAGATGAAGAAAAGACAAGTTTTTATCACGCCATTTGGAACTTCTTTGCTTCCAAAGAATGGCGAGAGGGGCTTCGCGAATTAGGGTCAAGCTTCATCGAGAATGACTTCGGTAGCACTTAAAGATCAAATGGGAGACAATCTGCTAGCATATGTTGGCGACATAATAGTGAAAAGCAAGAAACGCGAAGACCACAAAAAAGACTTAAAGCGGACTTTTGAAAATTTGAGAAAATCAAATCTCAAACTCAATCCCGAAAAATGTACCTTCTGATTACAAAAAGGCAAGATTCTCGGATGCATAGTTTCAAAGAAAAGGCATCGACCGAATCTAGAAAAAATAAAAGCGATCATGCAAACCGAAGTTCCAAAGAATATCAAGGACATCCAAAAACTAACGGGGAAGATTGGCTTCGCTAAACCGGTTCATATCAAAGTCGCTTAAAAAAAAAAAAAAGCTTCCCAATTTTTCAAGCACTCAAAGGGGCTTAAGACAAACTTTACATGGGGAGAAGAGTAACAAAAGCTTTTGAAGAAATAAAGAAATATCTCACAAGTCCTCTACATTGACAACACCAAATGTTGATCAAGAACTACTCTTATACATCTCAAATTCCGAAAAAAGCAAGTAAAGCGCCAGTTCTAGTGCAAGAAAGAGAAAAAGACCACGCCAAGAAACAAGAGCCGGTTTACTTTGTCTCCGAAGCCCTCTCCGGATCAAAGTTGTTTTACTCGAAATTGAGAAAATAGCATATGCAAAGTACTTATGGCAACAAGAAAGTTGAAGCACTACTTCTTGGCTCACAAAGTAAGAATTCCAACAAATCAACCACTCAAAGATGTACTCCAAAGTTGTAAATCTTCGGGAAGGCTTGGAAAGTGGGCAGCTGAAATCTCACAATATTTCATTGAATTTGAGAAGAGAACAACAATAAAGTCACAAGTATTGGCAGATTTCATCTCGAGATTGGACACCAAGAATAAAATTGCGAAGACCAAAAAGATCATCAAGAGTGGACTTTGTCCCTGTCAAGAATGGACAATGAATTGTGACGAGCATGGGGCTCGCTAGGGTTGGCATAGCAAAGCAATAATCACTTCGCCATCCGAGTCAAAATGAAATATGCAAAGCAAGACTTGAATTTCGATGCACCAACAACATCATGAGTATGAAGCGGTGTGTTTTGGGGCTTCGCAAAGCAAGAGCAATGGGCGTACAAAAAATCTTGATAAAAACAGATTCTCAAGTTGTGGCGAGGCCATGTCGAGAAAAACTACAAAGCAAAAGACCCGAAGAGTTAGCAAAGTACCTACAAAATGTAAGGGATCAAGAGAAACATTTGAAGGATTCACAAAGAAGAAGCATTTCAAGAACAAACAATGAAGAGGCCAATGAAATCGCCAAGGCAAAGACTCAAAAAAGTAAAATTGCCTCTAGATGTGTTTTATCAAATATTATCGAATCTTCGATAAAAGCAAAACTTGAAGAGCCAAAATACATTCACATCATTGAGAGCTTAAGATTGAGATCGAAATAATAGCATTCTTAAGAGGATTTTATGAACCGTAAAGCTTAAGTCAAGAAATAAGAATGAAGCACAAGACAAGAAATTACAAGCTTATTGACAATCAACTTTTCAAGCACGGCATTTGTGAACCATTACTCAAATGCATTTCAAGCTTAACAAGGCAAAGACTTGTTGCAAGAAATACACATGTGGAACATGTGGAAATCATGCCGCCCAAGAGCCATAGCGGGAAAGGCATTTAGACAAGGATTCTATTGGCCAACAGACTCAAAAAAGATAGCAAGGAAATAGTCAAAACTTGTCACAATTGCCAAATCTCAGCAAACAAGTCAAATGCCCCAGCCAATCCAATTCAAAGCACATTGAACCTACTTGGCCACTAGCAAGATGGGGAATAGACATAATTGGCAAACTTCCACCGGCCCAAGGCAATCATCAATATGCGCTTGTTGCAGTTGAATATTTCACAAAGTGGATAGAAGCGAAGCCAATCACAAACATGTCATCCACAACAATGAAAAAGTTTCTTTGGCAAAATATCATTTGCAGATTCAGAGTTCCAAGACACATAACTTTGGACAACGGTACTCAATTTGACAAATAAGATTTGTGGCTATTGTGAAAGTATGGGAATCCAACTTTGCTTTCGCATCGAGTCAAATATCCTCAATCCAATGGAGCAGTTGAAAGAGCAAATGGCATCATATGTGTGGGAATTTCAAAAGAATCTGGTAGGACTCCCAAAAGAAAAATGGGTTGAGGAATTACCAAGGATTGTTTGGAGTCACAATACAACCACAACAAGATCAACAAAGTTTACACCCTTCAAGTTACTATATGGTGATGAAGCAATGACTCAGAAGAGATACAATTCGAAGGTCCAATGTAACACCCCAAATTTTGCCTCTTTTGAAAATAGAATAAAATGATTTATTTATGTATTTTTGTGCTCATAAAATATAGGAAAATAAATATTTTTGACAAAATAAAATTTATCATAGGAGTTAGCAACTTTGTGTGTGCATTCATGCTGCCTCATATGATTTATTGTGATGTGTGGTTTTGGTTAAATCTCAAAAAGATTTTAAAAGTATTTGGAAATTTTGTTTAAATAAAAGAAAAGAATTATTTTCGCCTTCTCTATTCCCAGCCGAAGGGCTTAGCCTTGCCTATTGCTGTTTGCCTATTTCCTTTGCGTAGTGCAACAGATCCAGCTGTCCAGCACGTCTCCTTGTCGTGGACGACATCAGGTCATCAGGTTTATGGTGTCGTACACATCTCCAACTCAATCTTCATCTATAAATATCCATGAGCTGCTGCCCTTTGTTCTTTTCTTTCTCCAAGAACAATCGATTGGCATGTCCATCTATAAATAGCAAGGAGCCCTGGCCAGTTCTATTTCTTTCTAAACCCTGGTAAATCCCATGCAGCGATGCATGCTATCGCCGCCGCCTCTTCTTGTTCTAGCGTCCGCATGCACGATCCAAACCACTGCGGCGTGCCATGATATCTTCCTGCTGCCACCATCGCCATCTTGCTAAGATCAGCCTGTTGCCATCGACGTGCACGACGTCTGTTGTCGCTGCTGCCAAGAATCTTGTGCCGCTGCTGTTGACGTCATCTGGCACCGTTCGTCTTTCATCTGGGGCCATCCTCAATCACACGATCAAGCTATCCGTGGACGTCTTGCCTCCGTCGGTGAGAAATCTCCTTGTCCCTCTCTTATACGTGATCTTGATCTGCACATCTCATGGTTTGTGCATGTTGCTTTACAGCATGCCTCTCTATTTATATCAAGTCGCTGTCCTTGGTTGTTTTTCCGACAAGGTATAAGCGCCGCCCTGACTCCTGATCATATCTCCGTGCTGCTGGAGTACGTACATGTTATCGGTCCACGTGAAGCACCATATTCTTGTCCAAGTCGAGCACGCCTTCGCTGCACGCGTTCAAAAATCCCTAGCTAGTAGGTGAGCTCCCCTAATCTTCATGTATCTTCTTCGTCGGCCATGGTAACCATCCGTGGACCATGCTCCAATAGCTAGCTTGATGACGTCATACAATGACATCATTTGTTTTCTTGCCGTTTTGCTTTAGGAAAATAAATGTAGAAATACCATGGTAATTACACATTATACATGTACCTACAATCATCATGAAAGTCACCATCGTAGCTAGCCTCTTGCTGCTGATTCCAGTTTTGGCTTCTGAAGGCTTATGCTACTGTGCTAGTGTTCCCACTTCACGGCATGCTTAGTTTCTCTCCAGCAATGTGTAAACGTTCCTTGCACATTTGACCAAATCCAAAAATCTTTAATGTCCATATATATTTATATATCTTTCAGCTATATCCTTGCTTAATCAACCTTATGCTCACGTTTGTAGCCAGGCTGACATGGTAGTAGTGTAGCGATGTTTAACGTGCCCTACTTCTGAATTTTATAATAATCTTCCAAAAGTCGTTTTCAAACAGTAGTTTTAATTAGCGTGCCGTTCGCACATGTGTGTTCGTAGCAACGTGTAGCTTTGCTCTCAAATCTTTTCATCGATTGTTGTACTGTTCTAATTTACTTTTTATTGTTTGCTTCGTGTATGATTGCTCGGATGCTTGTGTGGTGCTTTACGTCGTTGTCCGGTCAGTGAGTTTCGCGTTGGTGATCTACAAGAGGTTGACGATCAAGAGTTCTATTGAAGATTTGGACCTAAAGAAGGATCTCTGTTTGAGGCAAGTAATAGCTTGGGATCATCCTTGATGTCCTATTCACCTTAATTAACAATACATGATGCATGTGTCCTCCTTGTTGCCATTAAGGATTTATCTAGTCTTGAATACTTGATCCTTGTCTCCTATGGGTTATGCATTTGGGTAGTAACTTGCTAGTGCTCAACCAACAAACCTTTACTTTTGCTTTATGGATTAAATCGTGATTTAAGTAGTTGTTGATGCCATGGTTACATAGGGCGAAAGAGCTTGTGTTGTTTATTTTATGAAGCTCTTAGCTCTCCATAAGGACTTATTCATTTGTGATCATCCGGGATATACTGATACAGCTATGGGGGTCACATGGCTCGGCTTTAGTCGTTCAGGGGATGGTGTTTACTCGTGTCGGTGGTTACCGAAACGGAAGAGAATGGGTTGTAGCCCTATCGCTATCCGGCATGTTTAGATAACCCTTTTGAAAGGCTTTATGTGGGTTTTCGTGTTGTGGAGGTTCTAGAGCCCATGCAAAGTGGAAATTCATGACCCGTAGTGAAAGTGTACACCTCTCATGCAGAGTTAATTAAACCGACATGTCGGCCGTGTTCGCGGTCATGAACGGCCTTGGAGACATCTATGAATAGAATTGCATTGCTTTATTATGTTGTTGATATTAAATTGATGTTGATATCCTGTTCACATTTGTGATTAATGGGTTAATGGGATTCCTTTATGCTTAAGCTTAAAACTTGATCAACACTAAAAGCAACCCAAGTTAAGGCAAGTGTCGCCTTCTAAGCCTCATAAAACCCCCGGCTATGCTTGTGGAGTTCGACATGGACTCACCCTTGCTATTTCACCCCACCTCGGGAGGAAGTTAGGCTTGTGATCAACCGCCGCTTGTCCCTCGTGGAGCCTACAATTTAAGTTTGAAGAGTCTTTTCATTTGTTTGCTAGCTAAGGTTTATACTTTTATTCTATGCTCGTTATATTTTAAGCATTGTGAATTGATTACCATTCATTTGTAAACTATATGTGAGATTTGACTTCCGGGGCTCACATATGGCTTCATCCGGGTT
This sequence comes from Hyparrhenia diplandra, assembly GCA_015847255.1. NCBI lineage: Eukaryota > Viridiplantae > Streptophyta > Magnoliopsida > Poales > Poaceae > Hyparrhenia > Hyparrhenia diplandra. The sequence goes on from JADLZK010006520.1 coordinate 212,327, forward strand.
TTGTTCTTAAAACCGGGTGTTACGAACAAGTGTCCAAATCACGAGCTTAAGAGGACCAAAAAGACAAGCAAAGACTTGCTCGAAGAAGAAAGAAACCAAGCTGTGATGAATCTCTTTAAAATACCAAGAAGAAACAAGCAAGTGGTACAACAAGAAAGTGGTGAAAAGAGATTTACAGCCCAGGAGACTTCGTGCTCAAAAAGGAAAAGAAACGAAGATACCGTGGGAAAAATTTCAGCAAAAGTGGGAAGGACCTTTCATCATAACAAAGTCAAACAGGCAAGGATCCTATCACTTGGAGAGTCTCAAAGGAGAAGAATTGAGCCATACATGGAACATCAAGGACCTTCGCAAGTATTATCCTTAAAGTTTTTTCCTTTTTAAATTTTGTAAATAAGCAAGTTAGATTCAACTTCTTAGAAACATTTTATCATTTCAATCAAGAGCTGCACTCTTTTTCCACTCGGGGAAGCCCTTCAAGGGGTGAGTGGTTTTTTAACGAGGCAGACTCTATTGTAAAATTCTCATGTCAAATATAAATGAGAAAGTAGTTTCCCCAAATGTGTGCATTCTTCACTTATCTTTCAATTTACTCAAAAAGCCGAAAAGCAAAGCGCTTCAACATCGGCTAAAAGTTTTCACAAAAAAAAATAAAACAAAGTAGGTATAATTTAAGTACAAAACTAAAATTATTACCTACGTAATTCTCTAAGGAGAAATTTTTGACTTCAAATCGAAGTCTTCGCCCTCCTACTCGCAAAAAGAAGGGGACGACGTTTTTAAAATTCTCTAAGGAGAAATTTTGACTTCAAGTCGAAGTCTTCGCTCCTACTTCGCAAAAAAGAAGGGGGACGACGCTTTTCAAAATTCTCTAAGGAGAAATTTTGACTTCAAATCAAGTCTTCGCCCTCCTACAAAAAAAGAAGGGGACGACGTTTTCTAAATTCTCTAAGGAGAAATTTTAACTTCAAATCGAAGTCTTCGCTCCTACTACTAAAAAAAGAAGGGGACGGCGTTTTCTAAATTCTCTAAGGAGAAATTTTAACTTCAAATCGAAGTCTTCGCTCCTACTGTAAAAAAGAAGGGGGACGGCGTTTTCAAAATTCTCTAAGGAGAAATTTTGACTTCAAATCGAAGTCTTCGCTCCTACTTCGCAAAAAGAAGGGGACGACGTTTTTCAAAAATTCTCTAAGGAGAAATTTTGACTTCAAATCAAGTCTTCGCTCCTACTTAAGAAAAAAGAAGGGGACGGCGTTTTTCTAAATTCTCTAAGGAGAAATTTTAACTTCAAATCGAAGTCTTCGCCTCCTACTCGCAAAAAAGAAGGGGACGACGTTTTTCAAAAATTCTCTAAGGAGAAATTTTAACTTCAAATCGAAGTCTTCGGCTCCTACTTCGCAAAAAAGAAGGGGGACGACGTTTTCAAAATTCTCTAAGGAGAAATTTTGACTTCAAATCGAAGTCTTCGCTCCTACTTCGCAAAAAGAAGGGGACGACGTTTTCAAAATTCTCTAAGAAGAAATTTTGACTTCAAATCGAAGTCTTCGCTCCTACTTTGCAAAAAAAAAAAAAAAAAAAAAAAGGGGGACGACATTTTCAAAATTTTCTAAGGAGAAATTTTCACTTCCAATCAAAGTCTTCGCTTTAACTTTACAAAAAGTAAGGGAACAACAATTTCTAAATTAGCAAAAATAATTATACAAAGACATGTATATAGAGATACAACATCGTGCAAGGCACTTATTCAATTTCACATACAACACATACAAAGTTTACGAAAAAGTTTTACATACAAAAGTATAAACATTCAAAACTCTTGAAGCAACACTAGTTCTTCGCCGCTCAAAATATCTTCGACAACCTCGTTGATTATCTTATCTGGCCGTGTCTTTGCAAACCATCCCCAAAGATAAAACTTGGGGACGCACTTGAGCAAGAAGATCGCAACGGAAACCTTAAATATATCAAGAAAAAGCAAGAATATATCAAAAACAAAGAACCCGGAATAACACTTAATTTTACCTCGACCAACATTCTTTGAAATCAACAACCCTAGGCATCCTATAGGGATCTTTGGCTCTAGAATTCCCAAGACACTTATCCACAAACTCATCAACGTTAGCACTACCGTAAGCCTCGAAAAGCTCGCCAAGCCTAAAAACAAAGTCACCCTTCGCAATCATAAGAGGCATCGTGTTGGGGAGGGCGACCCTCGCCCGACCTCAGCCCCGCTGGCCTCACCCACAGGGGCCAAGAACTAATCTCCGTTAACATATTGCGAAGTCTTGCAGATCAGCAAGCGGAGGACCCTCCGCAAGACACGAACGGCGGCGTCACCCCTCCGTCGAGGGCGCCCCCCCAGCGTGCATTCGAAGCGGGAGCATGACGGCCCCTACGCGACGTGGGCGCCGGGCGAGGGGGTCTCGCCCAAGTGGCGCGAACAAGCAACAGAAAGGCCGGCGGATGGACCCCTCTTCCCCGGCCCCCCGCTAGATGCACGGAACAACCCGGGGCCGGGCATGAGGAAACCCTACACCCCCAGGGGGAGAAGTCATGCGTGTATTTCCTGCATCGACCTCGCACGCGAATAGTTACTAGCTTGCCCCTTGAAAGGGCCCAGCTTGTAAGCGTGTGTTCTCCTACCTACCATGTACCAAATAGTAAATCGGCCCCTCGACCCTTTGAATTCCTATAAATACCGGTGCAGGCACAAGGAAAGGGATCGGTTGTTGGCCGAGTTTAAGTGCCATTTGCTCTTTTTTATTACACCCGCGTCTCGCCTTACGCTGCCGTCTTATCCCTCCTCCTTCGAGGCCGGGACGCCCTCCGACGCTCGACCCGGGGGCAACTCCGGCGAAGGTCGAAGGATCGAGGCCGCTCCGCTCCCCGCTTGTGTTCTCGACTCACCCAGTAGAGGAAGCGCCCCCTTCCCGCCCGGAGGGAGCTTAAGGCTAAGGCAAGGGAGTGATCCCGATTTGGCGCCGCCCGGGGGGACCGACACAAAAAGTCCAAAGCCATGCCGGCCACCCGACCGAAATTGCGCCCGCGGCCGAACAACTCCGCCCGGAAAGGGGACCCCCCAGATCAAACCCATCGCGATCGGCATGATGCGGCCACCACGCACCCAAGCGCCCTCGCGCGGCTGGGGCTGGGAGCCTGGAGGGCCGCATCCCCGACCCCTGGTCATCCCCGATATCGGGAGGTCACCCGTGGAAGAAGGCCATGACGCCCAGCCAGCGGCGCGCCTCCGCAGGTCGACGGACGTGGTCCAAGAACCGGTGGCGCAGATAGCCGCCGCCGCGCGAACCCACGGATCCGCCTGAGGGCTCCTGAAAGTGCTACGTAAGATGAAGAGGGAGGAAACCGAGCAAGGCGAGCAGCACTGCAGGCCCTCCAAGCCCGCATCACGTAAAAGAGGAGGTTGCCGCAGCCCTAGATCGGAGGCGCCGCCGCGGACGCCGTCGTGGAATGAGTCGGCCGTCAGACCCAAATGGGTATGGATCAACCAAAGAGCCGAGGTACAGAAGTCGTCACGGAGGGGCGTACCGCAGCCCAAGAATCATCCGCAACCCCCGCCGTGGGCAAGCCCCCACCTCCGGGCCAACTCTACCTCACCACCTCGCAATCAAATCACCACCGCAACACCGCGAATCCTCAACCCTCCGCAGATAAGCCAACTCGCACCTCCATGCCCATCGGGGACGGCACCGGCCGCCACGCCGGGCCGCAGCCTCCGCAAAAATCATCATTACGATCTCCCAAATCCCCGCCTCCTACGCCCCTTCGGGACGCTGGAATACCCAAGATACACCCACCAAGACTTGCCAAGATACAACGGCTCCGACCCTGCATAGCTTCGTTATGAGCTACGGCACGCGGGTGGAAGCCGCGCAGGAGGAGATCACTCCACAATGGCCAAGTCATTTGTGATCACGCAAGAGAGCGGCTCGTGCCTCTTTGCATCAGACACGTCAACTCAATCCGAGCCGGGTCCGACCTTCGCGACGCCCTTCGCGCAAATTTCAAGGGGAGTTGACTCGAACTCATCAACAAGACCGAAGTTGCCGAACGTGGTGCGCGGGCTTTTCAAATGAGCCCCTACAAGAGTGGTGGCGGAGGTTTCTCCAAACCAAGGCCAGGACCGAGGGGTCTCTCCACCGTAGCGTCATTATGGCAAAGGGTCTCTTGCATCCGCCCGTGCCCATGTCATTCAAAGATTGAGCGGAGGCGGCCAAGACCCTAGCGAGCTACACGAGATAATGGACAAAGCACGCAGAGTCGACAACACCCACAAAGCGAAGATAGAGGCTTTCTCCGGCCTCCGCCATATCGGCCACCGGCCACAACGACCACCACGTCATTGACAACCACCCAAGACCGGAGGTCGGCCGAGTCGGCACCATCGCCAACAACCCCCCCCACACAAAAAACCCACCAACCACCCCCTAGGCAAAACTACCCACCAAGAACCCCGCATCAACCCCAGACACCAACATGAGGCCTCGCAAAAACAACCCTACCGCCATTATCTTTGCCTGAGGAGAGGGCAAAGGCCATTACACCAAACAATGCCCATATTTCGCCAAGGGAAAGAGGCGATGGATTGTGGAGGAGCCGCCGCAAAGCCCGCAGAGGCAAGTTAACCACACAAGAAAACCAGCAAGCACCCACTCCAACCACTACACTTTCACCCCTTCGACTATGGAATCCCAAAGACATCCGAGGCTTCCACTACCCGGCTTTCCACTCCAAAGACCTTCGGCCCGAGCGGCCCGCGATACTACCAAAGAAGAGTATCTGATTTCCACACCCCCGAGCCTCGCAACCAAGCTATCACAACCAAGCCCTACCACCTCCACCTCGCCACCCGCACCACCCTTCGACCCAAAGAACACCCGGTCAAGCAAGAAATCCAGACAATCGTCGCAAGCCCAACTCATCTTACGGGGGTCATCCTCGCTATCACGGGGGCTCCAACGAGGACCACGGCAACAAACGGCAAATAAAGGAGCACTATCTGAGGGTCCATCATGTGGGTGCGGAGGGGCCTCACGGAAATGTACCGCTGGTCCCACATTCGATCACCTTCAATGCCAAATGACATGAAGCTCGAGAGACTACCCTCACACCGTCGATGGTCATCGACACCAACATCGAGGTCGGATCAAGTTACTAGGATCCTAGTAGACACGGGCGGGCTCCCCCAGCATCTTGTTCGTGATCCACAACCGACAAAAATGGGACCGGACAGAACATGTTACAACCGCCAGCAATCCCCTTCGGCCGGAGGCCCCGGCAAGTTGGGACCATCGGAAAATCACCTTTACCGGTCTCGCCGGAAAGAGCCCATTCACCGATCGAGAAAACATAACCTTCGGACGTGGGTCGAATTGTACTACGGCTACAACGCCATTTTCGTCGCGGAGTCACCAACGATTCGACGCGGTCCTCCACCCGAAGTTATCTTCAGATGAAGATGCCCTCCACGTCGGCGGCATAATTGCCGTGTTCCGAGACCGGACGCAGCAAGAAACGCTGGGGGGTCAATCCGCACCGGGCAACGCAACGCACACAACCTAGAACAAGAACCGCAGTGGCCAAGAGAGATGCCTTAATAAGGCGGCGAGCCCCTTCGAAAGCACTACAGCGAAGAAACGAAGAAAGTCGCTTTTTAGCTTTGATCCCGATAGAGAAGTAACCATATCCGCACTCGACGGACTCGGAGGGCAGCTCTTGCAAAGGCCTCCTCAGAGAACTCCGATGTGTTTGCACGGTCCGCGAAGATTTGGCTGTGGTGTTAGCCGTGACCTCATCGAGCACCACCTCAACATAAGACCGGACGCCACTCCCGAAAAGCGAAGCCGCAAAAATGTCGACGAGAAGAGTAGCGGCCAGCAGTGCAGGTAAAACCGCCTTCTAGACGCGGAGGTCATCCGCCTGGCCAAATACCCCACTTGGTTATCCAACGTTGTCATGGTGAAAAAAGCAAGCCTTAGCAAAGACAAAGCGGAGCCCACGGATGGAGGATGTGTGTGGATTTCACCCAGCCCGAACAAAGCATGCCCGAAGGACGATTTTCCCTCCCGAATCAGCTCTCTAGACGCAAAGAAGAAGCCCGTGAAAGGTTGTCCCTCCCCGGATCGTTTCTCGGGATACCACCAAATTTGGATGAACCAAAGTGTGATGAAGACAAGACAAGTTTCATAACCCCTTCGAACTTATCGCCAGAGAATGGTCAAGGCCTCGCGAACGCCGGCTCGCCCTTCGCGACTAATGACACCGAGGTGTTCTGGAGACGACAAACGCCATCTCAAACTTACGCCGTAATTTAATTTGGTAGTCCAAAGTAAGCTAAAGGAAGACCACATCACGGACCTCCAAAGGACCCTTCACAAATCGCAATGGCCGTGCTCAAACTCAACCCCCGCCTAAGTGTGTATTTGGAGTAAGCAAGGGTAAAGTTATTGGCCGCCTCGTGACCGAAAAGGAATAGAGGCCAACCCTTTCAAGATCGCAGCAATCACCGCTGATGGAACCTCCGAGGAACGTAAAATCGGTTCAGAGACTAGCGACGCCTCGCCGCCCTTAGCAGGTTCATCTCCGTGTCGGCCCGAGCGAGGGTTACCATTCTTCCAAACTCTAAAGGAAATGGACCCATTCACCGGGGCCTCCGCAACAAGAAGCCTTCGAAGACCTCAAGCGGTACCTCAAAACCTTACCACCCTCGCCACACCGAAACCAGCGGTAAGGACTCCTTCTCTACGCCGCCAAGATCGCCACATGCCGCCAAATAAGCAGTGCTCGCCAAAGAAGTGAACGAAGGGCACAAACCCGTGCAAATCCCCGTCTACTATGTCTCCGAAACCCTCAAGGGCCCAAGCTAAATTACACGTAGCTGGAAAAGGTAGCCTACGCAAGGGTCATGGCAAACGAAAAACTCAAGCACTACTTCCGTGCACATGAGGTCACCATACCTTCTTTTCCCTCGATAACATATTCGTAAAACCCCAGCCTGGGGCGAGAATAGCGGCGGGCTACCGAGATCGGAGACCACGCAATCGTCGATTCCGTGCCAGTAGCGGCCATCAAGTCCACAGGCCCTAGCGGATTTCCTAATAGACCGGACACGACACATACAACCAAGCGTGAACTTGGACCCGATTTGGGCGCGACACACCGACGGGCACAGGGGCACGCGGAGGCCGCATCGCGGCCATCATCACTTCACCCCTCAGGAGTCAAGGCGAGATATGCCGCCGAGGCTAAATTCAGTGCACAAACAACGGCGGAATCTGGCGGTGCTCTTGGCACTAAACAAGCTCCGGGCCATGTCGGTAGCGAAGGGCCATCATCAAAACCGACTTCGGTGGTCTCGAAACAAGCCGGTAGAAGGACAACAAAGCCAAGCACCCGAGCCGCAAAAAAATACCGCAAGGAGCTAAGAAAACTGAGGCCTTCTTTCTCGGCATCACAACAAGACCATATCCGGTAAGGACAACGAAGCCCGGCAGAAGCGAGCTCTGCGGCGATCCCAGCAGCAACTCCGGGGCGTGTTCTTCGAAATACCGCGTAGCCCCGCTGATTCAAGATGGCGACCAACCCCAAAAATCGGTCACCGCCATTCACAAATAAGATTGAGAGCCCCGACACAGATTCATCAAAGGCCTCTTGAGCCCCAATCCAAGGAAGAACAAAAAAGGGTTGAGCGAAGGTCCGAGGCTACCGCCTAGTTGACAACAAGTCGTATAAGGCATCCGTGAATCGCTCCATGGCTAAAATGCATATCCACGCGGGCGAAGGCGCGCGCCATCCTAGCGGAGATCCACGAAGGCATCTGGCGGCTCGCACAACGGCCCCGGCGTTAGTGGGAAAGGTGTTCAGCAAGGGTTCTATTGGCCCACCGCACTCAACGACGCCAGGCTGGTCAAGCAGCTGCGAAGGATGCGGTTTGACCCACCACTCCAACAGGCGGGGGCTCAGGCAACCCTCATCGCCCCACATGGCCCCTTCGGCGATGGGCGATAGACTTATCGGTCCAATGCCGCCCGGCCCGGGAACCTTCGCCACGCCAGTAGTGGCGTCCGAATACTTCACCAAATGGATCGAAGCCCGCCCTCTCGCAAGCATAACCTCTCACTTCAAGACAAAAGTTCTTCTCGGGCCAGATCGTCGCTTGAATCCCCGCTGAGCATAACGGTCGATAACGCACCCGGTTTGATAACGGAAGGCTTCAAACAGTTTACGCCATCAAATAGGCACCAAGATACACTTCGCCTCCGTAAAGGCACCCCAATCAAACGGCCTCGTCGAAAGGGCCAATGGCATAATCTGCAGGTATCAGCGCGGCGTCCACGCGAAACCAAGAGGAAAATGGGCGGAGGAGCTCACTCCGGGTGGTATGGTCACATAACACCTCCGAAAGCCGCGGCGACCAAATTCACGCCCTTCAAGCTCTCGCTTCTGGAGAAGAGGCCGCCCCTCCCGTAAGAGGCAAGCACGCGCCGCTAAGGGTCACCGGCCCCCCGTATAGAAGAGGTACGAAGGACCTCCTCGAAGAAAACAAGAAACTTGGCCATCCTCAACCTCCACGCATACCGGAGGAGACCACAAGATGGAGGAACAAGAAGCTTCGCCTCCGCGACGATCTCCGTCGGAGACTTCGCCCGACCGGGGAAGCGTAACGCGAAGATGGTCGGCAAGTTCATGGCCAAGTGGACGGGCCCATACCTCGTCACTAAGTCCACAAGACCCGGCTCCTTCCACTGCAAGATCTCGAAGGCCATGATCTCCCCACACATGGAACGTCGGCGACCTCGCTAAGTACTACCCCTAGCGTGCAATGTACCGTGCACTCATGAAGTTGTATGGGGCTCGCTCATTTTGCCATTTCATTTTTCTCTTCCTAAACTTAAGATCATGAACAATGCGGGCTGCACTCTTTTTCCTTTGGCGAAGGGGCGCGAGGTTTTTAACGAGGCAGTACCAATATCTAATATATGCGGGTTAGTTACCCCCACATGGGAGAAAGGTGCAACGCAAGTACAAAGATCGAAGGGCCGGCCGGGCGCCAACCAGCCCTCATCGGCCAAGGTAATCGGGATTGCCCACGCCGGGAGGGGCAGCGCAAGGCTGCTCCCCCTCGGCCTCGGCCAACCAAAAACACTCCTAACCTAAATTATGTTGTCGAGCGCCCCGCACCTCCCGCCTGTGGGCTCGCGAATGAAGACGCCCCACGCTCCGAGTATGAGACCCGCGGAGGCGCACAAACGGCGCCCGGCACCTCCGCCAGGCTCAATGAAGACGCCCGTGCTCCTCCGGGCATGAGACCCGCGGGAGGCGCACAAGCTCCGGCGCCCGGCACCTCCGCCTGGGGGCTCGCACGAAGACGCCCGCGCCTCCGAGCGGCGAGACCCGCGAGGCGCAAAGCTCCGGCGCCCGCACCTCCGCCTGGGCCCAAGGAAGACGCCCCGCGCTCCGAGTATGAGACCGCAGGCGCACACAAAGTCGGTGCGCCCGCACCCCGTTAGGAGCTCGCAATAAAAGACACCCCGCTCTCCAAGTATGAGACACGCAGGCGCACAAAAAGCGGAAGCCACGGCACCTCGCCCAGGGCTCGCGGCGTGTACTTCCGCCACCCCTCAGTCCGGCCTGGGGCACGGTAAAATCCGGAAAGCAGTACCCTTCGCCCGGGGGGGGCTCGGCAACAAAAATACCACCACCGACCAAGAACAAGACCTCGCCAGACAAATTCTTAACACCACCACACCACCACCCACCAAGGACAAGACCTCCGCCCGTACAAACCATAATCACAACAAGCACTTATGACATCCGCCCAACGCCGGGAGCACCCCGCCCCCCAAGAAGCACTATAAACCAAACCTCCCCCACCCCCACGAATCCCATGTTAGGAAGAGAGCAGCCATCGACCACAGGCGCCACCATGCTAACACCCATAGCCAAACCCCCGATCCTATAGAGCGGATGCCGGGATACCTCAAAACCCACGGCCTCCCAACCCGGCCGATAAGGCACCACAATGGAAAATGTAAACGGACCCCAACCCCCAGGCGGGGCCGCAAAGTGCAATGAAGAGCAACTTGGCCTTCTGAGATGCCCCGAGGCAAATAAACATCCAAACCCCGCAAACCAACAAAGACCAAATGCGGACAAACTAGAGCATTTTCGGTACTCCATAACCCCACGCCCGGCCTCGCCCGGGAGCACCTCGCTGGGACCCGGCCAACTTCGGGCGGTGACTCCTGCGAAGGGGATACCACAATGGAGAATGTAACATCCTCCACGTGGGCAACTCCACCAAAGGAATCAAAGTCCGAAGGGTAGGTCGCGACCACGAACACGAGCAGCGAAAAGCGAAGCGCGACAACCCGCAAGACCGCCATTCAACAAGGATGGCGTGCACAGGGCGCAGGACCCACCCCAAGCCACCACCGCGCAAGAGTCCCATTCGCGCGGGGCCGTCCCGCTCCCAAGTCTCGAGCGATGAGTCGTGCACCAGCGGAATCACAAGGGGCGCACCCGCATCACCAACTTCAAGCTTCAAACAGGGAACCTGTGGAGCGAAAAAGACCCTCCGCGTCCCAAAAGAACTTTGTAACGAAGACCTGCAATAAAAATCAACGAGTACCACTTGGTCAAGCAAACCTCCGCAAAACGCCGAAGTCTCGCACTAAGGCGAAAGCGTGGGACGCGCTGTCTACCGCGCTACCGCCCAAAATGCGCGGTCTCGCACTAAGTGAAAACAAGGGGACGCCGCTGTCTACCGCGGCTACCTTCGAAAATGCGCAGTCTCGCACCAAGGAATCAGGACGCCCGCCGGCCTACCGCGGCCACTCGCAGCGCTGAAGGTACGCAGTGGTACCGCAAACGCCAGCGGTCTCGTGACTAAGGAAAGCGAGGGGACGCCATTGCCTATCGCTACCTTCGCAAACGCGCCAAGGAAGTCTCGCACTATGAAAACAGGGGACGCCGCTGTCAACGCTGGCTACCTTCGCAAACGCGCGAAGTCTCGCGACTAGCGGAAAGCGGGGCCGCTCATCGCGCTACCTTCGCAAAACGCAAAAGCGCCGACAGGACGCCACGTTTAGGAGAAAACGCGAGTCTCGCACTGCGAAAACGCGGCTACCTTCATAAAAAACGCGCGAAGTCTCGCACTAAGGAAAACAGGGACGCCGCTGTCCAACGCGGCTACTTCGCAAACCCGAGTCTCACTAAGGGCGTGGACGCGCTGCCTACCGTCGCAAAATAAGTCTCGCACTAAGGAAATAGGGCACCGCTTCACGCCAACACTACCTCGAAGAGCACCACTACCACTTGGTACATGCAACACAAAAACAAAAGCTCTTTGCAAACATACCGCATCCATTACGTACGAGAAAGCCACATCGGCCCTCGCGTATAGAAAGCCCGTCCATTACATTACGAGGAAAGTTACGGCCCTCGCGTGAGCCCCCGTGAGCCTCCGCACACACATCCTCGGCTTCTGTAGGCTACGACCCCATACAAGATGGCCTTAACCAACACCCTCGCTGCGCTCCACAAACTCCTCTACATCCACCACCACCTCCACCGGCTCTCTTGGCCGAGTCGCGGCTCCGTATCCGCAGGCTCGAAAAAGAACAAGCGGAAGTTCACCCCGTAGCACTCGATCTTGGGTATACCCTCCGCATAATCGCTCCACTCGAAGCCCACATCCTCCTGCTTTGGAACAACGACTCGGCCTCCTTGTCGACCCAACAAGCCGCTTGCCCAAGTGCGATAGCTCACGGCTTCATCGTCCCTCAATATCGTCCTCCTTGAAGGCAGCGGCACCGGCTCCAAAAATACCCCGTTCCACTTGGCGGTTTGTCAAGTCATGGGACGCCGAGGAAGGCCTCGAGGCCCGATTGGCTATCACCAGAACCGCCCCACCAAAAACCGCTCGAAGGGGTAGTCAGGGAACCATTTGCATGGCATGAACCCAAGTCTCCCCGAAATGAACACATCTTGGCGATTCATCATCGGCGGAACCACGTTAAGCACCCTCGCGCAGCCCCGCGGTACCGCTAGCAACCCAACGTAATCATCAAACGCGGTTAGCCCCAACCCCAATCAAGCTACGAAGGTGCACGGACACAACGGAAACGCTGTCGAGTAGCAACGGTAATGTAGCGAAGCCCCTAAAACTCAATTCATCATTCAACTTAAAAAGCCCCAAGGCCAAGAAGTTTCACACCACATGATTGTCTCGCCCTAGGAAAGAATAAACTCAGCGCAATCTAAGGAGCCCTAAGCTACCTCTGCGTCGGAGGCCGCAAATGACATCGGCGGCGGAGGGTCCTGGAGGCATGGAGGGAGCGGGAGCAGCCCAGGGGCTCGGCCCAGGCGAGGCGCCCACCCCGAGATGCGGAGAGAGGGGTAAGCCGCCCGACTCACGGGCCGAGGAAGACGGATGGCGCCGCTTGGAAGCCAGCGGAGGAACCAGAACCGCCCCGAAGCGACCCCGGCATTCTCAACCGTCCGGCGGCTTGTGGCCCTCCTCCTGGCGACACGGGAGCCCCTCCGTCAAGCGGCAGCCAGCCGACCTAGAACGACACCAAGTCAAGACACAAGACAGTAAGTAGCAAAGAAACAAAGAGGAAAAGAAGCGAGCAGGACAACAAAAGCAAACAAGTGACCAACCTTCTGGCGGATCGGCCTCGAAAACTCGCAGCAAGCTCCCGCCCTCTTCGTACGAGAAGCGCTTGATGAAGGTCGCCGCAGCGCTTCACGCCCGCTCCTCGGCGCGAGGCCCTAACCTCGTCGGGGCGGGGAAGTGAGCGGTCGGGGCCCTCGACAACGGCTCCCGATCGCGCCGCAATCGGATGCGGAAGGGCCCCCTCGGGAAGGCGACCGCGGGGCGTCGCGCTCTCCGTCCGCCGCGCGAGGCCACCACCGCCAGCTCCCCACCTCCCGGCATCTCAGCGCTAACAAGGGCAGGGTCGGGTTCGGGCAGAGCGGCGGAAGAAGCGCCCCGACTCGCCTGCAACGCTACAGCGCCGCCTTGAAGGCCTCCTCGCATACCCGGGGCAGCTCAAGATCATTGAGCCTCTTCGCCCAAGCCGCCACCTCCGCCTCCTCCGGCTAAGGCGGGGACCTCCACCCGCCCGACGCCGCGCCTATTCTCCTCCTCGAGGCCGGAATCCGCACCCCTCCGCCAGGTCCGCCACCTCCTCCCGAGGCCTCCCGCCTCGCCAATAGCCGCCTTCAGCTCCTGGGCCTCCCGCCGGCTCTCCTTGAGCGCCCCTAGAGGCCTTCCCTCTCGTCAGCGTGGTCGACCAGTCCCAGCCCTCACGGATGGTCACGCCCGCGCGCCAACACTACAGCAACTCCGGGAGGTCTTCACCTCGATATCCTCATGGATATCAGCGAGGAGCGGCACTGCATCTCGCTCCGCAGCACGCGATCAAGACGCGCCCAATCAGTCCTCCGCAACCTCCGAAGCCGGGCGGCGGGGTGCTCGCGAGGTCGATGCCCGTGTGCGCCCATCGCCGATATCATCGATGCCGATCGTCTCCCGCCACATAAGGCAGCGAGGAGGGGCCTCCGCTCTCCCCCAAAGGGCCTTCCCACTCCCGAGGCCTCCGAGGGTCGCGCCCAAAATCTCACCCGCCGCCACACGTGGCACCGCCGAGAAGTGGCAAGGCGTTTCGTGCATGAGTCACACCCGGACTTGCACTCCGCGCCGCACCCCCTCGCCACGCCAGTCCCCCACCGTCCCCCCTCCCTCTTCTGAGGAGGACCGCCGCCCGCGACCTCCTCTCAGCCTCCTCATAGTCGGAGCTTCGGTCGTCGGAGGGCCTCCTCCTCCTCGTGCGCCTCCTCGACCGCCTCCGTCTTTGGCGCCCTCCTCCCCTCATCCCTCATCGTCCAGAGATAAGGAAGCAGCCGAGGTCGGCAACCCGAGACCCGCAGGCCGAAGAACCCGCCCCCTCAGAGCCGGGTGGGGGGTGGAGGGACGGCGCGCCCGGCAGGCGGGGCTCCGGGTGGGCCGGCGCGTGTCTTGGCCTTGCGGACCCCGCTTCTTCCTCCCGCATCCATGGCGTCGGCACTACCGGCCGGCGGAGTCCCAGAGGCCGACTCGGGAGCCGGGGTCAAGACCGGCTCACCGGCGGCGTCACGAGGCGGCGCGAGATCGCCGGACCTCCAAGCTCCAACCCTCAATAAGGGAAAGTCGGAGCGGGCGGGGCCTCGCCATCACGGGCCGGGCGACTCCACCTTATCACCCTTCGTCGCCTCAAGCGGCTCGGGCGGATCGTCTCGAGGTCAAACCTCCAACGCCTTGGTTCCTCTTTAAAGCATACTGAGGTCCTCCGCCCAGCTTCAACGGAGGGCACCCCGCCGCCCACGGGACTTGTACTGCGCCGCGCGAACTCCTCCACCAGTCCCGCCGCGCGGGCGTGGCGGACATGACGCGGGCGGGCAGCTCCCTCGTCGCCTCCGGGCGATATTCACGGGCTTCACCTTCGGGCGCGATGGCGGGGACTCGGACGCCATACGGCCCCGGCGCACCTCCAAGGCGGTAATAGAACTAGCGGTCGAGCCAAGCCCGGCGCTCCCACTTTATTCGGGTGCGCCGGCGGGGGCTTCCACCCGCTGCGGGGATGGCTTTACACACGCCATACGGCCCGGAAGACCTCCTCCTCGTCGCCACGGCGGTCGCGCGGTGATAGTGCACGGTGTGGAGCTCCACATGAAAGTTGTGGCTCCACGCGTCGGCTCGACCCTACTGGAGCAAGACGCCCGGAGCATACGTCATCGGGCGTGGAAAGCACGACGCCGTGAGTTACGATGGGCGGAGGTGAACCTCCTCGCAGCACAATCGGTGCACGGCTTCACACGGAAAACGGAGCCCCGCGTGGAAGAACTCCTCAAGAGCGATGACTTCGTAGGGCTTGGACGCGGACCGTCTCGCCCTCCGAGGCGCGAAGAAACGCCTCTTGTGTGGAAAACTTCGTGCTCTTCCGGAACGCCCGGGGGACTTGTCGGTGGTGCTCTTGCTCGAGGGAACTGAAGCACTCAACGGCGGTCTTGGGCCTCATGGTCTCCCGGTGCGAGCCATCGATGGACCCTCGCGGCGAAAAGGGACCCTCCGCTAAAAAAGCGCGGCGAACTTAGGACGCAGTCAAGAAGGCGAAAAGCGTGAAAAGGAGGAGCGGCGTGGAAGCAAAAGGAGGGCACAAACCCTAAATCTCACCAAGCATGCGTATTTATAGGCCGGGGCCGGAGGAGGGGACGCGGCGGGGCGGCCGCCGAGCCACCGGAGATCAAGGCCCGGATCCCAAAAAACGCCAGGCCCTCGATCCGCCCACGCAGGCAAACCAAGCGGCATCCGTACCCCCTAAACAAACACACGAGTTCACCCCGTCCGCGTCACTCCCAAACTAACCAACAAAGCATCCGACCAGGGCAGCCAAGCCCTAACGCGCCGGGAGAAGCGGGGAGGGCGAGGCCCACCTCCGCGAGGCCCACGGCCAAATGGGGGCTTTTCGCCGCGGCGGGCCCATGGGGGGCTAGCACGCCACCCGCCGACGGACCCTCCGGCTGATCGCGTTTTTGGCTCCTTTCCCCTCGGAGGAACCAGACCTTCAGGGGCTCGCATAGAGGGGGAGGGCGACCCTCGCCGACCCGGCGAAATTACGGCCTCACCCACAGGGGGCAAGAACTAATCCGTTAACATATTGCGAGGGTCTTGCGGGATCGCAAGCGGGAGGGACCCTCCGCGGAGACACACGACCAGCGGGCGTCACCCCTCCGGCCGGGGGGCCCCCCGAGAGACGCGGAATTCAAGTCGGGAGCACATTGAGCGGCCCCTACGGCGTGGGAGCGCCGGCGAGGGTTCGCCGCGGCGTGGCAAGCAACGAGGGAAAGGCCGGCGGATGGACCCCTCGGGCGCCCCCTCGCGGATGCACGGAACCGGGCGGCGGCATGAGGAAACCCCTACATCCCGGGCGGGGAGAAGTCATGCGTGTATTTCCCGTCGCGACCCCTGTACGAATAGTTACTAGCTTGCCCTTGAAAGGCCCGGTTGTAAGCGTGTGTTCTCCTACCTACCATGTACCAAATAGTAAATCGGCCCCTCGACCCTTTGAATTCCTATAAATACCCAAATGCGGGCACAAGGAAAGGGATCGGTTGTTGGCCGGTTTAAGTGCCATTTGCTCGTTTTTATTACACCCACGTCGCCTTGCGCGTCGTCTTATCCCTCCTCGCCGGAGGCCGGACGCCCTCCGACGCGCCTCGACCCTAAGCTCGGCTCAAGGTCGAAGGTCGACGGGCCGGCCGCTCCGCTCCCGTTTGTGTTCTCGACTCACCCCGTGGGAAGCCCTCGCCCCCTTCCCGCCCCCTCCGGGAGGCGAGGCTGGGGGGCGGGAGTGATCCCCACACATCGCAACAACAATATCTTGCGCGGGAGCTTCGGCGGGAGAAACTCTGCGCAAGATTTTCCAAAGTCATAATTTGCCACAAAAATCAACAAAAGTTTTAACTTCGCAACAATGATAACTTCGCCTAAATCACAAATAATAAAGTTTAACCAACACTTCAATTTAACAAATTTACGACATTTCCATTCAAACATGTTTTCTGACCTCCCAAAAACACTCAAGATAAGGGATTGTTCAGCAAACTAGCCCCTTCGCTCACTAACATCGTTACGGCCCATTCCCGCTCCTCCTCTTGAATCCTCCTCTCTTCCTCCATCGGGCCGCTTCCGAAGAGCCTCTTCCTCTGTGAAATATCAATTCAAGCCGTTAAAACCAAAAAAGTCAACACACAAACATAAAATAATGATCGCGACAAAGGAACAATAAATGTGGGAAAATACCTTCTTCAGTTTCTCTTTAACTTTCTCAAGGCGTGCTCGCGACCGCATTGGCACCAATATTCATTGAAAAACTTCTTACAAAGTAGATGAGTCGAGGAGAAATCTGATTGATAGCATCCGCAGGAGAAACTTGAATGTAGGATCCAAAAGCATCATATAAAGGATCGTTGGCCTCTTTCATGAGGTGCAAAAGTGCCCTAGTGGAGTACATGACACTTGTGTCGTGGCCGCTGAACAACAACACTTTCGGATCTTCATATTGTCGGCAAAAGCCCGGTGAAGAAAGGATCATATTCCCCAAGATCCCAACAAAGGGTCTTCGGGAACAGCACCCCCACTTTTCATATGCAATTTTGCAGATATCCCACATTCGTTGAATTTCCTATGGAAGAATTCATCCATTTGTCTTCTTTTTCTCCAAATACTCCTTCTCCTTTGTAAGAGTAGCAATGGTGGCCTTAGCGGTCTCAAGTTTGTTTATCCTTCTCCTTAATAGTGTCTCGAAGCTTTGTGATACAAACGATCAATCTTTTCGCCATTCATCCACAGCTTCTCCTCTTTCTTTCTCTTTACAAGAAACTTGAGATTTCAAATCTTCAATCTCCTTTAAAGGGACTTCTCACGAACAGCAAAGCGATCATGCTGTCCTCAAGTGATTTTCTAAGACCACGGTTAACAAGAGCCCCCTAGACACACAAGACAAAACAGCCAAAAAGAAATTTTACAAACAATTTCGCATACACAAACAACACAATCATAAACAAGCAAAGTTTACCTTATACATTAAATTTATGCGGCGTCGAGAAGCTCCAATGGATTCATCTTCGCTAGCTCGGCTTCGCATCGAGAAGCAGAGAAAGCATCATCAATGCATTTAGTCAACTGTTTCTTAGTCCTCTTTGGGAGCACGCGAAGTTTATCCACACCTACTCCAACAAACTTGAAAGAATCCAAATTGACACCACTTTCAAAGCAAAACTTCAAAGTGTTGTCAATGGACTTCGTGATAACCTTCGACGTAAGCTCTGTTTCTTCAACGACAACTTGAGGAGTAGGATGATCCAAGATAACATCCTTCATTCATCCAACATCAATAGTTTTTCCCTTGATGAAGTTGAGGCATCAGGGAAAATATTGAGCTAAAAATGGAAAAAAGAGATAATCAGTAAAATAGAAAATCAACATAAAAAGCAATACGGACAAGCGAAGTTGAAAATACTCACAAACTTTTTCACCCTCCCTTAAAGGGCAAGGTATCTTGGCTTTGAGCTTCTACATTAACGAGAGATTGGACAACCGGCTTTTGATCTGCCTCGGCTTGGTCATCTACCACATCGTCAAAATCATCAACGCAAAATTGAGCGAGTTCTCGTTCCCCTTTTTTGTGAAGCTTTTCTTGCACAAATTTAACGGCCTCTTCAGCCCTTTCTTTTCGATGATTTCTCTGAAGTTTTTTCAAAAGAAAAGCAAAGATAAATAAGGAAATCAAGATAAGCATCTAAGAAACAACAATAAAGTATAAAGAACACATACCGGCAAGGCACGTCCGTAGACTTCTCGGTAACAAATTCATAAACCTTGGAAGGTTCGACACTACCCCATTTGCAGCAAAGAACACCTCCATTTTCTCAACAACTTCGGCCTCGAGTGCGGCCGCACCACCATCACCACCTTCATTTTCTCGGCAACCGGGTTTGAGGAACCGAAGAGGGATTTTCTGGATTCACTAACAAGGCGACTCACATGAATATCTTTGGCTAACTTAGCTAATTTAAGATTGTCATCCTCATCACTCAAAGTAGAAGTACTATCGGCTAAATTCATAGGAAAATCTGGAGTTGGATCCTAAGTCTAGGGGAAAAGGGAGCGCCTTGGTACTAGTGGGCGAAGATTCCATAGCGGAAGCATTAACAAAGCATCATCTTCGCCGGCAATGCACGAGGAACCCAATTTCTGCGAAGACCCAAAATTTTGTAAGTAGCTTGCCAACGGGTAAGCAAGTCGAGTCAAACCAAAGTAGAAGCAAAAGCTTTACACATTTTCCTCACCTCCAAATCCTTAAGAGAAGTACCAAATTTCGAGCCCTCAAGGATTGGGGCATCAATATCACTATCGGTGAGATCAACGATCTCGAGCAAATCTCGCAACTACCTTCCTAGCTTTTCTTCTTCGACGCTTTGGAACAACATCCTTGGAAGGCGTCCTCGTAGAAGAAGTCGGCTTTTTGAAGAAGTTGGCTTCGTTGAATCACTTCTTTTTTCTCTTCGAGTTTTATCAACCTCGGCCTTGTCCTTCCCACGGGCATAAGCGGGAGGTGGGCGAACTTTATAAGTTATGTTAGCCAAAGCAAAAATGCGATTCAGCGACATAATCTTTTCCAATGATGTCATCCATCGGCTTTCTTTCAAGTATGGAGGTATTTTCCAAGCAACTCGAAGCCTTGCTCTCAACGTCGGCTACAAATTCTTATTCGCTCTTGAACGAGAAGGCATCACAGTGTCTCTATCGGGAAATAAATAATCTTTACCTCTTACTTTCTTCTTGTGATATCGAAGAAAATCCCACCCAAGCCGAAGCGGCCGGATACAGCAACAATATATTCTTCAACTAGATCACGAGTAGGCTGGCTGAGACACAACTCTTCAAAAGCTCTCAAACACTTTCGAGCAGTTCGAGAAGTGGTATATCCAGGCTTGCATTCAAACTTATCCCTATGCGGCGTGCGACCAAAGGATAACTCTTCTTCACACCTTTTCGACCAAGATTCTCCTCTATCATGGGTACCTTATGGTAAAACCAATAGTTAACCCATCCATCTGTCCACTTGTTTTTCGAAGCGGGAGATATGCTTCCGACCTCGAGCAACTTTAAAACTACAAGCAACCAAAATAAAGTTTCACATGTCTGCTGATCAATCTTCTTGGTCGAAATTGGGTATGCAACTCGTGCGAGGGCACTAAAAGCATCAATATCCGGCTGCACCCCTCGACTCTGCCACGGCCCATATGGCCCGATAATTTCACTATGGCATTAGGCGTCAAGTGATGCATCTCGATATTGTACCTTTTGAATACTTATTCAAGGGAAGTCTTGGGGAGGCATGCGAAGACCAGCCGATAAATAAGTCTTTAAACACAATGCATTCGTCGGTTTAGGCTTCCAGCACCCTTTCGGTCGGCTCGCCGCCTGTATTGTGGGGGATCACTCCTGCCCCCTTAGCCTTCGCTCCCGAGGCGGGAAGGGGCGAGGGCTTCCCACGGGTGAGTCGAGAACACAAGCGGGAGCGGGCGGCCTCCGGTCCGCTCGACCTTCGCTGAGTTGCCGAGGGTCGAGGGCGTCGGGCGTCCGGCCTCCGAAAGGAGGAGGATAAGACGACGCGTAAAGGCGAGACGTGGGTGTAATAAAAAACGAGCAAATGGCACTTAAACGGCCAACAACCGATCCCTTTTCCTTGTGCCTGTACCGGGTATTTATAGGAATTCAAAGGGTCGGAGGGGGCCGGTTACTATTTGGTACATGGTAGGTAGGAGAACACACGCTTACAACTGGGCCCTTTCAAGGGGCAAGCTAGTAACTATTCGCATGAGGGTTAGTACGGGAAATACACGCATGACTTCTCCCCGCCGAGGGTGTAGGGTTTTCTCATGCCAGCCGCCGGTTCCGTGCATCTGCGGGAGGGGCAATTCCGGAGGGGGTCCATCCGCCGGCCTTTCCTGGGCTTGGGTTGCGCCACTTGGGCAGACCCCCTCGCCGGCGCTCCTACGTCGCGTGGGGGCCGTCATGCTCCGGCTTCGAATGCACGCTCGGGTGGGCCCCTCGACGGAGGGGTGACGCTTCGCCGTTCGTGTCTTCGCGGAGGGTCCCTCCGTTGCTGATCCTGCAAGACCGCCGCAATATGTTAACGGGAGATTAGTTCTTGGCCCCTGTGGTGAGGCCGCGGGGCTGCAGGAAATTTGGCGAGGTCGCCCCCCCCCAACAGCCCCTCGAGAGGTGCGGTTTCCTCCGGGGGGCCGAGGCGGAAAAACGTCCTTCTTCGGAGGGTCCGGTGCGGGTGGCGTGCTTGCCGCCCCATGGGCCCTTGCCCGCCGGCGTCCCCATTTGCTCGTGGGCCTCGCGGAGGTGGGCCTCGGCCCTCCTGCTTCTCAGTAGCGTTAGGGCTTGGCTGCCCTTGGTCGGATCTTTGTTGGTTAGTTTGGGAGTAGCGGATCGGGGTGAGCTTGTGTTTGTTTTAGAGTGCGGATGCCGTTGGTTTTACTGCGTGGGGCGGATCGGAGGGCTGGCGTTGTTTTGGGATCGGGCCTTGATCTCCGGTGGCTCTTGGCTGCGTCCCGCTCGCGTCCCCTCCGATCTGGCCTATAAATACGTCTGATTGGTGAGATTTAGGGTTTGTGCCCTCCTTTTGCTTCCACGCTTTCGCTTTTCGCCTCCTTTTCGCGCTTTCGCCTTCTTCCTTTTATTTGTCCTAAGTTTCGCCTGGCACAGCGGAGGGTCCCTTTTCGCTGCGGAGGGTCCATCGATGGCTCGTGCCGGGGGAGACCATGAGGCCCAAGACCGTCGTTGAGTGCTTCCGAGTTCCCTCGGAGCAAGAGCACCGACAAGTCCCTGAAGGCGTTCAGAAGAAGCCGCGGGATTTTTTCCACAAGAGGCGTTTCCGGCGCCTCGGAGGCGAAACGGTGCGGCGTCCGAAGCCGGCGAAGTCATCGTCTTCGAGGGTTCTTCCCGCAGCGGGGCTCCGTTTTCCGATGTGCGAGCTCGTGCTTTCGGTGTGCTGCGGAGGTTCAACCTCGCTTCCATCAACTCACAGCGTCGTGCTTTCCGCGCTGATGGCGTATGCACGAGGCGTCCGCTCCGTAGAAATTTGGAGCGGCGGTGGGCGGCTCATCGGAGCCCACACCGTGCACTATCGGCCAGCGCACCGTCGGGCGCGGGGAGGAGGAGGGTCTTCCGCTCAGTATGGCGTGTGCGGTTTCATCCCCCGCAGCGGGGTGGAGGCCCTACCGGCGGCCTGCGCGGAAAAGTGGGCGCCCACGGCGCTCGACGCTGGTTCTATTGCCGGTTGGAGGGTGCGGAGGGCTGTATGGCGATCGGAGTCCCTCGCCATCGCGAAGGTGAAGCCCGTGTGAGACGGCGGGAGGCGACGGGGAGCTGGACGCCCTTCGCGTCATGTCCCGCCCGCGTCTGGCGGGACCTGGTGGAGGTTCGCGGTAGCGGTACAAGTCGTGGGGCGCGGGGGTGCCCTCCGTTGAAGTTGCGGACTCGGCGGGTATGCCCCCAAAGGGGCTGAAGGCGTTGAGGTTTGACCTCGAGACGATCTGGCCGCTGCTTGAGGCGAAGGGTGATAAGGTGGAGTTCACCGTTGGTGATGGCGGGAGCCGCTGCTCCGACCTTCCTTATTGGAAAGTTGAGCTTGGTCCCGGCGGATCCGCGCTGCCTCGCGTGACCGTCGCCGGGTGAACCGGGTCTTCGACCTGCTCGGGTCGGCTCACGGGGCCCGGCCGACCGGTGGGGTGCAGCAGCCATGGATCGCGGGGAGGAAGCGCGGGGTCCGCAGGCCAGCACGCGCTAGCCCCACCCCTCGGGCCGGCCAGCGGGCGGGGGGCGCTCCACCCCCACCCGTCGCTCGGAGGGGGCGGGTTCTTCAGGGGGCCGGCGGGTCTCGGGTTCTTGCGACCTCGGCCCCTTCCTTGTATCTCGACGATGAGGATGGCTGGCGGAGGGGCCCGCGAGGGGGGCGGACCGGAGGCGGTGAGGAGGGCGCCGCTGGAGGAGGAGGCCTCGGCGGGCGGCTCCAGGCTGAGGGAGGCTGAGAGGGGTGGCGACGGGTCACCTAGAGAGGGGAGAAGGAGGGAGACGGTGGGGACGGCCGGTGGCGAGGGTGCGTGAATTAAGTCCACGTTGTGACTCGCGCGCCTGAGCACGCGGGTGCCCCTTTATCCCGGCCCGATTGCCACGGTGTGGGCGGGTGAATTTTGGGCGACCCTCGGAGGTACCCCTCCGGGAGTGGGAAGGCCCTTTGGGGGGAACGGAGGCCCCTCCTCGCTGCCTTATGTGGCGGAGGCCGATCGGCATCGATGATGTCGGCGTGGGCTACACACGAGCATCGACCTCCGCGACACCCCCGCCGCCCGGCTTCGGAGGTTGGCGGAGGATGATTGGCGCGTCTTCGATCGCGTGCGCTGCCGGAGGCGAGATGCAGTGGCGAACGCTCCCTCGGCTGATATCCATGAGGATATCAAGGTGAAGACCTCGGAGTTGCTAGTGTTGGCGCGGCGGCCATCCCGATGGCTGGGACTCCGTCGACCACGCGAGGCGCCCGGAGGAAGGCCTCTAGCTTGAGCTCAAGGAGAGCGGCGGGGAGGCCCGGAGGCTGGCGGCTATTGATGAGCGGAGCGCCTCAGGAGGAGGTGGCGGACCTTAAGGAGAGTGCGAGATTCTCCGTGGGAGAATGGCGCTGACGTCGAGGCGCGTGAGTCGCGCGTGCGGAAGCGGAGGAGGTGGCGGCTCGGCGAAGAGGCTCAATGATCTTGGCTGTCTGGTATGCGGAGGCGGAGGCCTTCAAGGGCGGCGCTGTGGCGTTCTTGGGGCCGGTCGGGGCCGCTTCTTCCGGCCTTCTGCCGAACCGGACCACGCCCTTGTTGGCGCCCCAGATCTGGGGAGGTCGGAGGGGCGCTGCCCGAAGGTGGTGGCTGTACCCGGCGAACCCCCCGGCACATGCATTGTCGCCTTCGAGGGGGCCCTTCGCCATGCGGATTGCGCGGCGCGTAAGGGCCGTTGCCGAGGCCCCGGACCGCTCACTTCCCACGGCCCCGGCGAGGGTTAGGGCCTCGGCGGAGGAGCGGGACGTGAAGCGCTGCGACGGCCCCTTCATCAAGCGCTCCACAGTGCGAAGGAGGGGCGGGAGCTGCTGCAGGAGTTTTCGAAAGGCGATCGGCGGGGAAGGTTGGTCACTTGTTTGCTTTTGTTGTCTGTTCGCTTCTTTTTCCTCTTTGTTTGCTACTTGTCTTGTGTCTTGACAGCGGTGTCGTTCTAGGTGTGCCTTTGCACGCTTGGCCGGAGGGCTCAGTACTCCGGAGGAGATATAAGCCGTGGGGGCGGGTTGAGTGCCGAGGTCGCTTCGGGCGGTCGGTGCCTCGCCCTTGGCCCAGGCTACCCAGCGCCATCTGTCTTCCTCGGCCCCACTGCCTCGGACCCGCGGCTTCTCCCTCTCTCGCACATCTCAGACAAGCGCCTCCCCGCCTCGGTAGAGCCCTCCTTTCTGCTCCCGCCCTCCCTCCATGCCTCCGAGGACCCCTCCGGCCGCCGATGCACCCCGCCAAGGCCTCCGTAGGTAGCTTAGGCTCCCTTAGATTGCGCTGAGTTTATTCTTTCCTAGGGAGACAATCATGTGGTGTGAAACTTCTTGCGCCGGCTTTTTAAGTTGAATTACGAATTGGTTTTAGGGGCTTCGCTACGCTACATTTCCTCGATTGCGCGTTTCCGTTGTGTCCGCGGCACCTTCGTAGCTTGATTGCGTTGGGGTTGGGGGCTAACCGTTGCTTGATGATTGCGTTAGCTGCCAGTACCCGCGGGGCCGCGCGAGGTGCTTTACGCGTGGTTCTGGCGATGAATCGCCAAGATGTGTTCATTTTTGGGAGACTTGGGTTCATGCCATGCAGGCGGTTCCGGGACTACCCTTCGAGCGGTTTTGGTGGGGCAGGGTTCGAAGTACGATGTAGCCAATCGGGCCTCGGAGGCCTTTCGGCGGTCCCATGACTTGACAAACCGGGCAAGTGGAAACGTACTTTTTCGAGTGCGGCAAGCGCCTTGGCGGGAGGACTATATTGAGGGATCTATGAAGCCGTAGCCATCGCACTTGGGTAAGCGGCTTGTTGGGTCGACAGCGAGGCCGAAGTCGTTGTTCCAAAGCGGTGAGGATGTGGGCCGAGTGGGAGCTTATTACGCGAGGGTATACCGCAGGATCGAAGTGCTACGCGGGTGAACTTCGCTTGTTCTTTCGAGCCTGTGATAACCGGAGCGTAGCGACTCTCACAAGAGCCGTGGTGGAGGTGGTGGATGTAGAGGAGTTTGTGGAGCGTAGCGAAGGTGTTAGTTAAGGCCATCTTGTATGGGGTCGTAGCCTCTGTAGGCGAGGATGTGTGTGCGGGGCTCCGCGGGCTTTCTGGCGCGGAGGGGGCCGTGTAACTTTCCTCGTAATGTAATGGGCCGGGCTTTCTGCGCGCGGAGGGCCGTGTAACTTTCCTCGTAATGTAATGGATGCGGTATGTTTGCAAAGAGCTGTTTTTTGTGTTGCATGTACCAAGTGGTAGTGGTGCTCTTCGTAGGTAGTCGCGTGAAGCGGCGGTGCCCCCTATTTCACTTAGTGCGAGACTTCGTGCATTTTTGCGAAGGTAGCGCGGTGAAGCGGCGGCGTCCCTTTCACTTAGTCACGAGACTTCGCGTTTTCTTGAAACCAACCCAGCGTTGGACGGCGTCCCGTCCCTTTTTCATAGTGCGAGACTTCGTGCGTTTTGCGGTAGCGCGATAAACGGCGGCGTCCCCATTTTTCCTTAGTGCGAGACTTCGCGTTTTCTGTGTAGCGCGATGAAACGTGGCGTCCCTGATTTTCCTTAGTCTGCGAGACTTCGCGCGTTTTCTTGGTAGCGCGCGATAGACGGCGGCGTCCCCATTTTCCTTAGTCACGAGAACTTCGGCGTTTTTCGCGAAGAGTACCAGCGATAGCAGCGGCCCCATCTTCCTTAGTGCGAGACTTCAGCGCATTTTCTGCAGTAACGCGGTAAACAGGCAGCGTCCTGTTTTCCTTAGTCTCGCGAGACTTCAGGCGTTTTCGCGAAAGGTAACCCCGCGGTAGGCACGGCGTCCCTGCTTTTCCTTAGTCGCGAGACTTCGCGCATTTTCGCGAGTAGCACGCGGTAGAGCAGCGGCGTCCCTGATTTTCCTTAGTGCGAGACTTCGCTGGCGTTTTCGGAGAGGTTTGCTTGACCAAGTGGTACTTTCGTTGATTTTTATTGCAGGTCGCCGTTACAAAGTTCTTTTGGGGCCGGAGGGTCTTTTCGCTCCACGGGGTTCCACTGTTGAAGCTTGAAGTTTAGTGCAGGGTGCGCCCTTGTGATTCGCGGGTGCCACGACTCATCGTTCGGAGACTTGGGAGGCGGGGCCGGCCAGCGTAAGTGGGACTCTTGCGAGAGGTGGCTTGCGGGGTGGGTCCTCGCCACATGCCGCACGCCCATCCTTGTTGAATGGCGGTCTTGCGGGTTATCGCCCGTTGCGCGCCTTTTCGCGTTCGTGTTCGGGGCTGCGACCTACCCCCTTCGGGACTTTGATTCCTTTGGTGGAGTTGCCCACGGAGGATGTTACATTCTCCATTGTGGTATCCCCTTCGCGAGTCAACTGCTCGAAGTTGGTTGGGGTCAGCGAGGTGCTCCGGGCGGAATTTGGCGTAGGGGTTGCGATACGAAATGCTCTAGTTTATGCGCATTTGGTCTTTGTTGGTTTGCGGGGGTTTGGATGTTTATTTGCCTCGGGGGCATCTGCCAAGTTGTTGCTCTTCATTGCACTTTGCGGTCTGCACAGGGGGTTGGGGTCCGTTTACATTTTCCATTGTGGTGCCTTATTTGGGTTGGGAGGTCGTGGGTTTGGAGGTATCCTGGCATACGCTCTATAGGATCGGGGTTTGGCTATGGGTGTTAGCATGGTGGCGTCTCGTGGTCGATGGCTGCTCTCTTCCTAACATGGGATTCGTGGGGGTGGGGAGGTTTGGTTTTATAGTGCTTGGGGGGGGGTGCTCTGGCGTTAGGCGGATGTCATAAGTGCTTGTTGTGATTATGGTTTGTACGGCGGAGGTCTTGTCCTTGGTGGGTGGTGGTGTTAAGGCTGCTGGCGGAGGTCTTGTTCTTGGTCGGTGGTGGTATTTTTGTTCTTTGAGCCCTGGCGCTAAGGGTACACAATCTTCCGATTTACATCGTGCCCAGGTGGGGGCCGGACTTGGGGTGGCGGAAGTACACCGCGCTGCGAGCCCACGGCGGAGGGTGCCGGGGCTTCGGCTTTTAGGCGCCTCAGCGTGTCTCATACTTGAGAGCGGGGTGTCTTTATTGCGAGCCCCTAGCGGGGGGTGCTGGCGCCCGACTTTTGTGCGCCTCAGCGGATCTCATACTTTCGGAGGAAGCGCGGGGCGTCTTCCTTGCGGGCCCTGGCGGAGAGTGCGGCGCGCGAGCTTTTATCGCGCCTCGGCGGGTCTCATACTCGGAGAGCGCGGAAGCGTCTTCATTCGCGAGGCCCAGGCGGAGGTGCGAGCGCTCGACTTTGATCGCCTCGCGGGTCTCATACTCGGAGAAACGCGAGGCGTCTTCATTGCGAGCCTGGCGGAGAGTGCGAGGCGCCCCGACTTTTGATGCGCCTCCAGCGGGTCTCATACTCGGAAGCGCGGGCGTCTTCCTTGCGGGCCTGGCGGAGAGGTGCGAGGCGCCCGACTTTTGTCTCGCTTTCGCGGAGTCTCGCTTTTCGGAAGCGCGGGCGTCTTCATTGCGAGCCCTCGGCGGAGGGAGTACCCGGCGCCCGACTTTTGTGCGCCTCCGCGCCGTCTCATACTTCGGAGGCGCGGGGCGTCTTCCTTGCAGGCCTGGCGGAGAGTGCGAAGCGCTGACTTTATCGCGCCTCGCGTCGCCGGGCGTGGGGCGTCGCTGTTCTGCGAGCTACTGGGGAGAATGCGAAAGCAAACCCCTTTATAATTTAAGTTAGGAGTGTTTTTGTTAGTTTGGCCGAGCCGGGGGTGCAGCTGCGCTGCCACTCCAGCGTGGGCAATCGATTACCGATGAGAGTACGGTTGGCGCCCGGCCGGCCCACTTCGATCTTTGTACTAACGTGCACCTTTCTCGATGTAGGGGTAACTAACCTGCATATATTAGATATTGGTACTGCCTCGTTAAAAGCCTACGGCCCTTTGTTGGGAGGCGACCCTGCGCCCACGGCCAGAGCAGCAGCGAGGCCTCTCCTGCGAGGGCCAAGAACTAATCTCCGTTAACATATTGCGAAGTCTTGCGGGATCGGCAAGCGGAGGACCCTCGCGAACCGCGAGCGGCGAAGCGTCACCCCTCCGTCGGCGGCCCCGAAGCGAGCATTGAAGCGGAAGCATGGCGGCCCCTATGCGGCGTAGGGCGGCGGCGAGGGTACGCCCAAGTGGCGCGAAGCAAGCAGCGAGGAAAGGCGGCGGATGGACCCCTCGGAACTGCCCCTCCGCGGATGCAGAACCGGCGGCATGCATGAAACCCTACACCCCAAAGGGGAGAAGTCATCGCGTGTATTTCCGTCGCGACCTGTCACGAATAGTTACTAGCTTGCCCTTGAAAGGGCCCGGTTATAGCGTGTGTTCTCCTACCTACCATGTACCAAATTGTAAATCGGCCCCTCGACCCTTTGAATTCCTATAAATACCGAATGCGGGCACAAGGAAAGGGATCGGTTGTTGGCGGTTTAAGTGCCATTTGCTCGTTTTTATTACACCCGCGTCTGCGCCTTACGCGTCGTCTTATCCCTCCTCGCCCGGGGCGGGCGCCCTCCGTCGCCTCGACCCTCGGCAACTCAGCGAGGTCGGCGGACGGAAGCCGCTCCGCTCCCGTTTGTGTTCTCGACTCACCCGTGGGAAGCCCTGCGCCCCCTTCCCGCCCCCTCCGGGGGCGAAGGCTAAGAGGCGGTGATCCCGCGGTTGGCGCCTGCAGTGGGGCCAGACACAAAAGTCAAAAGCCATGCCGATCACCCGCCGAACCCGAAACCCGTCGCGCGCGGCGGAACAACTCCGCCCCGAAGGGAACCCCGGATCAAACCCATCAAGCGTCGGCATCGGCGGCCACCCGCGCAAGCGGCTCCGCGCCCGAGCTGCGGGGGCCGGGAGGAGCCGCCATCGGACCCCGGTCATCCCGATATCCGGTCACGGGGAAGAAGGCCATGGCGCCCGGCAAGCGGCGCTCAGCGAGGCGGCGGGGCGTGGTCCGGCAACGGTGGCGAGATGTCTCCGCCTCGGCGAACCCTACGGATCGCTGGAGGCTCCTGAAAAGTGCTCGAGAAGATGAAGAGGAGGAAACCGAGCAAAGCGGCGAGGCACTAGAGCCCTCAAGCCCGGTCGCGAAAAAGAGGGTTCGCTGCAGGCCCTTCGTCGGGGCGGCGCTGCCCGGGCCTTCGAGGAACAGGCGAAACGCGGGACCGGCTGGCATGGATCAACCAGCGGCTTCGGCGGTGCAAAAAGTCGGCGGGGAGGCAGCGCGGCCGGCAATCATCCGCAACCCCGCTCAGGGGCAAGCCCCCACCTCCGCCAACCCCACCACCACCTCAGCAGAATCAACCACCCGATTACAACACCGCCAATCCTCAACCCTCCGCATAAGCCAAGCTGTACCCCTCCATGCCGCCGGGGGGCGGCGCAGCCGCGCTTCGGCGCGGCCTCCACAAAATCATCATTCACGACCCCAAATCCCGCTCTCCTCGCCCGCCGGTCAGCGGAATGGCCTCCGGCATCACGACCACCGGCACTTGCCAAGATACAGCGGGGCCTCCGACCCCGAGCGATTCGTTATGAGCTCTGGCTTATTTGTGGAAACGCGGGAGGAGATCACTCCCACAATGGCCAAGTCATTTGTGATCATCGCAAGAAGGTAGCTCGATCTTGGTGCATGCGCTGCCCCCCAACTCAATCGGGAGCTGGTCCGACCTTAGCGGCGCCCTTCGGCGCCAAATTTCAAGGGAGTTGACTCGAACTCATCGCGACACCGAGTTCTTTGAGCGTGGTGCGAAGCCAAATGAGCCCCTACAAGAGTGGTGGCGGAGGTTTCTCCAAACCAAGGCGAGGACCGAGGGGGTCTCCGACCGAAGCGTCATTATGGCGGTGGTCTCTTGCATCCGCCCGAGGCCCATGTCATTCAAAAGATTGGCGGAGGCGGCCGA
The DNA here is from genome assembly GCA_015847255.1 of Hyparrhenia diplandra. Classification (NCBI taxonomy): domain Eukaryota; kingdom Viridiplantae; phylum Streptophyta; class Magnoliopsida; order Poales; family Poaceae; genus Hyparrhenia; species Hyparrhenia diplandra. The sequence goes on from JADLZK010006520.1 coordinate 242,121, forward strand.
AGACCCTAAGCGGAGCTACGAGATAATGGACAAATGCTGCGCGAGGCGACAGCGGCCACAAAGCGAAGATAGAGGCTTTCCGGCCTCCGCCATATCGGCACCGGCCACAGCGACCACCACGTCTGAGACAACCACCCAAGGCCGGAGGCCGTCGAGTCGGCACCATCGCCAACAACCCCCCCGCGGCAAAAACCCACCAACCACCCCTAGGCAAAACTACCCACCAAGAACCCCCGGCCCGAACCCGGACACCAACATGAGGCCTCGCCAAAAACAACCCTACGCCATTCTGCGGAGAGGGCAAAGGCCATTACACCAAACAATGCCCATATTTCGCCAAGGGAAAGAAAGCGATGGGCGAGGGAGGCTTCGCCGCCAAAGCCGCGAGAGGCAAGTTAACCACACAAGAAAACCGGCAAGCACCCACTCCAACCACTACACTTTCACCCCGCCGACTATGGAATCGGCACATCCAGGCTTCCACTACCCGGCTTTCCACTCCGGCACCCGGCCGAGACCCGGCCAGCGATACTACCGGCAAAGTATCTGAGTTTCACACCCCGAGCCTCGCAGCAAGCTATCACAACCAAGCCCTACCACCTCCACCTCCGCCACCCGCACCACCGCCGACCCGGCAACACCCGGTCAAGCAAGAAATCCGGACAATCGTCGGCCAAGCCCAACTCATCTTACGGGGGTCATCCTGCGCTATCACGGGGGCTCCAAGCGAGGACCCGCGGCAACAAGCGGCAGCGAAAGGAGCACTATCGGAGGGTCCATCATGTGGATGCGGAGGGGCCTCACGAAAACGGCCGGCGGTCCCACATTCCGATCACCTTCAATGCGGCGACATGAAGCTCGAGAGACTACCCTCACACCGTCACGATGGTCGCCGACACCAACATCGGGAATTTGGGACATTACTAGGATCCTAGTAGACACGGGCAGCTCGCGGTATCTTGTTCGCATCCACCGCCGACAAAATGGGCTGGGCGGGGAACATGTTACAACCGGCGAGCAATCCCTCGCCCCGGCGGAGGCGGCAAGTTGGGACCATCGGGGAAAATCACCTTACGGTCTCGCCGGGGAAAGAGCCCATTCACCCGTCGAGAAAACATAACCCGGCGTGGTCGACACGTACTACAGCTACAACGCCATTTTTCGGCCGCGGAGTCACCAACGCATTCGACGCGGTCCTCCACCCGAGTTATCTCTGCATGAAGATGCCCTCCGTCGGCGGCATAATTGCCGTGTTCGGAGACGGACAGCAAGCGCGGAGGGCTGTCGCCGCCGGGGAACAGCATAGCATTACACAACCTAGAACAGAAGCTGCGGGGCCAAGAGAGACAGCGGAAAGGCGGCCCCCGCGAGCACTACCGGCAGAAAGAAGCGAAGAAAGTCGGGCTTTTTTAGCTTTGATCCCGATAGAGAAGTAACCATATCCGCACTCACGGACGGACCTCGCGAGCTCTTGCGGTGCCTCAGGAGAACTCCGATGTGTTTGCACAGTCCGAGAAGATTTACGGGGTGTTAGCCGTGACCTCATCGAGCACCACCTCAACATAAGACGGACGCCACTCCGTAAGCGAAGCTTCGCAAAATGTCGGAGCGAGAGAAGAGTAGCGGTTGGCGAGAGGTAAACCGCCTTCTAGGCGGAGGTCATCCGCCCGGTCAAATACCCACTTGGTTATCCAGCGTTGTCATGGTGAAAAAAGCAAGCCTTAGCAAAGACAAAGCGGAGCCCACCGGATGGAGGATGTGTGTGGATTTCACCCGGCTGAACAAAGCATGCCGAAGGGCGATTTTCCCCTCCCGAATCGGCTCTCTGAGTCGGCCGGCGGCGGTTTGTGAAAGGTTGTCCCTCTGGACTGTTTCTCGAGGATACCACCAAATTTGGATGAACGAGGCGGATGAAGACAAGACAAGTTTCATAACCCCCGCCGGAACTTCTTTGCCGGGAGAATGGCGAAGGCCTCCCTTAACGCCGGCTCGTCGCCCATACGAATGACGGCGGAGGTGTTCGGGAGGCGGCAGCGCCATCTCGGCCCTCGTCGGCGACTTGGTAGTCCAAAGTAAGTTAAAGGAAGACCACATCACGGACCTCCAAAGGACCTTCGTCAAGCTGCGCGAAGCCGGGCTCAAACTCAACCCGCCAAGTGTGTATTTGGGGTAAGCAAGGGCAAGTTCTTTGGGCTGCCTCGTATCACGTAAAAGGAATAGAGGCCAACCCTTCGAAGATCGCGGCAATCACCGCGATGGAACCTCAGAGAGCGAAAAATCGGTTCGAGAGACTGGCGGGGCGCCTTCGCCGCCCCTTAGCGAGGTTCATCTCGGTCGGCCCGGCGAGGGTTACCATTCTTCCAAACTCTAAAGGAAAGCAGAGACCCATTAAATTTGGGGGCCTCGCAGCAAAAAGCCCGAAGACCTCAAGCGGTACCTCAAAAACCTTACCACCCTCGCCACAACGGAACGAGGCGAAGGACTCCTTCTCTACGTCGCGCGCATCGCCACATGCCGTCGGTAGCGGTGCTCGTCAAAAAGTGAGCGAAGGGCACCGGTCGAGGCAAATCCCGTCTACTATGTCTCCGAAACCCTCGAAGGGCCCAAGCTAAATTACGCGCTGGAAAAGGTAGCCCTCTGCGATGATCATAGCAGCGAAAAAACTCAAGCACTACTTCGGGCACATGAGGTCACCATACCTTGAGCTTTCCCTCGATAACATATTGAAACCCGAGTCGGTGGGCGAGAATAGCGAAGTGGGCGGCCAGAGATCGGAGACCACCTGTCGATTCGTCGGCGAAGCGGCCATCAAGTCCACGAGGCCCTAGCGGATTTCCTAGCGGTGGACACGACACATACAACCAAGCGGTGAACTTGGACCCGATTTGGACAGCACACAGCAGCGGGCACGGGGGGCGCAGCGGGCGGCATCGCGGCCATCATCACTTCACCCTCAGTCAAGGCTGAGATATTTGCCCGGGCTAGAATTCGGTGCACAAACAACACGGCGGAATCTGGCGGTGCTCTTGGCACTAAACAAGCTCGGGCCATGTCGGTAGCGAAGGGCCATCATCAAAACCGACTCGGAGGTGGTCCGAAACAAGCGAGAAGGACAACAAAGCCAAGCACCCAGGCTGCAAAAATACCTCGCAAGGCTAAGGAAAGCGGAGGCCTTCTTTCACCGGCATCACAACCAAGACCATATCCGGTAGGGACAGCGGCGGCCGGCGAGCTCGCGAGGCAGCGTCGGCGGGCAACTCCCACGGGGCGTGTTCTTGAAATACTGCGTAGCCCAGCGATTCAAGATGGCGACCAACCCCGAAATCGGTCGGCGCCATTCCGGCGAAGATTGGAGAAGCCCGATCATTGCATTCATCAAAGGCCTCTTGAGCCCCAATCAAGGAAGAACAAAAAGGGTTGAAGCGAAGGTCGAGGCTACCGTCTAGTTGACAACAAAATTTTGTACAAGGCATCGTAACGCTCCATGGCTAAAATGCATATCTACGCGCGAAGGCTGCGCCATCTAAGCGGAGATCCACGAAGGCATCTGCGGCTCGCTGCGCGGCCCAGGCGTTAGTGGGAAAGGTGTTCGAGCAAGGGTTCTATTGGCCCACCGCACTCCACGGCGCCCGCGGGCGGTCAAGCGCTGCTGCGAAGGATGCGGTGACGACCCACCACTCCAGCGAGGCGGGGGCTCAGGCAACCCTCATACGCCCCACATGGCCCCTTCGGCGATGGGCGATAGACCTTATCGGTCCAATGCGCCCGGCTCAGGGAACCTTCGCCCCCGCTTGGTAGTGGCGGTCGAATACTTCACCAAATGGATCGAAGCCGCCCTCTGCGCCAAGCATAACCTCTCTTTCGGTACAAAAGTTCTTACGGCGGCGGATCGTGCGCGGCGGAACCCAGCGGAGCATAACGGTCGATAGCGGCACCCGGTTTGATAGCGAAGGCTTCAAGCAGTTACGCCATCAAATAGGCACCAAGATACGCCGCCTCCGTAAAGGCACCCCCAATCAAGCGGCCTCGTCGAAAGGGCCAATGGCATAATCTGCGGGGTATCGGTAGCGAAGGTCCACGCGAAACCAAGAGGAAAATGGGCGGAGGCTCTCACTCGGTGGTATGGTCACATAACACCTCCGAAAGCCCGTCGCGACCAAATTCACGCCCTTCAAGCTCTGTTCGGAGAAGAGGCCGTCCTCGAAGAAGCTGGAAGCAGCGTCGCTAAGGGTCACCGGCGAAGCCCCCGAGAAGAAGAGCGTCGCGAAGGACCTCCTCGAAGAAACAAGAAACTTGGCCATCCTCAACCTCCACGCATACGGGGAGGAGACCACAAGATGGAGGAACAACAAGCTCGGCCTCGCCACGATCTCCGTCGGAGACTTACCGTCTGTCGAGGGGAAGGAAGAGCAGCGAAGATGGGTGGCAAGTTCATGGCCAAGTGGGCGGGCCCATACCTCGTCACTAAGTCCACAAGACCCGGCTCCTTCCCACCGCAAGATCGAAGGCCATGATCTCCCCACACATGGAGCGTCGGCGACCTCATAAGTACTACCCCTAAGCGGTGCAATGTACCCGAGCACTTTCGCGAGTTGTATGGGGCTCGCTCATTTTGCCATTTCATTTTTCTCTTCCTAAACTTAAGATCATGAACAATGCGGGCTGCACTCTTTTTCCTTGCGAAGGGGCGCGAGGTTTTTAACGAGGCGGTACCAATATCTAATATATGCGAGGTTAGTTACCCCCACATCGGAGAAAGGTGCAAGCGCAAGTCTGACGAAAGGGGCTGGCGGCGCCAAACCAGCCCTCATCGGCGAAGGTGGCGGGATTGCCACGCTCGGGAGGGCAGCGCAAGGCTGCACCCCGGCTCGGTCAAACCAACAAAAACACTCCTAACTCTAAATTATGTTAAGCCCGGCGCCTGGCACCTCCGCCGAGGGCTCGCAATAGAAAACGCCCACGCTCTCCAGTATGAGACCCGCGGAGCTACAAAAGTCGGGCGCCGGCACCTCCGCCGAGGGGGCCCGCAAGAAACGCCCAGCGCTCTCAAGTATGAGACCAGCGGAGGCGCCAAAAGTCGGGCGCCCGGCACCTCCGCGGGGGCTCGCCAATGAAAAACGCCCGCGCTCTCCGAGTATGAGACCAGCGGGCGCGCACAAAAGTCGGGCGCCACGGCACCTCCGCCGGGGGCTCGCAATGGCGCCCGCGCTCTCCGAGTATGAGACCCGCGGAGCGCACAAAAGTCGGGCGCCCTGGCACCTCCGCCGGGGGCAGCGCCCGTGCTCCAGTATGAGACCCGCGGAGGGGCTACCTTGGCACCTCGCCGGGCGCGCAATGAAAAACGCCCGCGCTCTCCGAGTATGAGACCCGCGGGCCAAAAGTCGGGCGCCCTGGCACCTCCCCGTATGAGACCCGCTCTCGGAGCAGCGGGCACAAAGTCGGGCGCCCTGGCACCCCGTTTAGGGGCTCGCAATAAAGACACCCCCGCGCTCTCAAGTATGAGACACGCGGAGGCGCCAAAAGCCGGGAAGCCACGGCACCTCGCCCGGGGCTCGCGGCCGAGTACTTCCGCCACCCCTCGAAGTCGGCCCCCACGGGGTACGGCGGCAATCGGAAAGGTACCCCGCGCGAGGCTCGGCAACAAAAATACCACCACCGACCAAGAACAAGACCTCCGCCCGTGCGGCCTTAACACCACCACCCACCAAGGACAAGACCTCCGCCCGTACAAACCATAATCACAACAAGCACTTATGACATCCGCCCAGCGCCGGGAGCACCCCCGCCCCAAGAAGCACTATAAAACCAAACCTCCCCCCCCCCACGAATCCCATGTTAGGAAAGAAGCGACCATCGACCCACGAGGCGCCACCATGCTAACACCCATAGCCAAACCCGATCCTATAGGCGAGATGCGGGATACCTCCGAAACCCACGGCCTCCCAACCCGGCGAAGGCACCACAATGGAAAATGTAAGCGGACCCCAACCCCCGAGGCGGGGCCGCAAAAGTGCAATGAAGAGCAACGGCGCTTCTGAGATGCCCGAGGCGTGAAACATCAAACCCCGCAAACCAACAAAGACCAAATGCGAGACAAACTAGAGCATTTCGGTACTCCATAACCCCCTCGCCCGGCCGCCCGGGAGCACCTGTAGCGGGACCCGGCCAACTTCGGGCGGTGACTCTGCGAAGGGGATACCACAATGGAGAATGTAACATCCTCACGTGGGCAACTCCACCAAAGGAATCAAAGTCGAAGGGGGTAGGTCGCAGACCACGAACACGCGAGCAGCGAAAGGCGAAGCTGCGACAACCCGCAAGACCGCCATTCAACAAGGATGGGCGTGCCGCGAGGCGCGAGGACCCACCCCATAAGCCACCTCTGCAAGAGTCCCAATTCGCGCCGGGGCCGTCCGGCTCCCAAGTCTCGAGCGATGAGTCGTGCACCCGCGGAATCACAAGGGCGCACCCTCGCACCAACTTCAAGCTTCAACGAGGGAACCCTGTGGGCGAAAAAAAAGACCCTCAGCGTCCCAAAAGAACTTTGTAGCGAAGACCTGCAATAAAAATCAACGAGTACCACTTGGTCAAGCAAACCTCATAAAGCAGCGAGTCTGTACTAAGGAAAACGGGGGCGCGAGTCTCGCACTAAGGCGGCTACCTCAGCGCAAAATGCGCGAGTCTCGCACTAACCGCCATTTGTCTACCGCGGCTACCTTCGCTAAAGGGGTCTCGCACTAAGGAAAACGGGGGCCCGTCTACCGCGGCTACGCCGCAAAATGCGCGAGTCTCGCACTAAGACAGGGGGCGCTGTCTATCGCACCTTCGCAAAAGTCTCGCACTAAGGAAAGCAGGGGGGGCCCATTTGTCTATCGCGGCTACAACCGCAAAGCAGCGAGTCTCGCACTAAGGAAAGCCGAGGGGACGCCCGCTGTCTATCGCGGCTACCTTCGCTAAAAAGCGCGAGTCTCGCACTAAGGAAAACAGGGGACGCCGCTGTCTATCGCGGCTACCTTCGCAAAGCATACGAGTCTCGCACTAAGGAAAGCGAGGGGCGCCGTTGTCCATGGCGGCTACCTTCGCAAAGCAGCAGCGAGTCTCGCACTAAGTGAAGCGAGGGGACGCCATTTGTCTACGCGGCTACCTTCGCAAAATGCACGAGTCTCGCACTAAGTGAAATAGGGGGGCACCGCCGCTTCACGCGACTACCTCGAAGAGCACCACTACCACTTGGTACATGCAACACAAAAACAACTCTTTGCAAACATACGCATCCATTACATTACGAGGAAAGTTACCGCGGCCCTCGCCGCGGGGAAAGCCCGTCCATTACATTTACGAGGAAAGTTACCGGCCCTCGCGTGACGGGAAAGCCCGTGAGCCTCCGCACACACATCCTCGGCTTCTGAGAGGCTACGACCCCATACAAGATGGCCTTAACCAACACCTTCGCTACACGCTCCACAAACTCCTCTACATCCACCACCTCCTCCGCGGCTCTTGCCGGTCGCGCGGCTCACGTATCACGGGCTCCGAAAGAACAAGCGGAAGTTCACCCGTAGCACTCGATCGATGCGGTATACCCTCCGCATGTCGCTCCACTCGAAGCCCACATCCTCTGCTTTGGAACAACGACTCGGCCTCGCGATCGACCCAACAAGCCGCTTGCCCAAGTGCGATGGCTCACGGCTTCATCGTCCTCAATATCGTCCTCCGCCAAGGCAGCGGCGGCACCGGCTCGAAAAGTACCCGTTCCCTTGACGGTTTGTCAAGTCATGGGACCCTTGAAGGCCTCGAGGCTGATTGGCTACATCGTACTTCGAACCCTGCCCCACCAAAACCGCTCGAAGGGTAGTCAGGGGAACATTTGCATGGCATGAACCCAAGTCTCCCCTGAAATGAACACATCTTGGCGATTCATCATCGGCGGAACCACGTTAAGCACCCTCGCGCGCAGGCCCCGCGGGTACTGCTTGCGGCCAGCGCAATCATCAAGCGGTTAGCCCCAACCCCAGCGCGCAATCAAGCTACGAAGGTGCACGGACACAGCGAAGCGCACAATCAAGTAGCAGCGAGAATGTGCGAAGCCCCTAAAACTCAATTCATCATTCAACTTAAAAAGCCCGAAGGCCAAGAAGTTTCACACCACATGATTGTCTCGCCTAGGAAAGAATAAACTCCGCGCAATCTAAGGAGCCCTAAGCTACCCTGCGTCGGAGGCGCGGCGGCATCGGCGGCGGAGGGTCCCTCGGAGGCATGGAGGGGCCGGGCGGGCTCAGGGGGGGGCTCGGCGAGGGGCGGAGGCGTGTCTGGAGATAATGGCGGAGAGAGGGAGAAGGCTGCGGCTCCGGAGGCGGGGGGGCGAGGAAGACGGGATGGCGGCAGCGGCTTCGGCGCGGCGGAGGCACGGGATCGCGCCGGGCGACCACGGCACCTCAACCCGTCCGGCGGCTTGTATCTCCTCGGGCGGCACAGGAGCCCCCTCCCGCTCGAAGCGGCGGCGGCGGCGACCTAGAACGACACCAAGTCGGCACACAAGACAGCGAAGTAGCGGCAAACAAAGAGGAAAAAAAGCGAGCGGACAACAAAAGCAAACAAGTGACCAACCTTCACGGCGGATCAGCCTTGAAAACTCGAGCAAGCTCCGCCCTCCGCCGTACCCGAAGGCGCTTGATGAAGGTCATAAAGCGCGCTTCACGTCCGCTCCTCGGCGAGGCCCCTAACCTCGTCGGGGCGGGAAGTGGCGGTCGGGGGCCCTCGACAACGGCTCCGATGCGCGCAATCCGGATGGCGAAGGGCCCCTCGAAGGGCGCCGCGGCGGTGCGGCTCCGTGCGCCGCGCGAGGCCACCACCACCGGCGGCTCCCCACCTCCGGCGCATCCCAGGGGGGGGCGCCAACAAGGCGAGGGTCGGGTTCAAGCAGCGGAAAAGCGGCCCCGACTCCGCCCAAACAGCGTCAAAGCGCCGCCTTGAAGGCCTCGCCTCGCATACGGGGCGCTCAAGATCATTGAGCCTCTTCGCGAAGCCGCCACCTCGCCTCTGCTGCGCGGACCTCCGCAGCCTCCGGCGTCGGCGCTCATTCTCCCGCCAGGAGAACTTTCGCACCCTCCTTAAGGTCCGCCACCTCCCTCCGGGCGCTCCGCCTCATCAATAGCCGCTGCCCGGCTCTGGGCCTCCCGCCGGCTCTCCTTGAGCTCGCTAGAGGCTTCCTCTGGGCGTCCGCGTGGTCGGCGGAGTCCGGCCCTCACGGATGGCCGCCCCAGCGCCAACACTAGCAACTCGAGGTCTTCACCTTGATATCCTCATGGATATCGGCGAGGGACGGTTCGCCCACTGCATCGCCTCCGGCGGCGCGCCGCGATCGAAGGCGCGCCCAATCATCCTCGCTCAACCTCCGCTGGCGAAGGGGGTGTCGCGGAGGTGGTCGATACCGTGTGCAGCTCCACGTCGACATCATCGATGCCGATCGTCTCCGCCACATAAGGCAGCGGGGAGGGGCCTCCGCGCCCCCAAAGGGCCTTCCCACTCCGGGAGCCTCGGAGGGTCGTCAAAATCTCACCCGCCGCCCACCGCGTGGCACCGCCATAGAGGGGCGGGGCACCCGCGATGCTCGTGCGGCGAGTCTAGCGGACTTGCTCGCGCCGCACCCCCTCGCCACCGCCGTCCCCACCGTCCCCCTCCTCTTCCTCGGAGGACCCCGCCGCCCACGGCTCCTCTCGGCCTCCTCATAGTCGGGCCGTCGTCGGAGGCCTCCTCCTCAGCGCGTGCGCCTCCTCGACCGCCTCGCGTCCGCCCCGCGTCCTCGCCTCATCCTCATCGTCGGAGATAAGGAAGCGGCCGAGGTCGGCAACGAGAACCAGCCGGCCCCGAAGAACCCGCCCCCTCCGGCGGCGGGTGGGGGTGGAGGGCAGCGCCCAGCTTGGCGGGGGCTCGGGGTGGGAGGGCAGCGGCGTCTTGGCCTTGCGGACCCCCGCTTCTTCCTCCCGCATCCATGGCGTCGGCACCGGCCTCGGTCGGCCGGTCCTCGTAGCCGACTCGGCGGTCGAGGCCAGTTCACCCGGCGGCGGTCGGCGAAGCGGCGGCGCGGATCCGCCCGGACCTCGAAGCCTCAACTTTCCAATAAGGAAGTCGGGGCGGCGGTGGCCTCGCCATCACCGGCCGAGGCGAACTCCACCTTATCACCCTTCGCCGCCTCAAGCGGCTCGGGCGGATCGTCTCGAGGTCAAACCTCAACGCCTTGGCCCCTTGGGGGCATACTCCGCCAGTCCGCCTTCAGCGGAGGGCACCCCGCCCACAGGACTTGTACCTGCGCCGCCCGCGAACTCCTCCCACCGGGTCAGCGGCGCGGGCGTGGCGGGACATGGCGAGAAAGGCGTCCGGCTCCCTCGTCGCCTCCGCCGTCTTCACGGGCTTCACCTTCGCGATGGCGAGGACTCGGATCGCCATACAGCCCCTCCGCACCCTCAGCGGTAATAGAACCAGCGGTCGAGCCGGTCGGCGCTCCACTTGTTCCGTTGCGCCGCGGCGGGGCCTCCAGCTGCGGGGATGGCTGCACGCACGCCATCTTGGGCGCGGAAGACCTCCTCCTCCGTCGCCACGGCGGTGCGGTGATAGTGCGGTGTGGGCTCGATGAAGCCGTCCACCGTCGGCTCCGGCCCTACGGGCGGCACGCCCGAGGCATACGTCATCGGCGTGGAAAGCACGGCGACGCCGTGAGTTGATGGAAGCGGAGGTTGAACCTCCGCGGCACACAGAGCACGAGCTTCGCTGCGGGAAAGCGGGCCCAGCGTGGAAGAACTCCTCGGCGATGACTTGGCCAGGGCTTGGGCGGCGGCACCGTCTCGCCCTCGGCGCGGAAAGCGCCTCTTGTGGAAAAACTTCGTGCTCATACGGAGGCGCCTTGAGGGGACTTGTCGGTGCTCTTGCTCAGGGAACTCGAAGCACTCAACGGCGGTCTTGGGCCTCATGGTCTCCACAGTACGAGCCATCGATGGACCCTCCGCGGCGAAAAGGGACCCTCGCTAAAAAGCGGGCGAACTTAGGGCGGTAGCTTGTGAAAGAAGGCGGCGTGAAAAGGAGCAAAAGCGTGGAAGCAAAAGGAGGGCACAAACCTAAATCTCACCAAGCATGCGTATTTATAGGCGGGACGGAGGAGGACGCGGCGGGACGCGGCGGCGCGAGCCCGCCGGAGATCAAGGCCGGATCCCAAAACAACGCCCGAGGCCCTCCGATCCGCCCCACCTTGAGCAAACCAACGGCATCCGTACCCCTAAACAAACACAGTTCACCCCGATCAGCGTCACTCCCAAACTAACCAACAGCATCCGACCAGGGCAGCCAAGCCCTACTTGTATTTGGGAAGCGGGGAGGGCGAGGCCCACCTCCGCGAGGCCCACGGCGGCCCGGGGCGCCGCCCGGCAGGGGCCCATGGGGCGGCAAGCACGCCACCCGCACGGGACCCTCCCGGAAGGACGTTTTTTGTTGCTCTCGGCCCCTCGGAGGGAACGGACCTTCGAGGGGCTCTTTGTGGGGGAGGCGACCCTCGCCCGGCCCGGCGGCCCAGCGGGGCCTCACCTGGGGGCCAAGAACTAATCTCCGTTAACATATTGCGAAGTCTTGCGGGATCGGCAAAAGCGGAGGACCCTCGCATGAACACGAACGGCGGCGTCACCCCTCCGTCGGGGGGGCGGCCCCAGAAGCGGGCATTGGCCGGGAGCATGACGGCCCCCACAGCGGCGTAGGGGCGCCCGGCGAGGGTCTGCCCAAGTGGCGCGAGCAAGCAACGGGGAAGGCGGCGGATGGACCCCTCGGGGCCCCCCTCGCGGATGCACGGAGCCGGCGGCGGCATGAGGAAACCCTACACCCCGAGGCGGGGAGAAGTCATGCGTGTATTTCCCGTCTGACGACCACATGCGAATAGTTACTAGCTTGCCCTTGAAAGGGGCCGGTTGTAGCGTGTGTTCTCCTACCTACCATGTACCAAATTGTAAATCGGCCCCTCGACCCTTTGAATTCCTATAAATACCGAATGCGGGCACAAGGAAAGGATCGGTTGTTGGCGGTTTAAGTGCCATTTGCTCGTTTTATTACACCCGTCTCGCCTTACGCGTCGTCTTATCCCTCCTCGCCCGGGCCGGACGCCCTCCGTCGCCTCGACCCTCGGCAACTCGGCGAAGGTCGGCGGACCGGAGGCCGCTCCGCTCCCCCGTTTGTGTTCTCGACTCACCTGTGTGGGAAGCCCTCGCCCCCTTCCGCCCCCTCAGGGAGCGAAGGCTAAGGGGCGGGGTGATCCCCACACCGCCATAAGGAAAAAAAAGAGTGCAGCCCGCATTGTTCATGATCTTAAGTTTAGGAAGAAAAAATGAAATGGCAAAATGGCGGAGCCCCCCCATACAACTTCGCGGTGCACGGTACATTGCACCGCTAGGGGTAGTACTTGCGGAGGTCGTCGGCGTTCCATGTGTGGGGGAGATCATGGCCTTCGAGATCTTGCGGGTGGAAGGGCGGGTCTTGTGGACTTAGTGACGAGGTATGGGCCCGTCCACTTGGCCATGAACTTGCCGCCCATCTTAGCGTTACGCTTCTGATCGGGGCCGAAGTCTCCGACGGAGATCGTCGCGGAGGCTGAGCTTCTTGTTCCTCCATCTTGTGGTCTCCTCACGGTATGCGTGGAGGTTGAGGATGGCCAAGTTTCTTGTTTCTTCGAGGAGGTCCTTCGCGACGCCTCTTCTTACGGGGGGCTTATTTGGTGACCCTTAGCGGCCAGCGTGCTTGGTTCTTACGGGAGGGCGGCCTCTTCTCGAACAGGAGCTTGAAGGGCGCGTGAATTTGGTCGCCACGGCTTTCGGAGGTGTTATGTGACCATACCACCGGAGTGAGCTCCTCCGCCCATTTTCCTCTTGGTTTAGCGTGGACCTTGGCCGATACCTGCAGGATTATGCCATTGGCCCTTTCGGCGAGGCCGTTTGATTGGGGGTGCCTTACGGAGGCGAAGTGTATCTTGGTGCCTATTTGATGGCGAAGCTGTTTGAAGCCGCCGTTATCAAAGCGGGTGCCGTTATCACCGTTATGCTCCGCGGGAGTTCGAAGCGGGCGAGCGATCTGTTGCGGAAGAACTTTTGTCTTGAGTGAGAGGTTATGCTTGCGAGAGGGCGGGCTTCGATCCATTTGGTGAAGTATTCGGACCGCCACTCTTGCGTGGCGAAGGTTCCCGAGGCCCGGCATTGGACCGATAAGGTCTATCGCCCATCATCGCTGAAGGGGCCATGTAGGCGAATGAGGGGTTGCCGGGCCCCGGCTTTGTTGGAGTGGTGGGCCGTCGGTGGCATCCTTCAGCGGTGCTTGACCGGTTCAGGTGGCGTCGTTGAGTGCGGTGGGCCAATAGAACCCTTGCACGAACACCTTTCCCACTAACGCTCACGGGGGGCGTTGTGCGAGCCGCAGATGCCTTGATGGATCTCGCTAGGATGGCGCAGACCCGCCGGTAGATATGCATTTTAGCCATGGAGCGGTTACGGATGCCTTGTACGACTTGTTGTCAACTAGGCGGTAGCCTCGGACCTTCTGCTCAACCCTTTTTGTTCTTCCTTGGATTGGGGCTCGAAGAGGCCTTTGATGAATGCAATGATCGGGGCTCTCAATCTTATTTGTGAATGGCGCCGACCGAGATTTCTGGGGTTGGTCGCCATCTTGAATCGCGGGGCTACGCAAAGATTTCGAAGAACACGCCCCGTGGGGGTTGCCCCGCTCGGGACGCTGACCTTGCGAGCTCGTCGGCTTCGCCGTTGTCCCACCGGATATGGTCTTGGTTGTGATGCCGAGAAAGAAGGCCTCCGTTTTCCTTAGCCTTGCGAGGTATTTTTGCGGCTACGGGTGCTTGGCTTTGTTGTCCTTCTCGGCTTGTTTGAGACCACCTCGAGTCGGTTTTGATGATGGCCCTTCGCGGCCGACATGGGCGGAGCTTGTTTAGTGCCAAGAGCCGCCCGTATTCCGCCGTGTTGTTTGTGCTTTGGAATTCTAACTGGCGGCATATCTCGGCTTGACTGAGGGTGAAGTGATGATGGCCGCGATGCCGCTCCCCGCGTGCCCCCCTCCGTCGGTGTGTGCCGCCCAAATCGGGTCCAAGTTCACGCTTGGTTGTATGTGTCGGTGTCGATCACGCTAGGAAATACGCTAGGGCTGTGACTTGATGGCGTTCTGCCGACGAATCGATTGCGTGGTCTCCGATCTCGATTCGCCCACTTCGCTGATACGCCCACCGACTTCGGGGTTTCGAATATGTTATCGAGGGAAAGCTCGAAGGTATGGTGACCTCATGTGCTGGAAGTAGTGCTTGAGTTTTTTTCGTTGCCATGACCCACTGCGTAGGCTACCTTTTCGGCTACGTGTAATTTAGCTTGGGCCCTTCGAGGGTTTCGGAGACATAGTAGACGGGGATTTGCACATTTGGTGCCCTTCGTTCACTTCTTTGACGAGCACTTGGCCCGACGGCAATGGCGATGCGGCGGCGTGAAGGAGTCCTTCGCTGGTTCGGTGTGGCGAGGGTGGTAAGGTTTTTGAGGTCTTGCTTGAGGTCTTCGAAGGCTTCTTGTTGCGGAGGCCCCATTTGAATGGGTGCATTTTCCTTTAGAGTTTGGAAGAATGGTAACCCTCGCTCGGTGACACGGAGATGAACCTTAAGGGGCGGCGAGGCGTCCGCTAGTCTCGAACCGATTTTTTACGTTCCTCGGAGGTTCCATCGCGGTGATTGCTGCGATCTTGAAGGGTTGGCCTCTATTCCTTTTTACAGTCTGAGGCAGCCCCGGTAACTTGCCCTTGCTTACTCCAAATACACACTTGGCGGGGTTGAGTTTGAGCCCCAGCCGCGGTTGACGAAGGTCCTTTGGAGGTCCGTGATGTGGTCTTCCTTTAGCTTACTTTGGACTACCAAGTCGTCGGCGTAGGCTGAGATGGATTTATCGTCTCCGAACACCTCGTCATTCGTGCGAAGGGCGAGCGGCGTTGCGGAGGCCGCCGGCCATTCTCCTGGCGATAAGTTCGAAGGGGTTATGAAACTTGTCTTGTCTTCATCCGCACGGTTCATCCAAATTTGGTGGTATCACGAGAAGCTTGATCCGGGGAGGGACAACCTTTCGGACTTCTTCTGCGTCGACTAGAGATCGATTCGGGGAGGGGAAAATCGTCCCGGGCATGCTTTGTTATTTGGTGAAATCCACACACATCCTCCATCCGGTGGGCTCCGCTTTGTCTTTGCTAAGGCTTGCTTTTTTCACCATGACAACGTTGGATAACCAAGTGGGGTATTTGGCCAGGGCGGATGACCTCGCGTCTAGAAGGCGGTTTACCTCTGCTTATTTGCTACTCTTCTCTCGTCGACATTTTGCGAGAAGCTTACGCTTTACGGGAGTGGCGTCCGGTCTTATGTTGAGGTGGTGCTCGATGAGGTCACGGCTAACACCTATGTAAATCTTCTGCGGACCAGGCAAACACATCGGAGTTCTCTCGGAGGCACTGCAAGAGCTCTGCCTCGGAGGTCTGGTCCAGGAGTGCGGATATGGTTACTTCTCTATCGGGATCAAAGCTAAAAAGCCTGACTTTCTTCGTTTCTTCTGCTGGTAGTGCTCGCGGGGGGGGCTCCGCGCCGCCTTCCCCGGGTCGTCTCTCTTGGCCTGCGGTTCTTGTTCTAGGTTGTGTGCGTTGCGTTGCCCGGTCGGCGGCCCCCCTCCGCGTTTCTTGCTGCTGATGCGGTCTCGAACACGGCAATTATGCCGCCCGGCGGAGGGCATCTTCATGCGAGAGATAACTTCGGGTGGAGGACCGCGTCGAATGCGTTGGTGACTCCGCGGGCCGAAAATGGCGTTGTAGGCTGTAGTGCTGGTCGACCACGTCGAAGGTTATGTTTTTCGATCGGTGAATGGGCTCTTTCGAAGGAGACCGGGGTAAGGTGATTTTCCGATGGTCCCAACTTGGCGGCCTCCGGCCGAAGAGGGGATTGCTGGCTGGTTGTAACATGTTCTGTCCGGGGCCCATTTTTGTCGAAGGTGGATGCGAACAAGATATGCGGAGCTGCCCAGGTGTCTACTAGGATCCTAGTAGCAGATCCGACCTCCGATGTTGGTGTCGATGACCATCGTGATCGGTGTGAGGGTAGTCTCTCGAGCTTCATGTCGCTGGCATTGAAGGTGATCGGAATGTGGGACCAGCGGTCGTTTCGTGAGGCCCCTCCGTACCCACATGATGGACCCTCCGATAGTGCTCCTTTTCGCCGCCGTTTGTTTGCCGTGGTCCTCGTTGGAGCCCCCGTGATAGCAGCGAGGATGACCCCGTAAGATGAGTTGGGCTTTGCGACGATTGTCCGGATTTCTTGCTTGACCGGGTGTTCTTTGGGTCGAAGGTGGGTGGCGGGTGGCGGAGGTGGAGGTGGTAGGGCTTGGTTGTGATAGCTTGTTGCGGAGGCTGGGGGTGTGAAGCGTATACTCTTCTTTAGTATCGTATCCGGGTGGCCGGTGAAAGGTCTTTGGAGTGGAAATTTGGGTAGTGGAAGCCCTGGATGTCTTTGGGATTCCATAGTCGAAGGGGGTGAAAGTGTAGTGGTTGGAGTGGGTGCTTGCTGGTTTTCTTGTGTGGTTAACTTGCCTCTCGGGCTTTGCGGCGAGCTCCCCGGTCCATCGCCTCTTTCCCTTGGGCGAAATATGGGCATTGTTTGGTGTAATGGCCTTTGCCCTCTCCGCAATAATGGCGTAGGGTTGTTTTTGCGGAGGCCTCATGTTGGTGTCCGGGTTCGGTCGGGGGTTCTTGGTGGGTAGTTTTGCCTAGGGGGGTGGTTGGTGGGTTTTTTTTGCCGTGGGCGGGGTTGTTGGCGATGGTGCCGACTCGGCCGCTCCTCGGTCTTGGGTGGTTGTCCTGCACGTGGTGGTCGTTGTGGCTGGTGCCGATATGGCGGAGGTCGGAAAGCCTCTATCTTCGCTTTGTGGTCATTTGTCATTTCAGCGATGCTTGTCCATTATCTCGTGTAGCTCCGCTAGGGTCTTGGTACGCCTCCGCTCAATCTTTGAATGACATGGGCCGGGCGGATGCAAGAGACCACCGCCATAATGGCGGCTTCGGTCGGAGACCCCTCGGTCCTGGCCTTGGTTTGGAGAAACCTCCGCCACCACTCTTGTAGGGGCTCATTTGGCTTCACGCACCACGTTCAAAGAACTCGGTCTTTGTTGATGAGTTCGAGTCAACTCCCTTGAAATTTGCGCCGAAGGGCGTCGCGAAGGTCGGACCAGCTCCGGATTGAGTTGGGGGGCGTCTGGTACCAAGATCGAGCCACTCCTCTTGCGATGATCACAAATGACTTGGCCATTGTGGAGTGATCTCCTCCCGCGGCTTCCACGGGCGGCCAGAGCTCATAACGAAGCTCGGGGGGGGCCGGAGGCCCCGTTGTATCTTGGCAAGTCTTGGTGGTGTATCTTGGGAGGCCATTCCGCGATCCGAAGGGGCGTAGGAGCGGGGATTTGGGGTCGTAATGATGATTTGCGGAGGTCTGCGCTGGCGTGGCGGCCCGGCCGTCCCCGATGGGCATGGAGGGTACGGTTGGCTTATATCGCGGAGGGTTGAGGATTGCGGGTGTTGCACCGGTGGTTGATCTCGTTGAGGTGGTGGTGGGGTTGGCGGAGGTGGGGCTTGCCCCTGAGCGGGGTTGCGGATGATTGCCGGGTCGCGGCTGCCCTCCCCGCCGACTTCTTGCACCGCCGAGCCGGCGGGTTGATCCATGCGGCTCGGTCCCGGCGGCTTCGCCTGTTCCACTGGCGCCCGCAGCGGCGCCTCCGATCTAGGGGCTGCAAGAACCTCCTCTTTTTCTGCGATCCCCGGGCTTGAGGGCCTCTAGTGCTGCTCGCCTTGCTCGGTTTCCTCCTCTTCATCTTCGTGAGCACTTTTTGGAGCCCTCCGGCGGATCCGTAGGGTTCGCTCGGCGGAGACATCCGCGCCACCGGTTCTTTGGACCACGCCCCGTCGGAGCGGGCGCCGCCTTTGCTGGGCGTCATGGCCTTCTTCCCTGGTGACCTCCGATATCGGGATGACCGGGGGGTCCGGGATGGCGGGCCCTCCGGCTCCCGCAGCCCCTGGCGCGGAGCTGCTTGGGTGCGTGGTGGCCGCATGCCGACTGCTTGATGGGTTTGATCCTGGGGGGTCCCCTTCGGGGGGCGGAGTTGTTCCGCTGCGGCGACGGGTTTCGGTTCGGCGGGTGACTGGCATGGCTTTGGACTTTTTGTGTCGGTCCCCACGGACGGCGCCAACTGTGGGGATCACTCCTGCCCCCTTAGCCTTCGCTCCCGGAGGGGGCGGGAAGGGGGCGAGGGCTTCCCACAGGGTGAGTCGAGAACACAAACGGGGAGCGGAGCGGCCTCCGGTCCGCTCGACCTTCGCTGAGTTGCCGAGGGTCGAGGCGTCGGAGGGGCGTCCGGCCTCCGAAGGAGGAGGGATAAGACGACGCGTAAGGCGAGACGTGGGTGTAATAAAACGAGCAAATGGCACTTAAACCGGCCAACAACCGATCCCTTTCCTTGTGCCCGCATTCGGTATTTATAGGAATTCAAAGGGTCGAGGGGCCGATTTACAATTTGGTACATGGTAGGTAGGAGAACACACGCTACAACTGGGCCCTTTCAAGGGCAAGCTAGTAACTATTCGTGCAGGGTCGCACGGGAAATACACGCATGACTTCTCCCCTTTGGGGTGTAGGGTTTCCTCATGCCGGCCGCCGGTTCCGTGCATCCGCGGAGGGGCGGTTCGAGGGGTCCATCCGCCGGCCTTTCCTGTTGCTTGGTTCGCGCCACTTGGGGCGGACCCCTCGCCGGCGCTCCCACGTCGCGTAGGGGGCCGTCATGCTCCCGGCTTCGAATGCCTGCTCGGGGCCGCCCTCGACGGAGGGGTGACGTCGCCGTTCGTGTCTTCGCGGAGGGTCCTCCGCTTGTCGATCCTGCAAGACTTCGCGCAATATGTTAACGGAGATTAGTTCTTGGCCCCTGTGTGGTGAGGCCCGCGGGGCTGCCGGGGCGAGGGTCGCCCTCCCAACACATGTATTGACCTTCCTTCAAAATACCATCTTTTACCATCTCCTTAAAATCATCATCAGTCATCTTGCTCGGCCAAAAGTATATGATATTCTATCATCCGAAAGCAACTCGATTCCGACGCGCAGACACATTTGACAAACCCTCATCCGAGAGTGTTCTTCTTCTTCAACGTTTTCTTGAGAATTAGGAACAACATCATCATGATCGGCCATCTCTCGAAAATCAAAAGAAAGGGAAAATTTCATCGAAAAACAAAAACAAAACAACAAAACAAACTTGAAAAGAAACACACCTGAGTCAAAGAAAGAACAAGAGCTTCGCTGAGAAGATTGACTTCGCAGAAATATCACCTTCGCGAAATTGACTTCTCGTCGTCGGAAAAATTTCAAAAAGGTGGCCCCTCTTGAAAAGATGAAGAAAACAGGGGTGCCGCTATTTATAGACCCCTTCGGTCAAACGGTCAAACTATCCATGAAAAAAAAAACGTCTCTAGCGAAGATGTTCGCGAAGTCACAACTCAAATGAAAAAGACCAACTTCAAAGTCTGGGACGACGTTTTCAGATCGAAACAAAGTTTTAATAAAACTTATGATTCGTGGGTTTCATGCCTTTGAAGTCGGCCTTCGCCCACGAGGGGCTGCTGTTGGGATCTAACTTTGATTTCTGTTTGAACTTTCGCCCCAGACTTTGATAATTTCAGGATACTTGTACCAATCTCAAGAGAAAGACAAAGTTTAAAACCCGAAGGTGTCTTCGCAAGGAAGTGGCTTCGCGGGAGAATAGAAGACATAAAGTCAATAAGGTTGAAGGCGAGGTTCCCAGCGAAGACAAACACATCGGCTTCGCTACAAAGTCACAAAGTCGTCTCCAAAAGTAGTAGAAAAGCACCACGAAGTCAAGAATCCTGGATAAAGTATCGCGAAGCCAAAAAGTACATCTTCGCTGAGAAGGATACATTGTAAATGTTTATTTCGGAAATCTTAGTAATTTTGTGCGAATCAAGAAGACGGGGGGCCTATAAATACCCCACGATGTCCTTTTTGTAATCGCCATGTTGAATGGCCACTTTGTGAACCATATCATCATCAATAACATGTTGTGTTGAGCATTCACCCATGAGCATTCTCGTTTGTGTCATGTGAATTTTGGTGTCACATCTATCTAGCTTGCGATTAATTCTAGATTTCACCATTACCAAAGGTTCTAAGTGTCATAATTGTGTGCAATCTAAGCAACCTCGAAAGCCTCACAAGGCAGTGGAGGGAAGTGACTTGGCACCTCTAGAACTCATACATTCTAATCTATAATCTATGTGAGATGAATGGTGTGTGGAAAGAGATATTTGATGATGTTAATTCATGATGCTTCTAGATTTTGCTATATTTACTTGTCGAAAACTAAAGATGAGGCATTATTAGACTACTTTAAAATCTTTAAGGCTGAAGTTGAAAATTAACTAGAAAGAAAGAAAAATTAACTAACATGTCTTGTTATCACTTATCGGTTTTGCAATGTGCACCGCAAACATATGAAACACATGTTAGAATTTATATATGAATAGTTCCCCTAACATTCATATGAAGAAATTCGATAAATCTCAAAGGCCCAATATCTCGTGTTCCCTAATGGGCTTTATTGTTTTAGCCCATGAGTAAAGGTGCGAGGTGCGATATCAATTACTATCATATTGCTTGTTGATGTGGAGGTAGGGAGTTTTCCTCTCTATATATTTGTACCAAGCTCTTTGGGATTAGAGTTAGACACAACACCACAACTATAATTGGGAGTTTCAATTAGAAAATCCTAAAGGGCGTACCAGGGCCAGTAGGCTCCGCTTAGCGAGGTCCGGGAACGGTAATTTAGCGCCAAGCCTTACCCGCACCATGTGCAATATGCGAGGAGGCTATTGCTTGAACCCGGGACCTTTAAGTTACGAGGCGGTAGACCACTTGCACCGAGCCCGACCCTTCCAATTAGAAATTCCTAAAGTAGTAAAAATAATATTTTCCTTTTCCCTCTCTTGCTGTTGCATAGTCTCTCCATCCCGTCTGTCGAATAAGGTTTTGGGAAGTGCTCTTCACGTGGATCGCTCCCAAATCTTCCACGACGGTTTCTCTTCATCCAAGTCGTCATCCCGTCGTCATAAGGCTTGGCGGGATCATCAACAAGGAAGACTCATCGACTAAGCTTACGCGATCGCCCCCGCATCAACACCACGTGTACTTCTTCATTGGCAGGTATTACATCCGTGTTCTAATCTTATTGTTCATCATGTTCAATCATGCGGTGTATGAACCGCTATGTTTATATCGGTTGCCATGATCATGCTTTCTTATATACTATTGGATCATGTCATGCTTCGCTATATGCTTTAAGATCATGATATGCTTTGTTATACGATGCCGAGTCATGCTAGTATGATAAACATGTTTACACTAGTTGTTATGATCATGTTAATCATGCTATGATCTTGATAAGCTTTTGTGTTATGCTAGTATGCTTCACATGTTTAATCTAGCCGCTTAGTTCGTCATGATTTATTTTTATGAAATTAATGGAAATTGTCTAATATCTCAACAATCCAAAAACCTTATTATAGCCTTTTTTCTTGATTTAACTATGGTTTTTTCATTGACGATGCTAAGGCTAGAAAAATTTGTAGTGCAAATTTTAAGAGGCGGCGAAGTTAAGGCCATGCTCGGCAACAAGCTAAAATGTTTTGGATTATTGTTGGCTTGCACGAGGGAAATATCTCTCGAGAGAATATTCGGGGGCAACACTATCAACCGAATGCAACCATCGGATATATATTCTAAGTTGTACATTATGGAGAGCTTTCATGACTACAAGATGGTTGCTAACCGATCTATAGTCAAGCAAGCTCATGAGGTTAAACACATGGCAAAAGAACTTGAACTCCTTAAGTGTGTCATACCCGACGAGTTTGTATCCGTATGCATTAATGCTAAGTTGCCTTCTTCATAGAAGAGCTAGAAAATACCGGTTGAAAACCCGATAGCATCTCTTGATGTTGAGAAAAAGATTGGGCAAAGAACACTATTGAGAAGGGGAACGAGCCATTCTAGCACGAATTTGGTGCAGGAAAACCCACATGGCAAGACCAAAGGTAGGAATAAATCTTCCAATGCCAAATTAACAACTACCACCGAGAAGAAGAAAAACAATGATGATGTGCCTTGCTTCACTAGTGGAGAGCTTGGTCACTTTTCCGATGGGAAAAATAAGAGCGTCAACCTCGTGACTATTAGCAATGCCGACTATTAGCATATCCCTACCATTCGTAAGAACCTTGTTAGTGTTTCCCTTCTTTTAAGAGATGGGTTTAAGGTAGTGTTGGAGTCCAAGAAAGTAGTTACGTCTAAGCATGGACAATTTATTGGTGAATGCTATGGTTGCGGAGGTTTGTTTCGCCCTAAGTTTGGCAGATTTTTGTAATAAGTCGATTGAATCGGATATGTGGCACAATTAATGATAATTCGAGTGTTTGGCATTCTCGTTTATGTCATGTGAATTTTGGTGTCACATCTATCTAGCTTGTAGCTAATTCTAGATTTCACCATTACCAAAGGTTCTAAGTGTCATAATTGTGTGCAATCTAAGCAACCTCGAAAGCCTCACAAGGCGGTGGAGGAAAGTCACTTGGCACCTCTAGAACTCATACATTCTAATCTATGTGAGATGAATGGTGTGTGGAAAGAGATATTTGATGGCGTTAATTCATGATGCTTCTAGATTTTGCTATATTTACTTGTTGAAAACTAAAGATGAAGCATTAGCATTAGACTATTTTAAAATCTTCGAGGCTGAAGTTGAAAATTAACTAGAAAGAAAGATTAAACATCTAAGGTCAGATCGTGGTTGTAAACCAATTGGTACGTAAGTGGATATTCAAGAAGAAGCTTAGACTTGATGGTGCTATTGACAAGTACAAGGCTTCGGCTTGTGGCTAAGGGTTATACTCAAAAGGAGGGTTTTCTTTGATACTTGATTCACCTATTGCTAGAATGACCACTATTCGAACACTACTATCCTTGGCTGCCTCATATGTTCTAATCATTCATCAAATGGACGTGAAGACGACTTTTTCTTAATGGAGAGTTGGATGAGGAGATTTACATAAAAGGTGAAGAGCAAAAGGTGTGGAAGAGAGTGGGATTACTTTATCACAATCTCACTATGTTGAGAAGGTCCTGAGCGATTTGGCTTTATGGGATTCACTATTATGAGCACCGGCACCGTGCTAGAGGGATATAGTGATGCTTAACCTGGATTTTCGATATTGATCAAATCTACGCCACTAGTGGGTATGTTTTTACTCTTGAGGGTGGCGCGGTGTCATGGAGGTCTTGTAAAATGACTATTTTGACTAAATCAACCGTAGAGGCGAGAACTTACTTGCTTTGGATACTGACTATGCTTTGTTATATGATGCTAAGTCATGCTAGTATGATACACATGTTTGCACTAGTTGTTATGATCATGTTATGCTATATGATGTTGAATCATGCTATGATCTTGATATGCTTTTGTGTTATGCAAGTACACTTTGTACACATGCTTAATCTAGCTTTCGGTTCGTCATGATTTACTTTTATGAAATTAATGAAATTGCCTAATATCTCAACAAAACAAGGGTTATTCATTGAATGGAAACATAAGCGCACAACTTCAAGTGAAGCACTACTTACTTTTTGTATATTTGGGGTGAACCAAAAACTTTTGCGTCCTCGTCACCTCCTTAGCCGTGGATTGAAAAACACGCTCAGTGTAAGCCTACACATGAGTAAAATGTAAAATGTCACATTCTTTTTTTATTTTTTAGTAACACAATTAAGAAAAAAATGCATGGGTCAGTTGTAGGTTAGAAACACTCTTTTTTTTATTGCGTTTTCAACGGAAGCGTATCGACTTCAAGTCGGGCGCAGAGTCAACGAAATAAACCCTCCTCCACTTGATAGCAATGACAACGGCAATCCGGTGTCCACCGAGGGTTATGCGCAAACATGACAAAATCCTTGTCAAGATGTTTCCTTAGGCACCGTTCTAGATATGTAAGGCCCATGCCGCCAGCCCCGCCGGTCAGCCCTTCAAGGTCAATGGTTCAGGATCAAGAAAGCCAAGCGACAAAGACATGGCCCTAGCTTCCCCGAGGGCATCTAGGAATAGAGGCATGCAAAGCAAATTTAGCAAGCAAATAGATGAAGAGGCATCCCAAGTGAGTGCAGAATAGAAGAAATTGTACTCACAAATTGTCATGCGGCGAAGGATGGACACATCCAATACATCCAAAGTGCCATGAGGACAAACAAATCATCGAAACCCACATTGATTGCAGCCTCTTGCATCAGTGTCACGCCAAAAACCTCTTTCGTAAGGCACAAGAAGAACGCCACATTTTGCCCTGCTTGTGGTCGCTGTCGCATGTACCACTCATGAAGAGCAGCACAACAAGGCCCCCTTTTGAAGATCTTCGGGTGATAGCATTGAGATCCATCTTTGGTAGTTAGGGTTGGGCAAAGGCGCGACGTAAGGGCATTCGGGCCACTCCCAACCGCAGTCCCCGAGCTCATCTATTGCAACCTGTGCTCGCTCTAATTGCTTCGGCCTCCAATTCCATCTCAACCGGCAGCATCCGGTCCGGCCGCGTCAATGGCTAAAGGCGCAGCTGCTCTGCAGACCACCTACAGGGCTAGAGGTGTTGGCGGGGCGTTGAACAAGTGGCCTCATAATTCCATCGCTCTCGCTTAGCCGAGCTCATCTATGCACATGTCGCAGCACCAAGGCTTCCAACCAACCGAATCGTACATACCACACACATGCCCAGATGCCTGCCCCTCTGTGCCCAGATGCCCCGTAAGCCACCCTGTGGAACCATCATCTGTCTTCCAATCAACCCATGTAGACATACCACACAGACGCCCTGTTGCAGGGGTGCCTGTGGCCCCTGGTGAGCTCATATCTTTCCCTTACACCAATGACATCAGAAGGACGGGCTGCCTTTCTAAAACTATCTCGGATAAAGACCGAGCCTCTTCACAGGTCCAAACAATTTTAGCCTTGTAACACCCTGGGTGTTAAGCACCTTGTTTGCATGATCATTTTCATGGCATAATCATCATCTCATGCATAATCATGTTGCTAGTGACATTCACTCTAGTTTAACTTCATTTCATGCTTGTTTGAACTAGCTACTATAAGATCTTTGCTATAATGTGGGTTTGGACCCAAATTGTGCCTAGTTATATTTTTGACACAATTTAGGACCATGTTTGAGCTTGTGTTTCTATTTGGAAAATTTTTATAAATCTGCCCAAGAGCTTGTACCCTCTTTGAGTCATTTTGAAACTCCTTTCAAAAGTGCATGTTAGAGTTGTTTCTAGCCAAAAAGTTCTATAGATGAAATGTAGTACTCTTTATATAGATCAAAAAGTCTTTTATGTTTTTCTTGTGAAAAGGTTTGCAAGTGGTTCAAATAGTGCCCAACAGTTTGGGTCAAATTTGAATTTGATTCAAACTCTGTTTTTGAGTTGGTGTTGATGACCTTGCTGTTTTTAATTTTTATCTCCAAATCTAGGCCGAACTAGGAAAAGTTCATATTGAGAGTTTTGTAGCTTATGAAATTCTCTACAAAATCGGTGTTTTGAGTTTTTCCAAATTCCACACGAATCTCGATGTACATGATGAAAACCGAGGCTGATTCAGAAAACAGGGGGGGCTATCGGCCACCGATGGGCCAACGGGTTCCTCTGCTCCGCTCCCACGCTAGCGCGACGTGGCCACCCTATCCGCCGTCGATGTACGGCACGGGTGAGGTCGTCCGCTCGTCCCCCTCTCCTTAAAAACCGCGCCGGGCACGCTACCCTAACCCTAGCTGCACTCCCGAGCCGCCACCACCCGCTTTTCACTCCTAGAAACGCGCCGCCGAGCTCGCTCGCCGCCATCCGCCGTCGCCAACGAGTTCCACCACCGCTAGCCCACCAAATCTCACCAAATTGAATCCCTAGCTCCGCCCGTGCTGTGCTCTAGCTAGTGCCATCGTCGGGGAGAAGGTAAAAGCCGGGGGTAAGGACCTCATTTCCACTTCTCCGATTGCTCGCCGGCGAAGTCCACCATGGCCGCCGCCGCGTGTCGAGCTCGCGTCTAAGCTCATAGGTCATCCTCGGGTTGTCTTTTCTTGTGTTCTAGCCGCCTAGTTGTGCTCGAGCTTCGAAGCTAGATGGATGAGTGAAGCGCGCCGTCGTTTTCGCCGACGGACGCGACGTCGTCGTCGCTGCGTTGCCGTGGCCGCCGCGCTTTCGCGCATGGTTCGTTGTCGCCGTTGCTCTTTGGAGCTTGAAACTGGTTTGCATGTCTTAGTTAGGTCAAGTGGAGTCGAGAACGGAGTTGGGTTGCTTTCGGTTGAGCATCGAACGGCCGACCGCCGCCGTCCCGCCGCTAGCCGCAGCCGCCGCGAGCCGTCGCCGTCGTTCGTTCATTTCGGTTCGAACCAAGGGTACCAATGAGTCCGTCTCGCCGGCAGAGCCGATTAGAGTAGCCGGTTGCGTAGTTTGGTCGCCGCCGGCGCAAATCCGCCGACCCGCCCACCACCGCCCCGCCTGTGTCGACCGACACGCGGGTCCCATGCGTTTTTCTTTTTCTTTTATCTTTTACGTTTTCTAGATTTGAATGAAAAGCTTTGGAAAATCATAACTTGGTCATTTTGAGGTATTTTTAGTGAGACAAATTTTGCCATGCTTGTTAGATGATAAACTACAGTATAAAAATACGAAACCTTATTTTCGACAACTTTTTATATACAGTTATAATTATGGCCATAAATGCATGGAAAATGAGAAAATCCATATCTTTTAATTGGTGCAAGATAAAAATATGCTTCCTGTACAAAATGTTACGAGTAGAGTCCGGGGAAAAATAACATGCATGGTATGTTCTGTGAGAAGAAATGTGATTTTCTATTTATGTGCCATTTTCGATGTGATCTTGGGAAAATCATAGGAAAATAATTACTAGGGTTACGGATGTGAGACTTGGTATGTTTGGTTTTGATAGGTTTAGGTAGCTTGTCATACTCAGAAATCTGTTGTCTGACAATTTTCATAGTACAAAGTATTTTCATGCCTAGTTTCATTGCTAGCTTACCATTTTTGTGTAGGGCTGTATGTACATGATTTTACCCTGAACTTTTTTATGGTAGCCTTGTTAGACCAGTAGAATGGCACGGTAATTTTTGTAGAATTTTCTCAAGTAGTTATGTATTTACCATATGTATGTTGCATAGAAAATATCCTAGAAATGCATGTTTATATTAAGGTGATGTGTTTTGGTTGGTTTACTAATTGTTCCTAGCATGAATAGGACCTGTTGGTATGCTTAGTTTGATCGCCTCACATGTTTGGTCAATTTATTATTCCTAGCTTTTATATATTTATAGTATGCATGTGTAGTGGATGTTAGGGCATGACATTTTATGAGCTTTAATTTATCTTTTTGGCTTATCCAGTAGGGTTATTTGGTAGATAATGATTTGTTTTGCCTGCTGGTCAAGTTTGATAAGGTTTGCATGAGTAGTTTGTAAGTTATAGTAGTTGTATGTGATGGAATAGGTTAGAAACAGAGCCTCTATTTTTACTGTTTTTGAGGCTGTAGATGACAAAACTAAATCGAGCTGGTGCGGAATGATTTGTAGGAAATCTCGTTAGCTTTCCATAGAGTATTTGTTCACTTTGAATTTGGAGTTGTAGAACTCTCAGGAGGGACTGTTTTAGTGACGGTATGTCTAGCTGCCATTTTCTAGTGATTAGTGAGTTAGGGTGTTTGCTTGATGTAGACTAGTAGGGTTTCTTGTGTAGAATCAATTGTGTTTCTATGGAAGAGATATTCACTTACTAATAGCATGAATCATGAAACATTCATTCATCGTACAAATCTTATTTCATGCAAGTCTTTAATGATCTATTTGTAATACTCTTTTCTCCATCATATGCATCATCTCGGGATTTGGGAGAAGTGATAGAGGAGTTGATCGAGGAGCAGACCGGGGAACTTCACCACCTCGGAGTCCACCTGGACGAGGTCATCGGAGGAGGAGAGTCGACCGTCGAGTTGCCCGAGTGTCAGGAGCACGTGCCGGCGACGTTCCTATGAGGCAAGCCCCGGAGCATTCTCGCCTTTCCTATTCTTCCAATTAATTTGACTTGAGTCTTTTTATATGTTTCATGCATTAAGTTTAGGAATGGTTGAAACCGTTGATGCACTGAGATCCTTGCTGAAGTTTACCCTATCCTATTTAGAGGTCTAGGTTAATGCTCAGTATCATGATTGTAGTAGACAGTGATTCCGATCACTTGAGGAATGATGTGAACAATCACATGGGTGATTGTCAAGCCGCTATCGAGAACCCGATTAAATAAAACATGTATGATCGGATGGATATTGTGGTCTTTCCATCTGATCAATTAAGGACTTATCCTTTGTCGGGTGTGGTCGGAAGTTGAACGTACTGTTCATATAGTAGGCTCCGTGGGGTCGTGAGCCGCGGCTCGTGGGAATGCTAGGGGCCGGCTTTGCTCGTTTTATCGCTCCTCCTTTGGCGTGGTAGGTTGGGATTGATTGGGCGTAAGAAGAAGCGCACGAAGCATTGTCTTCGTT
Source organism: Hyparrhenia diplandra (assembly GCA_015847255.1). Taxonomy (NCBI): domain Eukaryota; kingdom Viridiplantae; phylum Streptophyta; class Magnoliopsida; order Poales; family Poaceae; genus Hyparrhenia; species Hyparrhenia diplandra. The sequence goes on from JADLZK010006520.1 coordinate 270,854, forward strand.
GCTACGCTCACTTGGTGGCCCGAGAAGGAGGGGGTAGCTGGTAGGACTTAGACTTTATGTCCCCTAACGTCCTGGGAGTGATTCGGTCTGCCTTTGCAAAGTAGACCTGGTTTATGATAGGTATTCGCCAGCTGGCTTGCAATCGATTCGAATCGCCATCTCTCCTAGATAGTGAGAACCCGGGATGCTTCCACGACATCGTAGTCTTATTATTATTACAATATATGTTATTATCATGTTGCCATTTGTTATATTAATGATCAAGTTACTTATCTTTGTTATTTATTCTCTTGAGCAATGATTAATCTTGACTATACATGATATATGGTTATACATAAATAAGTAACCTTTTAACTTGGAAAAATATAAGTAGCATGAGTAGGCTCACTAATCAACCTTATTTTTGAAACTAATGTGAGTCACTGAACCGGAGATAAAGCCTAGCATACTCCTTTATTTGTGTCGGGTAAGTCTAGCTGGAGTATTTTGTACTCGAGGGGTTTTATTCCTGTTGTTGCAGGTGAGCATTTGTACCATGGGTACTGTAAGACTTGTTTGTTTCTTGTCGATGAGGAGTAAGGCCAGGGCAAGGCATTCCACATCCGTCTCATCATTTGTTGCGAGGGGTTGATTTGTGTATCCGCACTACCTTATCTTTGTTTTCGCTAAAGACTATTTGGTTTTCAAAAACTATTGCTGTTTTTAATTTTTATCTCCAAATCTAGGCCGAATTAGAAAAAGTTCATATTGAGTGTTTTGTAGCTTATGAAATTCTCTACAAAATCAATGTTTTGACTTTTTCCAAATTCCGCACGAATCTCGATGTACAGGCCAAAAACCGACGCTGACTCGAGAAAACGAGGGGAGGGAGACCTATAGGCCGGTCGTCGGCCGACAATCGCCGGGCGACGTGGCCGCACGCCCGCCGCCAATGTACGGCTCGGACAGCCGCGCCCACTCGCCCACGCCTTAAAACGCTGCCCGACGCCGCCGCCCTAACCCTAGCTCCACTCCTTTGCCGCCGCCACCCGCTTTCGCCAGAGCGCCGCCGCGACGCCGCCGCCGATCCCGAGCGCCGCCGCCGCGTTCCGGCCGTCACCACCGCACCAATCCACCCCAAAACGAATCCCTAGCGCCGCCATGAGCTGCTCCACCTAGAGCCGTCGTCGGATCGAGGTAAAGCCGGGGTAAGGACCCCATTTTTCCGTCCCGACCGCCCCGCCGGCGAGCCCGTCGTGTGGCCGCCGTTGGGGCAAACGTCGCCCGAGCTCGTAGATCGAGCTTTGGTCTTTTTCTTTTGTGTTTTAGCTGCCGCCCAGAGGTGCTGGCTGAGCTCAAGCCAGCTGGTTGAGTGAATCTCGCCGCCATTTCGCCGACGCGTCGTCGCCGACGCGCCGCCCGTGGCGCGCGCCGTGCATGCGTTCGTCTTCGCCCGTCGTAGCTCCGTTAGGCTCGAAACCGCCTTGCATGTCACTTTTTGAGTCCGTGAGGAGTCAAGAACGTAGGTTAGGTGGCTCGATCAAGCACCGGAACGGCGGACGCCGCCGTCGCGCTAGCCGCGAGCCGCACGCCGCCGCCCCATTTGTTTTGGTCGGTTTTAGTGCGAACCATGGGCACCTATGAGTCCGAGTCTCGACGCAGCGTAGATTCGAATGGTATAGCCGGTTTGCGCCGATTTGGTCATCACCGGTGAAGATCCGCCGCACCCGCCGCCCGGCCTCGCTCCGTGTCACCGACGCGTGGGGCCCGCAGCGATTTTTCTTTTTCTTTTATTTATTTTTCTCGTTTTCCACTTTTGCTTGAATGGCTTAGAAAATTCATAACTTGGCCATTTTGAGGTGTTTTTTGAGTGAAACAAATTTTATCATGCTTGTTAGATGATAGGCTACAGTATAAAATTATGAAACCCTATTTTTCTGATAACTTTTATATAGAGTTTTATTTATGGCCATAAATGCATGGAAATTGAGGAAAATCATATCTTTTAATTGGTACAGGATAAATATATGCTTCCTGTACAAAAATGTTCCTAATTTTGTGAGTAGAGTCCAGGAAAAATAGCATGCATGGTATGTTCTGTAGAAGAAATGTGATTTTCTATTTATGTGCCTTTTTCAATGTGATCTTTAGAAATTCATAGAAAAATAAATATTAGGGTTTTGAATGTGAGACTTGGTATGTTTGTTTCTGATAGGTTTTAGAAGCTTATCATACTCAGAAATCTGTTGTCTGACACTTTTCACAAAGTACAAAAGTATTTTCATGCCTAGTTTTATCACTAGCTTGTCATTTTTGTGTAGGACTGTATGAGCATGATCTTGCCATGAAATTTTTATGGTAGCTGTTATATATCAGTAAGATGCTCACAGTAATTTTTGTAGATTTTTTCTGAAGTAGTTATGTATTTACCATAATTATGATGCATAGAAAATAGACTAAAATACATGTTTATATGAAGATGGTGGGTATTAGTATTTTTTTATTATGTGTTCCTAGCATGAATAGGATCTGTTGGTGGGCTTAGTTTGGTAAGCTTGGTGGTTTTGTCAATTTACTATTCCTAGCACTTATATAATTATAGTGTGCAAGTGTGGTGTTTGATAGGGCATATCATTTTATGTGTTTTAGATTGTCCTTTGGCTTCTCCAGTAGGTTTGTTTGGTAGATAATTAATTGGTTTACCTGCTGGTCAAGTTTGATGAGGGTTGCATGAATAGTTTGCAAGTTGTGGTGGTTGTATGTGATGTTTGAGTAGGAAAACAGAGCCTCTGTTTTCTTTAATTTCGAGGCTGATGATGACAGATTCAGGTCTGGGTGATATGGAATGTTTTGTGGGAAATTTCGTTAGCTTTCCATAGAGTATTTGTTCACTGAATTTGGAGTTGTAGAACTCCACTGTGGGACTTGTTTTAGTGGCGGCATGTCAATTTGTCATTTTCTGTCAATAGTGAGTTAAGTGTTTGCTTAATGTAGGTTGTTAGGGTTTCTTGTGTAGAATGAATTGTGTTTCTACGGAAGAGATATCCACTTACTAATAGCATGCATCATGAAAACATTCATTCATCATACAAATCTTATTTCATGCAAGTCTTTGATTATTTATTTGTAACTGTTTTTCTTTTCTCCATCATATGCATCATCACAGGATCGGGGGAAGTGTTAGAGGAGCTGATCGAGGAGCCGACGGGGGAGCTTCTTCATCGGGAGTGCAGCCTAGGGAGAAGCCACCGAAGGAGGAGAGTTGACAGGCGACCTTCCCGAGTGTCAGCACGTTCAGCCGACGTTCTGCGAGGCAAGCCCCGGAGCATTCTGACTTTCCTACTTTCTCCAATTAATTTGATTTGCGTCCTTTTTATGTTTCATGCATTAAGTTTAGGAAAATGGTTGAAACCGTTGATGCATTGAGATCCTTGTTGAAAGTTGCCCTATCCTACATAGAGGTCTAGGTTAATGCTCAGTATCATGGTTGCAGTAGACAGTGATTCCGGTCACTTGAGAAAATGTTGTGAACAATCACATGGGTGATTGTCAAGTTGCTGCTGAGAACCTGACTAATTAAAACATGCTTAGATCGGATGGATATTGTGGTCCTTCCATCTGATCAATTAAGGACTTACCCTTTGTCGGGCTGTGGTCGGAAGTTGAAAGTACCTGTTCATATAGTAGGCTCCGCGTGGTCGTGTGCCACGAAGCTCGTGGGAATGTTAGGGGCCGGCTTTGTCCGCTTTATCGCTCCTCCTTTGGCATAATCTCATTCATGATTGGGCGCAAGAAGATGCGCACGAGGCGTCGTCCTCGTTGCTGCGCTCACTTGGTGGCCCGAGAAGGAGGGGGTAGCCGGCAAGACCGAGACTTTACGTCCCGTAACATCTTGGGAGTGATTGGGTTTGCCTTTGCAAAGTAGACCTGGGTAATCGCCAGCTGGTTTGCAATCGATTAGAATCGCCATCTCTCCTGGATAGTGAGAACCCGGGATGCTTCCGCGACATCGTAGTCTTAATACTACAATATATGTTATTACCATGTTGCTGCTGTTAATATTGATCAAGTTACTTATGTTGTTATTTATACTACTGAGCAATGATTAATCTTGACTATACAGGATCTATGGTTATAACTAAATAAATAACCTTTTAACTTGGAAAAATACAAGTAGTATGAGTAGGCTCACTAATCAACTTTATTTTCGAAATTAACGTGAGTCAGCTAAACCCCAGATAAAGCCTAGCATGATCCTTGGAGTCTTTTATTTTATCTTGGACGGGTAAGTCTAGCTGAGTATTTTGTACTCGGGGTTTTATTCCGTTGTTGCAGAGGTGAGCATGTGTGCCACGGTTCTTGTAAGACTTATGCGTTCCTCGTTGATGAAGAGTAGGGCGAGGGCAAGGCAATTCTATATCCCCTGTCTCATCTTTGTTGCGGGGATGACTATCTATGGCACTATTTTATATTTGTTCTCGCTAAAAGACTATTTGGTTTTCGAAAACTCGCTTCCGTACTTGAACCCGAGTTTGTAATCAATTATACTTCACACTCGATGTTTAATATATATCAAATTTGGTTTGAAATACTCGCGGATTTTACTACCGAGCTCAACGATCCTGTTGTGTTGTTGATGAGTTTGAAATCACTCTGAGATTTTCGAATACAGGGTTTATATGGACTCAAGTGTAGACTGCGATTGCTTCGGTGATTGCGAATTATACTTGATTTCTTATAAATTGGTCGGCTCTATCACTGATGAACTACAACTTGCTCTCAATAGCACAATTATGTGACCTTGGGTTCAAATGCATATTTGGGGTCAATGATATTGAGGTTGTTAGTGTCAATGATGCAAAGTTGATATTCAAAGGCTTTAGGCATGAAAATCTTTATCTAGTTGATTTTAGCACAAGTGAAGCAAAATTGAGTACATGCTTGCTTTCCAAATCAAGCATGGGTTGGCTATGGCATAGAAGGCTAGGACATGTTGGCATGAAACAATTGAACAAGCTTGTGAAGCACAACTTAGTGAGAGGCTTGGATGGAGTTGAGTTTGAAAAGGACAAGCTATGTAGTGCATGTCGCTTCAGGCAAGCAAGTAGGCAACACTCATCCTAAGAAGAATTTCATGAGCACTTACAAGCCATTTGAGTTGATGCATATGGATCTATTTGGACCAACCACATACACTAGCATTGGTGGCAATAAGTATGGATTTGTGATTGTGGATGATTTCACTAGATATACTTGGGTATTCTTTCTCAATGACAAGAGTGACACATATTCCATCTTCAAGACTTTTCTCAAGCAAGTGTGCAATGAATATGATGTTACCATCAAGAAAGTGAGAAGTGACAATGGTAGTGAATTCAAGAATACAAGAATTGAAGAGCTATGCAATGACTATGGCATTAAGCATGAATTCTCACCTACCTACACACCACAATCCAATGGCCTAGTTAAGAGGAAGAATAGGACTCTCATGGACATGGCAAGGTCAATGCTTAGTGAATATGATGTGAGTCAATCATTTTGGGTCGAAGCAATCAACACCGCATGCTACTACATCAACCGATTGTATTGTCATCCAATGATGGGCATGACACCCTATGAGCTATTGAATAGAAGAAAGCCAAGCATTGCTTACTTTAGAGTCTTTGGTTGCAAATGCTACATTTTGAAGAAAGGCACTAGATTGGGCAAGTTTGACAAGAAATGTGATGAGGGATTCTTGCTTGGTTATTCCACTACAAGCAAAGCATATAGAGTGTTGAATAGCACTAGTGGTCAACTTGAGGAAGTGCATGATGTTGAATTTGATGAAACCAATGGGTCTCAAGATGAAGAACAAAATCTCAATGATGTTGGTGGAACTCAATTGGTAGATGCAATGAAGAACATGGACATTGGGCATATTAGGCCAACTCAAGTGATTGATGTTTATGATGACAAAGATCAAGTGCTTTCATCTCCAATGGGTCAAGCTAGTGGTTCTCAAGTGCAAGACCAACAAGCTAGTACATCATCTCAAATGCAAGGCACATCAAGTGATCAACCAAGTTCAAGCAATCAACTACCAATACTCCAAAATTCAAGTGTTGCTAGAGATCACCCAATTGATCAAATTGTTAGTGACATTGTAAGTGGAGTACAAACAAGAGGAAGACTTTGCGGCATTTTGTGAGCACTTTGCATTTGTGTCTCAAAAAGAGCCAGAGAAGATTGATGATGCCATGAAAGATGAAGAATGGGTATTGGCAATGCAAGAGGAGCTAAATAACTTTGATAGAAATGAAGTTTGGGGAATTGGTGGAAAGACCAAAGAACTACAATGTCATTGGAACCAAGTGGGTGTTCAAGAACAAGCAAGATCAAGATGGCATTGTGGTTAGAAACAAAGCAAGACTAGTTGCATAAGGTTACACTCAAGTTGAGGGTCTTGACTTTGGTGAGACATATGCTCCGGTGGCAAGATTAGAGGCAATTAGAATTCTTCTAGCCTATGCATGTGCCCATGACATCAAGCTATACCAAATGGATGTGAAGAGTGCATTTCTCAATGGCTACATCAATGAGCTTGTATATGTTGAGCAACCTCCCGGTTTTGAAGATTATCACAAGCCCGATCATGTTTACAAGTTGAAGAAGGCTTTATATGGCTTGAAGCAAGCACCTAGAGCATGGTATGAGAGGTTGAGAGACTTCTTACTCAAGAAAGGCTTCAAGATGGAAAAGGTCGACACTACTCTCTTCACCAAGAAGATTGGCAAGGATTTGTTCATCTTGCAAATATATGTGGATGATATCATATTTGGTTCAACAAATCAAGACTATTGTGAAGGGTTTGCTAAAATGATGGCCAAAGAATTTGAAATGTCTATGCTTAGAGAGCTCACATACTTCCATGGACTTCAAATCAAGCAACTCAAGAATGGCACATTCATTAGCCAAGGGAAATACATAAGAGACATGATCAAGAAGTTTGACATGCAAGATGCAAAGGGCATAACCACACCAATGGGTACAAGTGGCACCCTAGATCAAGATCTCAAAGGCAACATGGCTGATCAAAAGCTCTTTCGGTCATTGATTGGAAGCCTACTCTATGTGACCGCATCAAGACCGGATGTCATGTTTAGTGTATGTTTGTGTGCAAGATTTCAAGCCTCACCAAGAGAGAGTCATTACAAGGCCGCAAAGAGAATATTGAGGTATTTGAAGCATACACAAGATGTTGGCTTATGGTATCTTAAAGGGTCTAGCTTTGAGCTTATTGGATATTTGGACTCCGACTATGGTGGTTGCAAGATCAATAGAAGAAGCACTAGTGGGACTTGTCAATTCCTTGGAAGATCTCTTGTGTCATGGTCCTCAAAGAAGCAAACAAGTGTGACACTCTACCGCCGAAGCCGAATATGTTAGTGCGGGGAGTTGTTGTTGTCAACTACTTTGGATGAGGTCCACATTGAAGGATTATGGTTTTGACTTCAATAAAGTACCCTTGTATTGTGACAATGAGAGTGCTTGCAAGATGACTCAAAATCGGTGCAACATACAAGAACCAAGCACATTGATATAAGGCACCATTTCATTAGAGAGCATCAACAACAAGGAGATATTGCAATCCATCCAATTGGTACAGAAGATCAACTTGCCGATATCTTTACCAAGCCACTTGATGAGAGGAGATTTTGCAAGCTAAGAAATGAATTGAACATTCTTGACTTCTCCAATATGAGTTGAATGCACCCCACACATGTGACATGCCTCTCCACCGAGCCAAAGCAAAGGTGAAATTGTTTGACATGTCATCATGATATCTAAGGACTTGTTAGAACATATAGGCATACAACTTATTCCTTAGGTTGCATTCATGGAAAAGCAATGAATTTCAATGTATGTATGCCATCACTACACTACACCACAACACCGAATCACCATCACAACATCTGACGCTAAAATTTTTCTTTATCGATGGATGATCTGACGCTAAATACAAGTAAGAGACGATCTGACGCTAAATCCTTGGTTCTTGATGTCTTCGACGCTATATATATTTAGATTTAGCGTCATTCGGTCCGACGCAAAAACTACCGGCAAAGATCGCTCTACCCGACGCCAAAAATATATGGCCCCACATAATTCCAAGCGGGCCTCTTACATTCAGGTCTCGGGCGCAGCTTACAATGGGCTCCCGTGGAAATTTTAGCCAGGCCCATTCGGAACCCTAAATCCCCGCACTCCCTCCCACCCCACGCCTCTCCCTTCCGTCGCCGCCGCAATCCCGTCGCCGCCGCAATCCCTCCTATCGCGCGTCCTCCCACCCCACGCCGCCCAATCTCCTCCCCTCCTACGTCGGCCGCCCACTCGCTTCCCCGCTGCCCCGCTCCCGCTCCCATCTTCTCACCGTTCTCCCTGCCGCCCCTGCTGCCGGCCCTCCCCGGCCGCCTGGCCGCGCCCCCCTCCCCCTACCCCGCGCCGCCCATACGCTTCCCCGCTGCTGCCCCGACGATGAAGAAGGCATCCCGACGCACGCCACCCGGTGCCTCCCCTCGGAGGATTTGGACGCTTGGCGGCCCCAGGCGACATTGGACACTCGCCGGCCATCCCCTAATCCCATCCCGCCCGCCCAACCGCCGGGAGGATTTGTCGGAGGAAGACCTGCCGCCCCTGTCCCCATGATCCCCATGGCGGCGTTGCTCGGGTTAATTATGACTCGATTTGTTCAGATTAGTTCTCCTAGTAGCACTCTGCTGAAGCACTTGAACTGTTTGTCTACCATTTTATTCTGGTACTGATTCCATGAAATTGATCTCTGAAGCCAACTAATTGATGAGATGTGATGCACTGTGGCCTTTATTTAATCTGAGCTATCACAGTTGGCCAATAATTAACAAGTTCATGACTGAAAAATAACAGCTAACTGTTTGTTTGGATTTGTGTAAATAAAAGAATACATATAACTATTGATGCTATTATTATTTCTACATTTTAGTTTAGCTATTGATTATGCCTTCTTGGGCGAACACCGTGGAAGTTCCAAATGTACTGCTGGTTAGTGATGTGAAGTTTGATTTCTACTGAACTTCAGTTAGCTCAATTTCCTGCTGAAGATTCGGCACAGGTATTTGGTTTTGCAGGTAATAAGGTGATGCTATCCTCCATCATTCAGTTTCTGGAAGTCTTGCAACGTGCCAGCAGACAGCCATAGTTTGCCCTTTCTCTGTCCCCACTCTCTTGCCAACACGTACATATCTTGTGTAAACTATAGTTCTTTACACTAAGTGCACATGGGTTTTTAACGATTTGTTCCAAGAAAATTGAAATTTAATTATTGTTTCCTATCTTACTGCGAGCTGTAGATAAGTACAACTTTATTACCAATACTGCCACTTCATTTTTATGTTCTTATTCACTAATAAGTGCATTTGACCCTTTTATGTAGCGCCATTTAATTTACTCGCAAGGAATTACCAAGTAAAGATTTATCATTTCGTCATGCCCTTAGTTTAAGTAGAGGCATAATATATTAATTTGTTGTACTTGAAATCAGCTGGTGGCTAGAATTTCAAAAGCCACATGACCTGTATGCTTTGAAAACAATATTTTGAGCTTACACACTAGTCCTGAATTTTGTTCATTTCATCTGTTCATTTAGAAGATATCCAGTTCAGAATTTGTAATTAAGATATTTAATAACCTAGGCGCCCCTCCATGAAAGTACGCCGCCGGCCGATTCGACGACACACCGCCACTCCAGCCGTCTTCTCTTCCCTTGCTGTTCTGCTTCGCCGGTGATGAGGGAACCCACCAGGTATGCACGTCCCTTATGTGTCCCTTGCTGTTATGTGAAATCCATCACCCGAACCCTAACTAAGCTATTATGCAGATCTGAGGAGGAGGCCGGGGACAAGAACCGGAACCCACAGCTCACCTCAGCGGACGCGTTATGTCGCCCGGAGAAGTTGCTGTCACTGAGCTGTGCCCACCTCCCCCATCAAGAAGAGCCTCTGTCTGTCCTCAGCATTCGCTAGGAACAGCTGCCCGTGGATTGCAACCACCTTTCCCCGCTGCCATCTTCCCCACTAAGAGGAGCCGCCTCCCGAGGTCTTTCATCAAGCTGCAGCATCTTTCCCTCGAGCAAGACAGCAGGTACATGATTGATTCCTCTATTCGACGTTTTCTATACATGCATCTGGTGTCTTCTCTCAAGCAGGACAATATTGCTGTATATTTGCCTATGACATTTCAAGTTCCACATATTGAAAATAAATAATCTAGAATATTTCTCAACCTTATAGATCTTGTGCTCCAAATCCATTACTAGTGTTGTTAATGTTACCTTAGAATTGTACATTTTGGTGTTGCCATAATTTTCTGTATACGGTCAATTGTGCCAAGCATCTGTATTCATAGTACTGTATTTGGTCATTTGCAATTTGTGCTTAGGTGTAGTGCCTTGATCTTCACTGGTAAGAATTATCTCTGGACAGTTCCTACAGATTGTTAGTTATGGTAGTTAGTTTTCATAAATTTTTCTTGACTGGGGTGTTTGTTCAGTAATCAGTAGCATTCTGCTCTTAAATCAGTACATCACTATTATGTGGGTAGCTTGGACTATGACTTGACACAACTTTGGCATGGATGTATTGTTTCATCATTCATATGTAACTGCTCTTGGTTAATCTATTGACTTATAATGTGTACATCATGTAATTCGGTGAGTTCAACTAGTTGTTTGTGAGGTACTTTTTTATCAGGTAAATCTTAGTTGTATTTGAACAGTGAGTTTCTGTCAATAGTTAAGTGATAAAAACAAGGCTTTCCCAGTTCTAGAGCTTGTTAGAACTTAAGTTAAAGGTAGTTTCATTGTGTGGAATTCTATCATACTAAACAAGAGGATGTGTTTCCCTGCTTACTTGGTGTTGTGCTGCTATGCTATATGCCCTAGGATGGGTCTTTTGAAGTCAATTGTAAGCATATTTGTCTAATTCTTTGCTGCGATTTGGAACCTTGATCTTGTTCATAATAAAATGATAATTTATTACTTGCTTTTCCTTGTGGTTTCTGCCTTTTTTTATGCACTGCATGCTTTTCACCTAAAAACATAACATGTATTTCTCTCTCCAAATGTTCACACACTTGCTAAGTCTCTAAAGATTATGGATTATTTAGTGGCTAATTCTCTCCAAATGTTCACACACTTGCTAATTCTCCCCAATGCAGATTGCAGCGGCAGTCCACCACCCTCTAGCTCCATGCGGCAACAGGCTGTTCTGCCTCCTCCATCACTTTGGTGCAGATCCAGGTAGGTTAGCTTTTGTCCTGCTCTCTGGATTATGCCTTCTAGTCAGCAGATCCAGATGGTATGTTAGTAGTTGTAACCTACTAGTTTTGATCCGTATATTCAAATTTTAGATGCTACTTGCTAGTTGTGACTTGTGAAACTTATTGTGACTTGTGATATTTTGGTAGTTCTGACTTGTGACCTGCATCTAAGTACCTGTAATTGCTACTGGACTAGTTCGTACTAGTAGGGATCTATCTAGAGTAGTGAAAATCTGAATTTTATTAGTAAAGGATGTGTTTACTGAATTTTATTAGACACTGAACTCATTAGAAGGGCTGGAACTTAGGTGAGCAAACATTCTGAACTTGAGCTGATAAGTTGTACTGCAATGGAAGAGATCTTACTATTAAGGATAGAAGGATCAGTATACTAGAGGGCATTACTCCTAGTTGATGGGATAATTTATTGCTGAAATTTAAACTTAACTGAAAGTTAAATTGGTTAGAGGCATATGTTGCACTTAGGTGCAAACGAGGTCTAATGTTTTAGATAATAACTAATATATTGTACTATTGCTGATTACATGGTTATATTTTTCAGGAATGTCGGGCAGTGACTTTGGCTTGAGTTTGTGGAAAATGATTATCTACATAACCTGATGGATGTGCTCCAGTTTTGGCAAGTTATTCCTTTTTTTTTTTTTTTTGAGTTCCTAGAAATGATTGTGTACAAACTTTGGGATGTGAAACACAGAGTACTAGTATTGTATTGCCACCTGAGGTGTGCTTGACTTTGCTGGATTTACAAGACAAATTGGATGTTATATGTACTGATATGCATATGTATGCGTTTGTGTATCTTCATGTTACATGTGTGGGACGCAATATTAAGCTTGAATATTCGTTTTATGTGTGGTAATTTTTTTTTTGGGTATATCATATTGTCCCGTTGAACTATCGACGCTATAAATATATGAAGTGTTGGATGATCTCGACGCTAAATGCATAGCTCTCGACCGTCTGACGCCCAAAGAGTGCAGCAGACTGTTTGACGCTAAAACTTGCAAAAGCAACAGATTGGTCGACGCTGCTAAAAGTCTGGTCGACGCTAAAGATTTTTTAGCGTCGGGACTTACAGCGTCGGCTGAAGTCCGGACGCTATATGTCCTTAGAGTCGGACCACGACGCTATATGCCACTTTTAGGGTCGGATCGTCCGATGCTATTTACGGTGTTGTGGTGTAGTGCTATTGTTTTCTATGCTTGATTGATCTAGTGATGACATATGACATGCTTGTGGGCTTGCAATCTCAAGTGTTAAATTTGGATATTTTGTCAAATATGTGGTTCAACATAGACATGATAACCCTTTTATGAGGTGTGAAAAAGCTTGTCTTTGGTTCAAACCGAATTACATGTATGGCAAGCTATCCAAATTTGGCCAATTTGAAAACTAATCTTTCCAATATCAAAAGAACCCAATCAATCCTTTTATGTCAATTGTTGACAAAGGGGGACAGATTAGTGCATAAAGATTAGAAGGGGATCAAAATATTTTGAAAGCACACAAGTAGGGGAGCAAGCTCATAAGCCATTTGTTGCATTTGTTTGTGCACTAACATATGACTTGCTCTTGCACATGTATTTAAATTCTATATATACATGCTTGTGTGGTGTATGCTAGTGGTACCTTGATTGATGATTGATCAACTAGCATGCTTAAGTGGTATCTAGATATTTTGATTTCCGCTCTAAATTCAAGTACCTATGCTTATAATATGATCTCACGGGGTACTTTGAGTTTTTGATGAAATATCTAGTTACTCTTGATGCTTGTATGGTGACAAAGGCGCAACTCGATTGGTATCACGCTTCAAAGGTCCATTCTTTCACCATAGCATCATTTTGGTAACATGGCTCACTCCCTAATTTCAATATTCATACATGTATGCAAAGCCTATACCAAACTCTAGGCATACATTTAGGGGAGCTCATGCTACCAAAACCGAACTTATGATGATTGTCCAAACCTATAATCATGAGCAAATTGCTTGGACAACCATGATGAGTTCAAAAATACTTTTATCATAAAATCTTTTTATGCGGGTTGTCACCAATTACCAAAAAAGGGGAGATTGAAGATCTCTAGATTGGTTTTGGCTAATTAGTGACATCCTAGGACTAATCTCTACGCTAAGTGTTTGATTTAGTTGGAGATTGGTCAAGCCAAGGTTGGTGCATGGTGGTCATGGTGGATGGGTCGAGGTGATCCAATTGATGATCAAGTCTTGGCGACTTGGAGTGTTTCGAGGATCAAGATGGGCTCAAGGCAAAGGTATATCATAGGGCCATTTTGATTTTATACTCAAGACACTATAGAGGGTGTGAGTGATTATAGGATCGATGCCGTACTATAAAGAGGGAAAACTATCGTATATATCGGTCCTCATGTGCCTCTAGGTTCAAAATCATTTGCATGCATTCTAACCTAGAGAGCTAACTCCGTACTTGATGAAAAATGTTTTCAAAATGCTAACACATGGTGTCGGGGTGTTCTTCGACGTGTCGGCAACAAGAATCAAGTGACGGAAGTCGGTTTGGAGCGAAGGCGAAGGAACGACAACACAACGACGGAGTTTTTTCGTAGTTTCAGACGCGGACCAGGACCCGGTGGCCGGACCGCGGACAGGAAGCACGCTGGATCCGACAGGGCGGATGCGGTCGGTGCTTCCGATCAGAAGTTCCAGAGAGCATGTTTTTCGTGTCTCGGTTGGAACTCGACCGACGCACACCACGGGAACCATGGACCGGACGCGATGCGATGGGAGTCGGCCGTGGGCGGGCGGGTTGTCTGTTGTGGCCGGACTGGGCGCCGGACCATCGATCGACTCACTAGTGAGTCCAATCGGCGTGTCGGGTCAGGCTGTTTTGAGCGTGTTTTGCCCCCCAATGGTGGGATTTCATGATGGGGGCTATATATACACGTTTGGCCGGCTTTGGGAGGTCTCTTGGTCATTTGAAATCAATCCTAACATCTCTAGAGTTGAGCACACTCCCTCCTCCTCACTCCCTTTGCTTGTGAGCATCATTCTAGTGAGTTGAGGTGATTCAAGTGCACTTTGCTTTGATCTTTGCATCTAGTGGCACTTGGGGATCGTTGTGAGCCGGTGGTTTTCTTGTTGTTCTTGGAGAGCACCACTCCTATAGAGCTTGGTGATTGGTGGAGGCGTTGGCAAGAGTTGGTGATTGTTCTTGGCCACCTCCGGTGATTTGTGAGAGGACCGTGCATCCTCGTCGGGACGACGAATTGCAAGTTAATACATTGCTCGTGTCGGTGAGTACCTCTCATTTGCTTTGGGTGTAAGAAGCCTAAAGGCAATTGACTTGGAGTGAGCTCCACCTTGACCCACACGTGAGAAGGTCGACACTGTGGAGAGTAGCTTGATGGTGACTAAGTGAACTCAGGGGAACAAATCATTGTGTCTCCATTTGTCTCTTGTCATCCGTTGGTGATTGGCTTCATTGTCCATATTGATATTCATCCTACGGTGATTGGTTGACTCACCTCTACATTGTGGTATATCACTTCTACTCTCTTGCATTACCTTGATATATACCTTGTGCTAGAGTAGTTAGTGTAGCTTTGCTAGTTGCTTAGACTTGTTTAGTGTAATCTAGTTAGTTCACCTAGTTGGTAAAGTAGTGACTTAGCAATTTGAGTGAACTAGAGATCATAGCAACTAGAATTGTCAATAGGAGGCTTGCCGACAAGTAGAGCTAGAGCAAACGCTTATATCGCCATTTGTTATTCTAACAAGTTTGTCTAGTGTTTTGTAAAAAAAATTTATTAGGCTATTCACCCCCTTCTAGCCATTTAGGACCTTTCGGTTTTTCTTTTCGGTGATCAAGACACGATAGAGCGTGTGATCACATTATAGCTAGATGGTCGACTATTAAGAGGGATGCCGCGACTAATCCTTTGGTGAAGTGCTTCTAGGTCCAATTGACTTGCATGTTGCATTTAGGATTGAGAGCACTAACTTCGTTCTTACCTAATCGATCGCGACATGCTAACATACATGATGTTGAGATCTTCTTCTACGTGTTGGCAACATATAGCAAGAGGCGAAGCAAAGGTTGAAGCAAAGGCGACAACAAAAATTGAAGAACACGCAGAAAACAAATGACCGACGATCGACCGGACTCGACCGGACTCACGGTTTTGACCGGACGGTCCGGTCAGAGAGTCCGATCGAAAGTTCCAGAGAGCATGTTTTTTGGTTCATGCTCGACGGTTGACCGGACGTATGGACCAGATGCTTCCTCGTCCCCGGCGACCGACGCATGCACCGGAAGCATGCTGCGGTGTGTTGTCACAAATGGGGCGAGGAGGTCCCTTTTTGTGACCGGACGCATGATCTGGCCTGACCGGACGCTGGACCGGACCCGCTGGTGCGTCCGGTCGACGAGTCCGGCCAGTGCGCAGAAATGCACCAACGGCTCTATTCGAGGAGGGCTCTATATATACTTGGATGGCCGGGTCTTTTAGCTCTCTCTTGCACATTTGAACACTCTAACTCTATTGTGAGCTTGTGATACTCCACTCCACTCCACTCATCTCTTCATACAAACTTCGAATCTTTGGTGAGATTGAGAGTGATAGAAGTGCATTTGCATTGTTGCTTGCATTTAGAGGCACTTCATCCTTGGAGGAGCAAATGGGATTTCGTTTTTCTTGGGAATTTGCTTGGTTCCCTTGCGGCATGGAGCAAGAGGCGGTGTTGAGCTCGATTGGAGCTTGTTCGAGGCCACACCGAGGTGGTTTGTGAGGGGTCGTTCCTTACCCCGCGGGAGATTCGCGAAAGGAGCACTAGTGGATTGCTCGTGGCTTGTTGATCCTATTTTGTTATCGGTGTGCTTGAGCTCCCACCGGGGATTTGGCACCGTGCCATTAAGCTTAGCAACCGTCAAGTGAGTGTATCGTCACAACGGGGACTAGCGTGCCGGCAAGCACGTGAACCTCGGTGAAAAATCATCGTGTCACTTGTTCTTGCTCGTTGGAGATTTCTTGACTCGGTGATTGGCTATGACATCCTCTTGTATTTACCTAGCTTATATTGCTCATATTGTGTAGCTTGCATAGTTAGTTACCTTATCACCTTGTGTAGCTTCTAGTGTCTTATTAGCTTGTGTATCTTGCCCACTTAAGAGTAAATTAGCGACCTAGCTATTGCTTGTGATTAGAGACAATAGAATTGACTTGTGGCTTGCATAGCTAGTTTGTAGCACTGCTTTGTTAGCTTCGCCATCTTATTTACTAATCGCCTTGTTAAGTGTTGTTTGTAGAATTTTTAATAGGCTATTCACCCCCTCTAGCCATTAGGACCTTTCGGACGGAGAGGAGCTCGTCGGTCGAGCTCGAGCTTCGGAGCGCCCTGGCATACTTGTGAGAGCTCGTTCGAGGTAGAGAATGGGCGTCGGGCCGAGCTCGAGCTCGTGCCCGTGGAGCTTCGTTCGAGACGGAGGAGGCTTCGCCCGGCCGAGCTTCGGGTTCGATCGAGGGTCGACCCCTAATGGTTCGTCTCTTGAATCGGGCTTATCCCGTGATGGGCTTTTTGTCGCGGATTTGGCCTAGCTAATTATGGCGGAATATCTGTGTCCCACATTGTGCAAATATTATGTCAAATTTGAATTTATAAAAAATATATATTGTCATTTGTCCAAGATAAGTGCACAATAAATCTGTAAAAAAAAAACGGATTGATTCTTGGGTCATTCATGTTGAGGGTATTTTTGTCTTTTCAGCTTATACTTAACACCGTTTAAGTCAATTTTATGGGACATGGCAACTGAAGGCTTCGGTTTAAAGAAACAGGGCAACCGTGCGAAGTTCAAAAAAAAAAAAAGGACAAATGAGCAATTAGAGCTCGAAACACGGACCTTAAATTTAAACGCCCCTGCGACGTGCTCGTGGAATCAGGACAATAGTGTAGTGGAGTTGTAGTTTTATAAAAATCTTCTATTTCTACGGTATTTCTAAAAATTCAAGCTTAAATGGTTTTGAAGGAAATTTCCACTTGAATGCACCAGTTCTGTTAAATTTTATAAGAAAAAAAGAAGGACGAAGAACAAACAGCAGGGGAAAAAAACATCAACACTTGCTTTGCTCCCTCTCTTCTCCCCTTGGTCCAGGCGCCAGATCTGACACCCCTTCCACCCAAGCTTGGCTTCGCTGCCGCGCCTCCCAGCCCAGATCCCGATCTCCCCATGCCTCCTCACCGCCGCTGACCACACTGCGGCCGCCGACCGCCGCGATGGCGTCGCGTCCGCCCCTCCGCACCACCTCCGTCGCCTCCGTCTCGTCCTCCACCGACTCCCCGACCTCCACCGGGCCCCCGGCGGCGTCCCGCAGTCCATCACCGCGCTCCTCAACAACCCGCTCCCTCCGGCGCTGCCTCCTCCTACTCATGGTTGCCCTGGCCGCCCCCCACCATCACGCTACCCGACGCGGCTCCACCGCAGCCGTCGCACCCCTGCGAGGTCACCCGCGCCGACTTCGCACCCTACCTTGCCGCCGTCTCCGACCCCTTCGCACGCTTCGCCGACATCCGCCTCCACGCCAGCGCCGAGCTTGCCGCATCCTCTGACGCCGAGGGCGCCCCCGCGGCTTCCTCTGGCCTCGCCGCCTGCCTCCGCGAGGTGCCCGCGCTCTTCTTCAAGGAGGACTTCGCGCTCGAAGACGGGCCCACCTTCCAGGCCGCCTGCCCACTCGACGACGACGCGCTGCAGGAGCGCCTCGGACAGCACCTCGACGTCGTTGAGGCCCACCTTTGTGCGGGAGATAGCACTCCGGTCTGAGTCCTTCTACGAGGCGCAGGGCCGGCTGCGCGGGCTTGATGGCGAGATAGTCACGGCGGTAGGGAGGATCCGCGAGCTCAGAGAGGTGGTCCGGGTTCTCACGGGGGACCTCGTTGGAGCAGCAAGACAGGTGCAGGAGCTCAATGCTACCCGAGGCAACCTGGTGGCGCTGCAGCAGAAGCTAACTGTCATCCTCTATGTCAGCCAGGCGCTTACTGCGCTCAAGTTGGTGAGTGCATTTACAAGACAACTTTGTCTTTCCTTGCATCTTGCTTGTGATCAGTCTAATGTAGTTGTCTGGAATACTTGTTGATCATATATTCTCATGGGTCTATGGGCTATTACAAATGTGAAAATGTCAAATGTAGCCTGACATGGAACTACACTGGTATATTTTGGAACTTGTTATATGACAGAAACTTAGAGATGAAATATTTTTTTTGTTGATGGACCATTGCCACACCTCCCAACTGAAATGGAAAGAACATTTCCATTCTTTTCTTATCTGTGGGCATTAGCAGTTAATGCTTATTGAAAGACTACCATGGCTCTGTTCGAGGAGGCTATGTTGCACGGATACGGATACGGCGTGTCGGTATCCGACACGTATCCGATACGTGATACGCCAATTTCCCAAAAAACCCGATACGTGGATACGTTTAATATTTTAAAAAATAAAATAAAAATAATAATAATGCAGGTCTAAATTTAAAACTGATAACAACAAAATGTCGCTAGGGCTTGGGCTGCTGAATACTGAGACCTCATCACCACTCATTCAACTGAATTCAATTACAACTTCACAACCAGGTTTCACTGACATAGCATATGCTTGGCCGCCGCCTACCTCCAGACCTGGAGCCTCCAGGTCTCCCGTTCCAACTAGCAAGGCACCAAAGCAAAGAACAAGGCCATCTCTCCCTCCCTCATCTCTCGCCGACCCGCTCTCCTACCTCCCTCATCTCTTCCATCGAGGGCACGGCCTACCGTCGGTCGGCAGCGTGGCCCTCATCTCTCCCGGCCGGCGGCGAGGCATCCGGTCGGGGCGCGGGGCCGGCTCCTCCCCTGCGGTGGCCAGCTGCGGGGCCGGGCGGAGAACAGGGCAGGGAGCCACACGGCGGCGGCTAGCTCCCTCCTCCGTCGTGCGCTGAGCACGGGGCCGTCCTCCCTCTCGACGCTGCTGTCCGCCAGCCAGCCCGTGCCCCAGCCTCCGCCGTCGCTGGCGCCTCCTGGCAGCGCCCGGCGGCCCACCCTCCTCCCGGCTGGATGCTCTGTGATTGGGCTGGGCCGTATCCACACGGCTGATACGCGTATCCACATGGCTGGTACGTATCAGGCCAACGTATCGGAATTTCCAAAAATAATTAAAATTCGGATACTCTAAGGATACGATCGGTGGCGTATCGGACACGTATCCGTATCCGACACGTGATCGGATACGCGATCTGGCGTCTTCCTGGAAGTATCCGTGTAACGTAGGTTCGAGGAGTTGATCTTGCGCATGTGCCTCATAAGCCGGTTGCAATTGCACTGTGACCTTGGAACACCGTGAAATAGCGAATGCATTCTTTGCCCTAGTGCAAACAATGATATTATATCCTGCTAGCAAAACTGAACATCATCATTATCATCCATGCCAGTAAAATAACCAGTATATTAATTTGAGATCTTATAGATATATTTTTGGAGTAGCAATCCTGGCGTTCACTGCCTAAAACTGTTTGGACTTGGGCTGCAACAAGGAAAGTTGATTTCCTACTAAATCATGTACTTGTAATGTAACAAACCTATTTTTTTTTTTTAGTTTTAATAGTTCCTTTTCCTCTGTTTTCATTTGTTAATCTTGTTCTGCATTTGCAGCTTGTTGCAGCAGCTGATTGTGCTGGTGCCCTCGATGTCATTGATGACTTGCAAAATTTGCTAGTAAGTTACCCAACTCGTTTACTATGATCTCATACAATGTACTGTTGACACATCAACAATTGGCGGTTTCCAATGAATCAAATTATCTTATTGTTTTAATTGCCATATGCCTACAAATATTCCATCTTCCAAGGCCACTATCTTAGGGCATGTTTGGATTCACTACCTGATAATAGTTAGCTGGAATGCTTGATAATATTTCATTATCTGATTTGGTCTAGATAGTGGCCTAGTGGGATAATTGCTATCTAAGGTCCAACTAACAATTAGCTAGTCTATTATCTATATCTGTTTGGATTAGTAGATAACTACTATCTATAGGGATCCAAACAGGGCCTTAGAAACATGCGTATGTAACTTATACTATGACGATCCATAAACATTTGTTCTGTCATTCAGGATACAGATGAACTTGCTGGGCTTTATTGCTTTTCGGCATATTCGAGATCAGCTGGGAACATCACTAGATTCAGTGAACAGGTATTTTCTGATTAAATAACATAACATAGAAGCTAGAACTTTTAGATCGAAGCAGTATTTGCAGGCTACTCTAGACGTGGAAACATAGGTGCAAGTTCTGACTGAAATGTTGGGATTTTTCTCTAGCCACAGTGATAAGCTGATTTGTTTTAGAAAGGGACAATAAGTGTTTTCTTTTTTTTATTCCGTCCGAATGTGAAAAAAGAATGCATTCCATCGTTTTTCCTTTTCTAGAACTATGGTTTATTTGGCTGAAATTTTATATGATGGATTGTTAAATAGATTTAGCATTTTAGTATTTGCATCACATCTATGCTCTGCAATGTTTATATTTATACGCCGTTCTTTTTAAATAGAATACATTGACCACAAATTTGGATGGGTTATTGTGGTCAGATCTATCAAGGTGACCATATCGCTTGGTACCACCAAATCAATTATCTACTGGACCTTGTAATTCTAAATATTATTCTTAATACTAATATAGGACCTTGAATTTTGTTCTGTTTGGCCATTAGAGAAGTGATACCCTTCACTTATACCTTCTATTATTAGTTAATCTCTGTTTAACTTGGCAATATTCATCCTTGTAGCATTCTTTTCAGCAGAATTTGTGCATGCTGCTGTTCCTGATGGAAAAGCTGTAGATGCTATGATTTTATCAACTGTGAAAAGAAAGGATTCCAGCCCATTGAATGGGACAGACCATGAGGTGTGTACATTTCGAATCTTTTGCAGTTTTATATAACTCTTAAGTTTATGGTTGCCAGGTTTACTGGATTGCAGATGCACCGATGTCTTTAATATATGATTGTATTTTAATATATTTCCTAATTGAAGTTGAGAATACTGATGCTGTATTTTATGATTCTGTGAGCATACATATTTTTGTTAAAATTTCTTTTTGAGAGCAACAGATTCATTACATAGCATGTTTTTTACCCTTTCCTTGAGATGTTCCTTAAAAATGGTAACTGGATTAACCAAAAATTATTCTTTCTTTCTTTTCCTACTTATCTTGTAGTTTCTTAAAATAAAAGGCTATTTGTCTTCAACATGTGTTAAGTAGAAGCAAATAAATTGATGTGGTAATGTTTTGAAAAAAAAAGATTTATAGACTATAACTACCATTGACATGTACATGTATTTTTTATGTTCTCCAAATTGGCAATGAGCTCCAAGTGATCACTTCTGTTAAAAATAATGATCTGTTCTCACTTAACAATGCCTTAGATTATTACTAACTTCTAAACTATCACACTATGGAACTAATAGATATGCCCCCCTTTTGTTCTTATGCTCTTTCAATGTCTCTACCATTGTACTGCAGGGTAATGTAGACGAGGAGGAAAGTTTTATTCTCAGGGATCGACTCCTCCCCTCATTATTTGCCTACTGAGAACGGTTAGTTCTATCATTGTCTTACATTCTAATTACCTTTTTGTTGTCAGTTGAGCCTGGGTGCACTTGCAGATGAGTCCTTGTCTAACATGTTTATTCACACGAGGCATCTCTTTGCTACTTGTTTTTCTAAAAAAAAAAAAAAATACTCTGGTATACAAAATTCCTGTTCCTTGATATATGGACGACCGAGCATTTGTGGACCTATTTTTTCTTTTGAAAGAGGTACATAAAAAATATTTTTGGAAGAATATCCAGTTAATGTGAGGAAAATTGTTTGAGCTTTGTACAAGTTACACCATAAAAGGAGCTGTGATCAGGTTTTAACTCCTCATTCCAGTCAAAAACCAATCTGCTGTTTTAGAAAAAAAATGAATCTGTAGAAGCATATATAGAAAATAGAGTATTGAAATTGCATGAATGATAATCGACGAGACA
Source organism: Hyparrhenia diplandra (assembly GCA_015847255.1). Lineage (NCBI taxonomy): Eukaryota > Viridiplantae > Streptophyta > Magnoliopsida > Poales > Poaceae > Hyparrhenia > Hyparrhenia diplandra. Next base: position 293,227 of record JADLZK010006520.1, read on the forward strand.
CTCTTTTCATTACTGATAGTCTGTTAATTTTGATAATCTTTTTATTGTGTTAGAGATTCAGATGGATGCTGGATCTTAACAAATGAGTGTTCATACACATGCATTTTGGTGGTTTTTAGGGCCATAGCGTAACATTTATGTTTAACACAATCTGACATCAACATTTGGACCTGTTTATATCATTCCTGTAGTTTACCATAACTCTTTCGGAAATTGTGGCAATTCCATTTTAATGGTGGACAAAACGCCTGCCACAACCAAGGCAAAATTTTGCATGGAAACGATTCAGTGACAGATAGAACCCAGTGATGAGAAACTCTAGCATGCCAGAAGTATTGACGTGAATCAAACAATTACCACAGCTATTTGGATTTTCTTGCCTAAAGTTTAACAAACTACGGTGATGAATGAAGCATGCCTAATTTTATTTGTAACTTGTAACTTTGTAAGATGAGAGACTAAGTCATTCATGTAATAGTCTATCATCTCATAAGTTATTTGGACAGAAAGTGTGCATCTTTAAAATTTATGTCCTACTCTACATAACTGATGTAATTAGCAGAAACTAGTTAGTGTGGTACACATAGCGAAGTTGATGTTTAACGGTTATAAACGGTTAAAACCTACATATAACTGCAGTTTGAATTGTTAAAGGCTACACAACTGAACAGTTGACTTCAGGTTGTACCATATAAATTGCTAGAAGTTTAGTATCAAGGCCACTAATACAGCTATACTAGGGATAAGAGGGACAGGATGAATCCATCCCAATTTTTTAGGATGGGATGGTTCCATCTCTGTTTGGTTGAGAGGATGGGGATTTCCTTGTTTTTGCGTTTGGTACGAGGGATGGGGGCGGTTGAGTGGGTCGCTGGGGTCTTGGGCGACAAGTGTGTACCTCTCTTTTTGGAGGTACATGAGTATCCTTTGAATCTAGAGGAATATTCCTCTCCGGGGATGACTCGTCCCCGGTGTCCCAAGTGGTATCCCATTTCATCCCTATCCTACCCTAGGACCAAGACTACCTTAATATTCATGTATATAGAAGCAATATTGATATGGTGATTTTTTTTATTTTCAGGACAAACTTCCTGCAGTTCTTAGAATTTACCGGGATACACTTATAACTGTTATGAAAGCTTCAATCAAAGCCACAGTAGCAGAGTTACTCCCAGTTTTAACTGCCAGACCAATAGATTCTGATTCTGTAACTGGAGACAGAGCTACCGATGCCGATGGTATTATTTGCACCCTGTCACTATCTCTTTTCTGATTTTTCCATTTTTTATGTTAACCTTCATTTGCCTCTTGACCTTTAACATATACTGCAGCTGGAGGCCAGTCCTTAGCAAATAAGTTGCGAAGCCTTTCATCTGAAGGATTTGTTCAACTTTTATCCGCCATTTTTAGGATAGTACAGGTAAATTAGCTCTTAATAAGAATTTCATTTTCCTATTTGGGACAAACTCCTGGGCAAAATTTGTGTATTATCTGATTGTAATTTGTTTTCATGACATGTGACTTTGTATTAAATGGGTGCACATTAAATATAAACTCCCTAGGTCATGCCTTCTCAAATAGGTCCATCACCATATAATTCTAAAACCAGATTTTCGGGTCCCTAAACTTGCTAAATGTATCGCCAACGGTCCAAACCGGTTTTGGAACCCTGGTTTTGCACACATGGCTTCCACCATGTCTCTTCTCAGTGCAACTGTGGAAGGCCCTGGCTGATTGCTTATGCCATCTGCCGGCTGCGCCACCCTATCTGCACCTATGCTAGCGACCTGCCTCGTAGCAAGGGTGGATGAAGGAGCTTGCATCAATGCGATGAGCCACGGCGCCGTGATCCTGATGGGTGAAGATGCTGCTTGCATGTAACGGCACTGGCCATGAGGAGAAGGCCTGGCGAAGCAATGCATTAGCTTTGTGGCTTGAAGCAGCAACCGGTAATCACGAGGATGCGTCTTTGGAGCCCGGAGGTGTGCGCCAGGTCAACCATCTCTCGGCATGCGGATCACTCTTGATGTCGTTGCTGCTGTGTGGGAGCGGACACAGCAATTGGCACGTCGATAAGAACCTCTACCTCCACCCATCCTGTACACAATGTCGGACCTCAGTGGCAAGGTGCACGTATGGGGCTGCATCATGAAGGAGCGGATGCTCAGGTACATGTACGGCCACACCACGCACCTCTACTCCACGGTTCCAGCTAGCACCATGCCCGGTGAGTGGTAGATCGTGAACCACCTGGAAACCTGGACACCACCGACCGGAAGAACACGTCGCGAGGGTCCTGCATTGCAAGCTGCGGCGCCCTGGCTATGCCACTGGCAAGCGCAGCAGAGATCGGCGCACACCTCAGCGGTGCATGTGTATGGGGGCAGCGTGAGTGGCAGCAGACGGCGAACACAGGGTTGACGATTGGCGAGGGCCTTGCACTGATCAGACATGGTGGCAGCGTGTGTGCAAAACCTGTGTTCAAACAAGTTTCGACCACTGGTGATACATTTAACAAGTTTAAGGATCGAAAATCTTGTTTTAGAAGTACATGGACCTATCTGAGAATGTGTGACAAGTTGAAGGACTCAGAGTGAATTTTACTCTAGTACCCCCACACACACACACACACACACACCCCACCACCAAAAAAAAAATGGCTTCAACATCTTCATTATTTCAGGTACATTTACAGCAAGCAGCTGAAGTGAAAAGAATAGTTGAGTGGATAATGGGAAACCTTGATGGAACGTTAAGTGTTGATTCTAGTAATACTACATTACAACATGGTGGTTCAGTTATTTCTGATACCCAAGAGAATGACTCTTCACGGGGCTCTAATACTCTTACACGGAGTACTTCCAAGATCCCATTTGTCCAAGGAAAAACAAATGATTTTTCCATTATAAATTCAATAAAGAATGTTCGTAAGTTAAGCTGAAACTTGCCCTCTATTGTATATTCCATGTGAAGATGCAAATTAAGTTCATTTCTGATATCACGACATGTCTGTGATAATAAGTTATCATAACAGATTGGCACATTGAATAACCCAAGCTTTTGCTTGCTGTGTATCTGAATTGTTTATATTGGTACCATACAAAAGAAGGTGCATGACTGTTGGCATTTGGCCTTAGAGCTGATGTCTTGAGAGAAAACACTGAAGCAGTTTTTCGCGGCTTGTGATGCTGCCCATGGACGATGGGCTAAGCTACTAGGTGTTCGTGCTGTTTTTACACCCCAGGTTAAGGCTTCAAGAATTCTTGATCATCTACAACATAACAGAAGAATTTATAGCTGCTACAGAAAAGGTTCTCTTCTTGTTTGAAATAAGTACACAAAATCAGCTGCATTAATTGCGTACAAGTTATAATGTTATCTTAGCCTCTTATTCTTGTAGATTGGAGGCAGGTTGGGTTACAACATTCGTGGAATCCTACAGCAACAATCGAAGCAGTTTGTTGATTATCAGCATAATGTTCGGGTCAGTAAAACAACAATGTTGCAGTGATCATTTAAGTTGAACCTTATTGTTCAAAATTTCACCTATTTGATTATAAACATCCAAAATAATTATTGACCATAATTATTGAAAGCACCCAACTTTCCCTCCTTAGTTATGGATAACTGGTTGTCCATCAAGCTGAATACAACAGGGATGCTCAATTCGATTATAAGTTTATACCTTTTTTTTTTACATCAGCAGTAGTTGATCGTTAGTGTGACATCCTCCATTCCAAATTATAAGTCGTTCTAACTTTTATAGATACATAGCTTTTGTTATGCATCTAGATGTACACTATGTCTCAATGTTCAGCTAGGCGCTAGGCGGAATCTAGGCGGTGGCCCACAGCCTAGAGCCTAGTCGAGGAGTAAGCGGAGCCTAGGCGCTCCTAGGCGTTTTAAATCCATTCATATTTTACAGCAAAAGACTATAAAAAAGAAAAAACAGGACAACCGTGGGCCAAGACTTGTATAGAAAGGCCCATAAAACAGCCCAAGCCCATATCTGCAGCAAACCTCATCTCTAACCTACCCCCAACCCTATCCCTTCGTCCGCAGCTCCCGTGCCCGCCGCCTCCGCGCCCGTCCCGCTGCCCCCGTGCCCGCCTCCTACGCGCCGCTCGCAATCTCCGCCACCCCGTCGTGCTTCTCCGCCTCCTCTGCCACAGCCGCTAGCCTTCTCTGCCGACGCCGCGCAACATTCCCGCATCTCTCTAGCCCGCCTGCCGCCATCTCCTGTCGCCCGCCTTCCACCACCTGCTCCTCCCTCACCGGTGACCCAGCTCGCCTAGGGTTCCGCCTACCCCCCATAGGCAGGCGGGGACCCTCCGACTAGCGCTTAAGCGGCGCCTAGGCGCCGCCTAGCGGAACAAGGCTATGTCTGGATACTAGCTTTTATTATGTATCTTGAAAAGCGAGCGACTTGTAACTTGTAACGAGGAGTATTTTTGAGACCAAAATGGTGGATTTTTTGATTATCCAAGGCTCGATAGTTAAGACTTAAGACTAGCTAAACCAAATTGTGTTTCCCCTTTTTTTTTTTTTTTTTTTTGTAGATGACAAAAATCAAAGCAGTTCTTGACCAAGAGACGTGGGTTGCTGTGGATGTTCCTGAAGAGTTTCAAGCAATCGTTCTTTCACTTTCATCCACTTATTCTTCTGTTAATGGCATGGAGATGCCTACTGATGATAACTCAAAGTTCATTGATCATCGGTCTACAAGTCAAGAGTCGACATATTCAGCTGAAAATAATGCTGTTAATGGCAAAGTAACATCGACTAGTGAAAGCAAGGTTGAATCCACTTCTCAGACTGAAAACAATATTGCTGGGAATCTGAAGTCCACCTTGCAAAAGATTGTACATGGAGGTGTTGGCTATCATATGGTAAACTGGTTAGTCTTCTATAGTTACCTTCCGATAATTTGATATTCAGTCTCTACTTAACTTTGAACTGCTGAAATGAAATGTGTTCAGTAGTGATCAATCTGTCAACAACAACAACAACAACAACATAGCCTTTAGTCCCAAGCTAGTTGGGGTAGGCTAGAGATGAAACCCATATGAAACGTGATTACAGTAAAAAAGAACATTAGAAAGGCACAAGACAAAAGGATAAAGATTAGGGTAGATAGAAAAGGAAACAAAGTCATGGTTCAGGCACGTTAATAGCTAGCCTCCAAGCGCTCCTATCCAAAGCTAAATCCTTGGAGATATTCCACTCCTTAAGGTCTCGCTTTAACCGCCTCGTCCCAAGTCGGTCTAGGTCGGCCTCTACCTCTCTTTACATTATCTACCCGCTCTAGAACTCCACTACGCACCGGCGCCTCGGGAGGCCTCCGTTGAACATGTCCAAACCATCTCAACCGATGTTGAATCAATTTCTCCTCGATAGGGGCCACCCCGACCCTATCCCGAAATATCTTCATTCGAACTCTATCCCTTCTAGTATGCCCTTAAAACCAACGCAACATACGCATCTCAGTCACACTTAGCCGTTGGACATGTCGCCTTTTTGTAGGCCAACATTCAGCACCATACAACATCGCCGAGGCGAATCGCTGTCCTATAGAACAGTAGTGATCAATCTGTAAATTTATAATTTAAATAAATGGTAGTTTTTGATACAGCCATATCTTTATTGATTTATTGTTATTTTTAGAGTTTACTGTTCTAAGTTATTGCATTAATATAAAGCACTCTTTTTTGGAGCCCATGCTTCTCTCTAACAATGCTTTATTGGTTTTGCAGTGGTTTGATACTGTTGAAGATGTTATCCGAATACGTTGACATCAGTAAGTGTTTACCATCACTATCTTTGGAGGTGGTCCAACGTGTTGTGGAAATATTAAAGCTTTTCAACACTAGGACTTGCCAACTTGTTCTCGGTGCAGGAGCCATGCAGGTACATCAGCATGCCATTTCGGTTATTAACAATGCCTCTTTATTTGATTGGCAACTGTATGCAAATGTTTAATGTGATTTTCACTTGATGTGAGTAATGTTTGTCTGCATTTTTAAGCAATCTGAGGGTGCATGCACTGAACCACATGCATCACTGCATGGAACAACTATTTGCAAAATAAGCTGTTACTATGTGGACACTATTTTAATCAATTTTTATTTGTTTGTCAGAACAGTCAATACTTCAGTGCTTGCTCCTAAGGCTTTAATCAACCTCAAGTGCTTATTTGATTTAGAAGCTCAGTTTTCTTTGTTGCAATAGTTCTAATTTATTGATTTTTTTCTGCTTTTTTGCTTCTCAGGTGTCTGGACTTAAATCAATTACGTCTAAGCATTTAGCTTTGGCGAGTCAAATCATTAGTTTTATACATTCTTTAATTCCAGGTGAACATTTGTTTGTATCTTCTGCAAATTATCATTTTCTTAGCTACTGGAGTTCTAAAGGCCATGTGTATTAGCCTGACCAATTAAATTTTTGGCGTATTATGTGCAAACTGTAAATTACCCCATGAACTTGTCATCGTTTTGCTTTTCGCTGGTGCTGGGACCAAACATGCACTATATTGGTTTGCTATTTTTTTCGATCCTCCTTCCATAAAATTTTGAAATACTAATTATGTTTCCAATACACACAGACTGAAGGAGAACTAAGTCTCATACAAAACTGAGAAATGACCACACATTTTCATAACTTCATATTAATCACATGGTACAATTGAAGGTTTCTTCATATAAAAGATTTGAAATACTGTAATAACTAGTATTAGCTACAATCTTGTGTACAAAAAATGTTGGCACACCAACTCGAGTGATGGGACATATGTTGCAAATGAAGTCAGTATACTATATTTGCTTTACGGTGTTTCTAACTTTTCCTTGAAACTGCAGATATCAGGCGAGTACTTTTTCTGAAAATACCTGAAGCACGCAAACAGCTGTTAATGTCTGAGCTGGATAGAGTAGCTCAGGTGCAATTCTAATTTCTGTATTGGTATTTATGAGTTGTGACTCATGAGTCCTGAGTGCAACTATCCTTTCGTGTCCTTTCATGAATGCAATTTCACAGAAGTTTTTTTTAATGAAATAACAGGACTACAAGATCCATCGAGATGAAATTCACAGCAAACTGGTCCAGATAATGAGAGAGGCTGCTTGCAAATCTTAGAAAATTACCCCAAATTGTGGAAGGCTGGAATGGCCCAGAGGATAATGATGTGCAGCCAAGTCAATTTGCTAAAGCTGTTACAAAGGTACTAATGTTTACCTGATTAGTTTAGTTACAAATTCCTATCTGTGCTTATTTGAAGTATAAAAAATAGTTTAAATGTCATTTATTTGTTACTTGGTTACAAAGTTGCAGTCTTTGGTCTCTTTAACAAGATCATCATTATCCTCATTTATCCCTCAGAACTCAAGCAAGGGATATGTTTTGATAGGTTTAGGTGTTTACTTTCTTGATTTAATTGTCCTGAGATTCGTATGCAAATAATTTTCAGGAAGTTACCTATTTGCATCGTATCCTTTCTCAAACATTGCTTGAGGTTGAGGTGCAAACAATATTCAGGTAAAAGATTTTCACTTAACCACTTCTTTCCTTTTTGCATGTTACATCAGCAAACCTATTGTATCTTTGGAATCGTTAGGCTATATTTTTCCCCCTCTTTGAGAATTTTGGGACTTTCAGCTATGAGTGACTCACTTTTGCAGAATAAATATGCCTTGGAAAAACACTTAACGTTACTATGATTAAAGTATCAAAATTCTTATACACGAGAACACAAATTGTAAGATATCACCGTTGTTCCACTTGTCTTACCATCTCCTGTAATTAGTTGTGCTATATTTTCCATCCATTTAGAGAATTGCAAGATTCTCAGCTAGAAATATCTCTAAGCATGTAATTTCCTGCATGTATTCGATCAGTTTCCTCATGATACCTAGAACATGGCTCAGAAAAGTTATTTAAAGCAAATATCACAATAGTATTAAGGTATTGCTTCCATATCTCTAACAACAACAACAACAACATAGCCTTTAGTTCCAAGCTAGTTGGGGTAGGCTAGAGATGAAACCCATATGAAACAAGACAAAAGAACGTTAAAAAGGCACAAGACAAAAGGATAAAGATAGGGTAGATAGAAAAGGAAACAAAGTCATGGTTCAAAAGCACGTTGATAGTTAGCCTCCAAGCGCTCCTGTCCAAAGCTAAATCCTTGAAGATATTCCACTCCTTAAGGTCTCTCTTAACCGCCTCGTCCCAAGTAAGTCTAGGTCGACCTCTACCTCTCTTTACATTATCTACCCGCTCTAGAACTCCATTACGCACCGGCGCCTCGGGAGGCCTCCGTTGAACATGTCCAAACCATCTCAACCGATGTTGAATCAATTTCTCCTCGATAGGAGCCACCCCGACCCTATCCCGAATATCTTCATTCGAACTCTATCTCTTCTAGTATGCCCGCAAAACCAACGCAACATATGCATCTCGGCCACGCTTAGCTGGACGGACATGTCGTCTTTTGTAGGTCAATATTCAAAGACCATATAGCATCGTAGGCGAATCGCTATCCTATAGAACTTCCCTTTTAGCTTCGTGGCATCCTCTTGTCACATAGGATGCCGAAGCTTGACGCCGCTTTAGCCAACTTCGGCCGCGATTCTATGTCTAACATCTTCATCAATGTCGCCATCCTTACGTAGCATAGATCCTAAATACCGGAAAGTATCCTTCTTGGCCACCACTTGTCCATCCGAGGTGACGTCCCCATCCTCGTGCCTAGTCAAGCTAAAGTCACACATCATATACTTCGGTCTTGGTCCTACTCGGTCCCGAACCATTTCGACTCTAGCATGTGTCTCCACGGCTCCAACTTCCTATTTACCCTGCTCTACTTTCATCCACTAGCACCACATCATCGACAAAGAGCATACACCAAGGGATATCACCCTGTATATCCCTTGTGATCTCATCCATCACCGAGTAAATAAATAAGGGCTCGATCTTCGACCCTTGTTGTAGTCCTACTTTAATTGGAAAGTCACCGGTATCGTCATCACATGTTCGAACACATGTCGCCGCATCCTTGTACATATCCTTGATGAGGGGGTAATGTACTTAGTTGGGACTTTGTGTTTTTCTAAGGCCCACCACATGACGTTTCTGCATTCTTTGTCATACGTCTTCTCGAGGTCAATAAAGACCATGTGCAAGTCCTTCTCGCTCCCCAAATCTCTCCATCAACTGGTCGTACTAAGAAAATCGCCTCCATGGTCGACCTCCCGGGCATGAACCCAAATTGGTTTTGGGTTACACTTGTCAGTCTTCAGCGATGCTCGATAACCCTCTCCCAAAGCTTCATCGTATGGCTCATCGCTTAATCCCCCGGTAGTTAGTACAACTTTGAACATCTCCCTTGTTCTTGAAGATTGGTACTAATATACTTCGCCTCCATTCTTCGGGCATCTTGTTCGATCGAAAAATGAGGTTAAAAAAGCTTAGTCACCATACTACCGCTCTCGCTCCCGTACATCTCCACACCTCAATGGGGATGCCATCGTGGCCCATCGCTTTAGCTCCCTTCATCCTCTTCAAAGCCTCCCCGATCTCTCGCCTCCCGAATCCTCCTCACAAAGCGTCTACAAGTATCGTCAAATGAGTCGCCCAAACTCAAAGGTAGGACTATCATTCTCCCCATTGAGCGCCTTATCGAAGTACTCTCGCCATCTTTCCTTGATCTCCTCGTCCTTCGCCAGCTAGTCGATCCGTCCCATCTTTGATGCATTTGATTTGGTTTATGTCCCTTGTTTTCCTCTCACGTATCCTAGCGATCCTATAAATGTCCTTCTCCCCTTCCTTCGTGCCTAGTCGTTGGTAAAGGTCATCAAAAGTCCGATCCTTTGCTACACTCCATACCGCTTTTGCGGCCTTCTTCGCTATCCTATAGCCCTCGATGTTATTTCGCACTCTTGTCGAGATGGAGGCGCTTTTGAAGCACTCCTTCTCCTTAATAGCCCTTTGTACCTCGTCGTTCCACCACCGGTGTCCTTCGCTTCCTTCTTGCCCCCTACTCACACCCAACACTTCGAGGCCACCTTCCGTACACACATGTTGCCATCTTCACCACATATCGTGCGCATCTCCTTCTTCCCAAGGCCCCTCGCCTAGCATCCTCTCCTTAAACGATTGTGCCGCTTCCCCTCTAAGCTTCCACCACCACCCCCTCGTAATTTTTGACACGTTTGTCCGGTGGGCACGCACCGAAAATGAAAGTCCGCCACTACAAGCTTGTGTTGAGGGACCGCACACACCTCGGGTATCACCTTACAATCTAGACAAGCGGTCCTATCCTCCCTTCTTGCAAGGATAAAGTCGATCCGGCTCGAGTGTTGTCCACTATGGAAGGTCACTAAATGGGATTCCCTCTTTCTAAAGAGGGTATTCGCTAACAACAAGTCATAGGCCAAAGCAAAATTCAAAACATCCTCCCCCTCTTCGTTCCTACTACCGCATTCCGAAACCCCCCGTGTACTCGCTCAAACCCTACATTTGTTGCACCCACATGGCCATTGAGGTCTCCTCCTATGAAGAGTTTCTCACCGATAGGCACAATTACTAACCATGCTATCCAGGTCCTTCCAAACCCGACTCTTGGCGCTTTCATTAAGACCTACCTAAGGGGCATAGGGCGATCACATTCAAGACCGAGTCTCCAACGACCAATCGGACTAGGATAATCCGATCACCTTGCCTCCTAACGCCCACTACTCCATCCTTAAGGCTCCTATCTATCAAGATGCCTACACCATTCCTACCCGATGTTGTCCCCGTGTACCAAAGCTTGAAGCCCGTGCTCTCCACCTCTTTCTCCGGCCCTTCCATTTGGTCTCTTGAACGCATAGAATATTTACACGCCTCCTAGTTGCCCGATCGACTAGCTCTCTTAACCTACCCGTTAGGGACCCTACATTCCCGGCTACCTAGACGAATCCTAGTTGGCTCGGCTAGCTTCCTTACCCTTCGCGCCCGTCGAGGAAAGTGTAAAGACCCTTACACCCGGGCGCGGATGTAGCGCGCCACTAAGGTTGCGACGACCCGACCCTTGCTCACTTATCATCGCACGGATCACGATACGACGCGCCACTAAGGGGATGGCGACCCGGCCCTTGCCCATTTGACACCACACCCGGGTTCGATGTAGCGTCGCTAAGAGGGTTACGCCCAACGCAATTTCTCATGGGTTTCATATCCATTAGAGTGGTCGTTTTTTACGTTGGTTCGCCAAACCTAACGCTAACCCTCCTCCTTTACCCGGGCTTGGGACCGGCTATGTTGAGACGACTCGGGGAAAGTCTTCCACCAACATAGGCCGGAGTTCTTCCGGCCTAAATAAGGGCTCGATCTTCGACCCTTGATGTAGTCCTATGTTAATTGGAAAGTCACCGTATCGCCATCACATGTTCGAACACATGTCGCCGCATCCTTGTACATATCCTTGATGAGGGTAATGTACTTAGTTGTGACTTTGTGTTTTTCTAAGGCCCACCACATGACGTTTCTCGGTACTTTGTCATACGCCTTCTCGAGGTCAATAAAGACCATGTGCAAGTCCTTCTTTACGCTCCCTAAATCTCTCCATCAACAATCGTCGTACTAAGAAAATCGCCTCCATGGTCGACCTCCGGGCATGAACCCAAATTGGTTTTGGGTCACACTTGTCGATCTTCGTAGCGATGCTCGATAACCCGCTCCCAAAGCTTCATCGTATGGCTCATCAGCTTAATCCCCGGTATGCAAATAATTTTCAGGAAGTTACCTATTTGCATCGTATCCTTTCTCAAACATTGCTTGAGGTTGAGGTGCAAACAATATTCAGGTAAAAGATTTTCACTTAACCACTTCTTTCCTTTTGCATGTTACATCAGCAAACCTATTGTATCTTTGGAATCGTTAGGCCATATTTTTCCCCTCTTATATTCCCTATTTTTGTTACTGTAAAAATGAGTGTCTGTAGATTAAGTTGTATTTATGCTGCATTGTAATTAATTGGCTGGAAGTTATTCCATGTTTTACTTTACTTTTTTGATTTATTTACGTAAAATTGTTTATTGGAAGTTTTCCAGGCTGCTGATTTGTTTTTACTCTTGTGCAACAGGCAAGTGGTTCAAATATTCCATTCACATATTACAGAAGCATTTTCAAAGTTGGAAGTCAGTACTCCTCAGGCAAAGAATAGGTATGCTGCTTTTTACCAAGGAAAAACAAGGGATTAAGACTGTTGCATTCTCATTTTCTTAAAACATATTTATGCTGTTTTTGTGACCCAGATTATGCCGAGATGTTCAGCATATTCTAGCATGCATCCGGAAGTTGCCAGCTGAGAACTTCAGTTCAGAAACTATTCCAAATTATGGTCTTCTTGATGAATTCTTGGCTGAGAACTTTGGGACAAAAGTTGGTGAATGATTGACTGTACATTAGGAACTGACTCATGTCTACAAATGTTCAATGGTGGAAAAATACGTTAAATGGGAAGTGCTCCAAGATGTTGCCGTTTACGGCGTGAATCTGTGCAGGTACTGCTTTGGTTATTTCTTCTGATGCCTTCTTTCTTCATAGGCAATTTTAGGTTTTGCTTGTCACTGATGTTAATACTGCATTTATTTACAATGCATTCTGATTGTGTATTTCATTGCTATAACAAATTGAGCAATTTGTTACACTGCTTCATATATCAATGGGGTTGTTGGTTGTTGAATCAGACCAACTGTGCATTCAGGTTTAGATATTAATTATTATTGGAATGGATGTTTCTGAAAATGGGCCATCAGATGAGCTACTAGTAGTTAATTTGTACAGTACTTGTTTTGAGTTAACATAGACAACTGGATAGTAATGGTAGTAGTTGTTGAGTAGCAATACAGAAACACAAGTACTCCTTTTGTCATGTTTCATGGTGGAAGCTTAAGTAGATAAAGTGATTATGATCGAGCTCATCTAAAAAGTAAAAACTGATATCACTTTCCTCATTTTTAGACTCCGGCTGCCTATCGAGTCTATCACTAGCAATTTTTAAATCACTGGCTCCAAGCAAAACAAATTCTGAACTTCACATGTTCTTCGATGCAGGTAAAATTGCAGTGCGGGGTAGTGAAAAATCAGCTCCTCTGATGTCAACAAAGTAACATGCTGATCTTTGCACTTCCCTAGATGAAATTTTGGTTCCACACCTTTGCCATTTCAGGCCATATTTTTTTGTTTTGTTTTGTTTTTCTTTCAATAGTAATTTGATTCCCGTTTGGGAAGCTGATATCGGTTAGATGCGGGGTAGAGGAAACCTGAGTTTTGGCAGCACGACCTATTCTTCGCATGGTGCTTCATGCTGTTAGGTCCATTGTATCGAATATGCCGTTGAGATGGCAGCCCATGTATTTTATCCCTGTAATGTTTGTAATTATTCTTCCTGGTGCTGGAATAATCATCTGTTAAATGTAGAATAGGCAGAACTTAAAGCTACGCCTATATCTGTTCCAGTACTAACTCCGTTCCAAATTATAAGTTCGATCAATCTTTTTAAGATACGTACCAAAAGCTTTGTGCTGTGTATCTGAAAGGCATAACGACTTATAATTTGGAATGGATGAGAAGTAATAATACATAAAAGAATGTCTGTTTATTACATTCTTACGTCTCTTCTTTCGTCCATCTGCCCCACTCCTTTTCTTGCCAAGCAAAACCTTCATTGGCGACTTCATGTGCGTCATAGCTTCACATTATTCTTTCTCGTTTGAAAATAATCTGTTATTGAAAGCTATCTAGTGCTCTCTGTCCATCAATTTTCTTCGTTTAAGCCTTGTGCATACAGACCAAAACGTACTCATGGACCATGTTTTTACCAATCCTAAATTCCGGTATGAGTCACACACAGGGTGCACCACTTTAGACAAAGGAGATTGTTGGAAAAGATAATTTTGTTTAGACGAGGTGTCAATTTCTGGGCATTGTTGCGTATTGGATTTATTTCGCAAATTTTATGATTGCACCCCAACCGTTTCTTCTCGTTTAAGCTGGGCCGTCCTGTTTCTTCTCGGTCTGTTGCGCGTGATACGCCTCGGAAGCCATACGCAGTTAATACGACGCCGGCCTCCGTTATCCCCTCATGTACAACTCCGTCCTGCTCCATTTCTCGCCACATCGGTGCGCATGCGCTGCAAGTCGCTCCACACCTCCCCGTGCGCTGCAAGTCGCTCCACACCTCCCGTGGCTACGAACCACGCTGCCGATTGGATTAGATCCGCACTCCAATTGTTTTAGCATACAGAAAGGAGCATTATTGATTAGTTTGGTGCTTTGACCTTAACCTTCTAATGTTTTATTTAGGACGATGTTAAGCTCATAATTGACACTAACCTTGAGTTTGGTGGCAGAGTTTCACACTGGACCACTCTGGGTGAAGGCCCAGATAAAGTTTCTCATAGTTTTTATACAAAGCAGCACAGGTTACCAGTTTACAGTTTGAAGGCAAACAAAAACTCTCAGAGCCTCACAAAACATCTCAGATCATTAAAAATTAAAGTTCAAACACATAAGACGTTAACATCTCATTTGGGTTAAACCCTTGAAGCCATCACATGATATCACATTTTTCCTTGGTCTAATCCTTCTCCTTCAGCCTGGTGCACCACTTCTGCGGAAAAGGACATATGAAGTAAGCTTTACCTAGGGACCTTGAAAAGTTTAAACAGCTTGACAGCTTTTTATATTATATGGGGAATTCCATAGTTCAGTTATGTTTCAGTTATGCCTGACTTAAGCTACATGGTTGTTCCACATTCTGTTTCTTATTAATACAAATATTTGTTTTAACACAAATAACTATAGGATGAATCTTTGTCGAAACTACAGGATAAAATTTTGAACAATCTGTAAATTTTAGATTAATAGTTATAGTTTCATTTCTCAATCATTGAATATATAGCCCAAATACACTGTAAGGAAGTGGAGTAAAATTACATAAGACAACTTACACCATGGTGATTAACATGGCCCTAATCTCTCATTTTTCCTATAGTAATGAGATCTTGATGAACCTCAACTTGGTGAGCAGATAATCTATAGAAAGATCAATATGTCAATATCACCAAGACCAGAGATATGACGAGTAACAACTAGTGGGTTTGGTACAACTCCTACAATTTTCACCATAGGGAAGGTTTAAATTTGCTCTGTTTACCTGCCAAGCCAGTAGTAGGGCGTAGTTGCAAATTCAGAACCTTGATGGATGGATTCTAAATTGGCTAACAATTGAAGCCCTAGCAGTGGCTATTGTTTGCTTAACCTGCAACAGAGTGCACATGAAAGAAATATTAAAAATAAAGATAACCACCAAGTTAGGGAGGATGAAGAGCACAAGCTAGAACATTCAGTGCACGCCACGATTAGTTGGGCTGATCGGTGCCATGGCATAGTCATAATTAGTCACGATTAGTTGGGTTGATCGGTGCCATGGCGTAGTCATAAGTACATCAATTAGACTATTTGAAAACATTGGTATTCTACATCAGAACATAAATAAGTGATGAATATTTTGATTTTAAGATAATATGTTTATATTGGTAAAAGAGCACCACTCCTACTAAATTCCCGTAGCAACTTTTATATATGCATGAATATTTTGATTTAAGATAATATGTTTATCTAGGTGTTGCTAGTCCAAAAGTTTGAAAATGAGTTATATATTGTGGTGGAACCTATCCGCCTATATTCGAAGTCTTCATATTATCGTGGATTATTTTCATACTATGCCCATCAACATTGCATAATATTGGGTGAGTGTGTAATTATGTATAAATATGTGAACACCAGTTAGGAAGTAGAAATTCAGAAACACAATCAACATCAATTACCATGAAAATAAGAGTCAAGTGTTGAAGAACAGAACCCATGCTTTAGTAGAGGAAGCCTCTATATCTCATAAAGGTTGTCTATCTAAGAATTTCCATAAAGCATAATTATTTGGTATTTGAAACAGAGCTTGGAAGCAAATATGAGAGTGACCAGACTGCCGACCTCCCATGGTCTCTTTCATGTTGTCCAGCTCTTAAGTAGTCTGCAAAGATTGACAATCAAGGCCAAGTTAGACTGACATAAAATCAATAGGCTAGCAAAAAATGAGCAGCCTAGACAGCTCTGGATGGTCACAAGTTGAAGATCACAAAAGAAAATAATTGTTTTCTTTCATTCCAGAGATTCATGACTTGTTCTAGGAGAAGCCAGGATACTTTGAGTTAGCTCAGCAGCCATCACAAGTTGACGTTGTGTCTATAGCTAGATCTTTCAATGTTTTTCTTCTTCTAAAGTTTAGATCTTTTAATGGTAATCATCTAATTCTTCCATAAAAGAAAGTTCGGTGTTACGTCACCTTATAAGGTGGGCTGCATGAACACTACACTTCCACTTCATTAACGTTCTCCTGCGGAAGTAGTTGAATAACCAGCGTCCAGCCAGAAGTAGTCGAACAACCACAACCGGATTCCCCCTTCAACGGAGACACTACTTTTATTCATCAGCTAGAGTCACCGGAGAAACCTTGAGCTGGGACAATAAAAACATCATCAACTTTAATTTTATTTAAGATCTGGGATTTGGAAAATTTGGTGTTTCTGGTTTGGGAAATAAAAATCACCTAAGCCTTAGTAGAGTCTATGAGCCTGGAGAGATGCTGCATCTTAGGGCTGTCAAGGGTCCCTCCTATCCCTTGACAGTTCCATGCAAGGCTTATGGGCTGGCGCCACTGCCCCTTGAGCATCTGATAGAGGTTGATGGTTCCCTTGACTAGGTAGTAGATGACGTTGTAGATGATTACCGCATAGGGATACCTGAACTTGGAAGGCATTTCCTGAATGGTCTCTGCCTCCAGTCTCGCCAGAGTCAGGATGACCACCCACTTGCCGGTCACCCAATACTTGATGAACAGTCTGGCAAACTGAAGAAACTTCACCTTGATCCACAATCTCCATTTCTGTACTATCTTGCGATTCAGCTGCCTCTCCAGTCTTTCTTGCATTGCATTGAGAAAATTATAGGGCTTGTCTAAGAGAGCTAGACAGAGTGTCTCCCAAATGCAGCCCACTATCACTGTCCTCCATTTTTGTACTTTCTTGCGATTCAGCTGCCTCTCTAGTCTTTCTTGCATTGCATTGAGAAAATTGTAGGGCTTGTCTAAGAGAGCTAGACAGAGCGTCTCCCAGATGCAGCCCACTATCACTGTCACCAGACCTTGAAACATTTGAGTTGCAAGAAACATTTTTATACACTCTATCACATGCATTGACACATAAATTGAAGCTCTGACGGATTTAACAAGTTGATAAAGGGCATTACAGATGCCTCCTTAGCGGGTAAAACCCGTCGACCTGTTGCTATTTTGAAGCGCAGGCCAGCAGACGGTCAACATATGTTTTGAAGTTTTTTTAAGAGCTAATAGTAATGTCCGTACATTGCAACGGGACAAATAATTAAAACCACAAGAACTAAAAGTTTAAACATATGTTGTACTCTTACGGACTGTCACAATCTAAAGGCGACAAGGCCCAAGGGGCCCTAGGAGGACGTTGCGCGCACCAAGGAGAGGCGCCTGCCATCCGCCGTCTTCGTCATCATCCCTATCCCGTCAAAATGATGCACCCTGTCAATTTGTTTCACAGTGTTTTTGTTACCCAACAGCTTGCTGCAACATAATGGACCTACAAAACACTCAAGGCAAATAACCAAAAAGATTGAAAATAAAAAACACTCACAAGAGGATCACAAAGGTAGTAGGAAAGGCATGCCCATTGTCATTTCCAAATTACATAATAGAGGACATTGTCATTGTCATTACATCTACAAAATTACTAGTTCAAGGACATTGCCATTGTCTAAACTGGTGGCAAATACATCAGTCTCCGAGTCTTATCCGCTAAGAACTATATTACATTACATTAGTCCGCGAAGTAGTAGAAATACATACTACATAATACTAATACTACATAATACTACTAATGTATCTCACATTCCTAGCCATGCATGTCGAACCCCACGAGACCCCAAATAGGAAAAAAAAACAATGACACTAATTTATGTTCCAAAAGACTTCATATTTGCCAACACTTGCGGGTGAAGTTCCTTTAACTCTCTGTTCCTCTTTCGCCACTATCTCCCCGTAGAAGGTTCACCGAGCAAGATCCCTATTCAATATTTCAACTTCATTTCAAGCTTCAATAGCATGTTCCTTGCAAATTCAGTGTGTTGCGAATCCATCCATTTTACATACCCATATTGGCGAGAAATGTAGTCATACCATCTAGAAGTTTGAAGGCAAAAAGATTCAAACTCTCTAAGCACTCATCCCCTTCTTGTGCGCCCAACTCTTTATCTAGCGAGGACATTTTTTTTTTGCGAAAAGGGGATTATATTAAGCACACATCACAGTACATCCCACGAGTTTACAGAAACACCACCGGAACTCTTTGGAAAGTACAAAGGAGAACCCCACAAGAGAGAGCTCCAACTTGAAGCTTTCGCCATTGCCGTAAACCCGAGAGCGCAGCGCATCCACCTTCCTCCTCGTGAGACAGGTCCAAGCCTTGATCTGCCGCAACATCCGCGCCGAATCTCCTCCAAGACGCATCGTGGTCGTTGAAAGAACATCGACCACCGTCACACGAAGAAAAGCAGTCTGCGGTCGCCGGCTAAGCCGCCGCCGAAGCGGATGCATAGTCCGCCGCCGGTGAAACCCAACAACGCAGATGGGAACACATCCCCAAGGACTCGCATCTCCTCCTCCTCGCAGAAAGGAAGAACAAAATCCATCTTTCACAAAGATGGAAGTTGAACCTCTTGCTGTCGTCGGCCATGGAGTCGGGGAAGCCGCCTCGGATGATGGAGAAAGTCCGTCGGCTCGACAGCCTTCATCCTCACATCCAAGCCGTCGCTCGCCGGAGACGAAGCAGCAGAGGAAAGAGAATCTCACAATCCCAGAAGAGAAGACTATGTCGCCGCCGCCGGAGAAGATCCTCTCGCCGGAAAGGAGAAACAGATGGCTAGGCGGCCGCTGGATCGACGCCACCGAGCCTACCTTTATTCGACGGCGAAGTGGCCACGACCGCCACCCCCGGACACCCCACGACCGCCGACGCCAAAGCTCCCAAAGACCCGCTATCACCGACCGGAGACAAGGAAGCCCGAGCTAGGACGACACACCAAGATCCTCGCCGTCAACAAAGCGACGACGTGAGGAAGACAAACCCTAACCCTAACCTACTTAAGCATAAGAAAGAAGGGTCGGATATATACACCAAGATAGCGATTCCCAGCCTCCCGCACACCTCTCGACCCGACCGCCGGGAGGCGAGGGGGAGACAAATGAATCGCCGCCGGACGAAATCGCCTTCGAGTCGCCCCTTGTTGCTCTCTCTCTGTACTGTAGAAGGGAATGGGAGGACAGTTAAATGAGCATCATGTTTATATGTTTTTCATTTATGCAGTGGCAAGACAATCTAGTATGTGTAATAACATAATTTCTTACCTTATTTTTCCTATATCATCCAATCTGAAAAAAGCCCCTGTCACATTAAAAAAGCATAAAACAACTGTATATAAGTAATTTGTAATACTAATCAAACTCAAAATGTATCATTATATATGTTGTACTCTTGTGTTGATTATAGTTGTTTATTTATGCTAAAGAAATAAACAAAGAAGTAGATACAAGAAAACAGTGTTACAGTGTTGTGAAATATACTACGTGGGAAATAAAGGACAACACTTAAACAGAAGTAGTATATTTTTTTGTCCACCTACCGAGTCTAGTAGCACGGAATAAATTACAAAACAAAAATAAGATTAGAATTTTGTGCGAATGCTTAATTTGGAGCTAAGTAGCTGCTGCAGTCCTCTATATCTCAACTGAAACGACGATAGCTTTTAAACTTGACTACAGTTTAAAAGAAGTTAAAGCTTGTTTAATCAACACACACTACCAAGCTAAGAATGACGACTTTACTTCTTTTGTGACATGTTTGGTGTTCATACGAGTCTGTTAACCATGCGATGCTGAGTCTCGCTCAATTGGCGATTACCGATTAGTAATGATTAATTAAAAGATCTTTTCTACCATGCCAAAGAAAGAAGACTAGCTAGGGGCAGACGATGAAACAACACCGACCAGCAGACTACATTCGGACGTACCACTGCATTGCTTGAGACGCCGGGGGCGTGGCTATTCACCGCCAGCTAGCCTCTTCTTCCTCATCTCACCTTTCTTGGTAGCTAGGGGAGAAAAAGGAGTGATGATCCAATTAAAAACAACGAGCTCCGTGACCCGTGAGAGGGTCCTGAGCTTTTCGCCCTTGGCATCGAGACGAGTCGACGCTGCGCGATTCCATGAATTTGACCGGGACGGTGGAGACAGACACTGGGATGAGCAGTGACAGGACTGGGCAGCAGTTGGCTCATGCACGCACAGCCTCGCGGCGCTGTCACAGCCCGCGTGCGGACAAAGCTGCTGCCACAGCTTGGTCAGGCAACTACGGTGAGTGGCGTGGCGGACGCACGCGGATGCGCCACGACGCTGCGGGACGGCTCCACCACGACGATGAGCCTGTTCGGCTGGCTGTCTGACTGATGGCCGATCTTTATGAGAGAAATCTTGGGCGTACGATCTTTGTTAGAGAAAATACTACACCGATAAGCCGAGCGAACAGCGAACAGGGCGGATGTCGAGAGCAGGGCTGCAGTCATCACAAGTTCAGCACCAGGACGCATGCTGCTCACAGCATGGCGACAATGACGCGACATCACGCCGGCGGGCTCTCCCATGCCGAGATGGTGGCGGCCGGACCCAGGGCTGTTGGCGATGAGAAGAGCCACCTCTACAGCTACTCCGTACGCAGCTCCTGCTCAGTGCAGCAGGTCTCCTGGGGGCCGGCAAGCCTAGCTAGCCCAGCTGGTACACAGACATGTTACAGTCACGTTAGTGCACCGTCCTCTGAGGCTGTGACAAAGAGCGCCCAAGCACACAGCATCTTAAGATGGATCACGCTTTTGATTTGTGCATGCAGTAGTATCGTTCGCATACATGTACTCCCTCCGTCCGTTACTGTGAAAAAAATCTCGTACCCGGTCGAGTCCGAATTTTTTTCATTTATCGTCCGAAAGGAAGTAGAATTTCAAAAACACAATCAACGATCAATACCATGAAAATAAGAGTCTAAAGTGTTAATAATAGAACTCATGCTTTAATAGAGAAAGCCTGATCTATATCTATATCTCATAAAGGTTGTCTATCTAAGAATTTCCATAAAGTATAATTATTTGGTATTTACAACAAAGCTTGGAAGCCAAATCCAAAGCAACTCACGACCCTCTCTAAGAATAAGAATCATATCGAACATCGCTTTAAAGAAATTAAAGACGATGCCTTTGGTACTTTTCTCCTCTCCATTCCGGTGCATCAAACGGTGCAAATGCAATAGCCTTCCACCGGGTCGCAATTATCCTTCGTGTCCGATTGTGCCGAAAAGTACTCTGACAAAAAGTAGTTAACAAACAAAAGCTTTATTAGCTAGCTTGTGAGAATCGTCGACAAATTCATAGCAGTAATAGTAACTTGCGTTTTCTCTCTTCTATGAGTCAGGAATGGGTGGCAACTCGCGTTGGATGAGTATGTTATATGAGATTATAATAATTATAATTATATTGCCACATCTTCTTAACCTACCTAAAGGTAGATTGTATATATAGGAGAAGATATGCAGTGGAGAAAGCAGTTCATTGCCTCAATCTTCAGACATCCAGTCCGTGCTCAGCTCAGCCAACGCTGAGTCTGAACCGTGTGTGTGCTGTGTGTGTGAGGGGAGGCAGGGAAGTGAGCTCCTGCTCATCTTCTTCCCTGGTGCAGGGGAGGAGAGGGAGTAGAGAGGTGAGGTGCTCACCTCGGTGTTGCTGATTGTAGGGATCAACAATTTTTCCTATACCATCCAATCTGATCAATGCCTCCTGTGATATTAAAAAAATCATAAAACAATTATATATGTAATTCGTAATACTAATAAATCTCAAAACGTACCATTATATATGTCGTACTTTTTATGGTGGTTATAGTTGTTTATTTATGCTAAAGAAATAAACAGAGTAGATACATGTATACAACAGATTGGTCTTGTGAGAGATAATGTTTACTTCTTTTTGCGACATGTTTGGTGGTTCATGCACTGCATAGCGCTGGTAAACAAATACACACACATATGAATAAGAGACCTGTTAACCAAGCGATGCGAGTCTCGCATGGCGATTAGTCATGATTAATTAAAAAAATCTTTTCTGGCATGCCAAAGAAAGAAGACTAAGCCACGGTAGATGAAACAACACAGATCGACGTACCACTGCATTCCTTAAGACGCTGAGGGCTTGGCTGTTCGCCGTCAACTAGCTTCTTCTTCTTCCTCCTCATCTCACCGTTCTTCAGTCTCCAAAAGGTTGCTAGGGGGAGAGAGAGGAGAGAGTGATGTTGAAATTAAAGGAGCCGAGACGCAGAGGTAGTCTGCAGGTAGTAGCTTTATAGAGACTGCACCGACCGGCTCTGGCTGGCATGGCCCTCAGAGTCTCCGGCTCCCGTGACTCGTTTGCAGCCCGCCCACGGTTTCGTGGAAACCAGCCATGCTCACGAAACCAGCCATGCTAATCATCATATCAGTAGAAGAGAGAGGCGTACTCCTCCGTCCCACCGAGAGTTTGTCACCCCGGATTTCGTCGCGCCATCTTATTCGATCTTCGCCTTATTCAAATTTTTTGCACAAATATAATTTATTTTGTTTACGACTTATTTTATCAATAAAGATACTTGAATATTGATTAATTATTTTATAATTTATATAAATATTTTGAATAAACGGATGGTCAAACATCAAACAGTTCTCAAAAGTAAAAAACGACGAACTCTATGGGACAGAGTGAGTAGTAGGAACGCGGAATCTGCTTTGCTTGCTCTTCCCTTGTCCTTGCACCCTGTCGTGGGGTGATGCTGCTTGCTTTTGCACCGTGACAGCCAGCAGCCCGGTGGTAAAAGCGAGTGGCGTGAGCTCGTCTGTTTCGCCCTAGTAAGTTGGCATCGAGACGCTGCCCGTGTGTTTGGATTGCGGGTTGACGTGGGTTGGTGCGGGTCGGACCCGGATGAACCCGTGTTTGGTTGAAAACGTAGTGGGTTGGGTTCATCCCACGAAGGGAATATTCTCCTCGGATGCGGGTTCGTGGGGTTCGCCAAAAACTTGCGGACCATCTCGACCCACACGCACGGCGTCGTTGGTCCGTCATCTTCTCCTCCCTTGGCGCGCATCCCGCCCCCGGGCTTGGCTCCTCCAAATGGGCGGGCGCCGGGGCGGCCGCGGCCTCCCATCCCCGGCGTCCATGGGCGGCGCGGTCTCCGCCACGGCGCAGGCGTGGCTCCTCCGCCCACCGGCGGGCGCTGGGCGTCGATCCACGGCGCCCGCAGACGGCCGCGGCATCCCGCACGGCGCGGGCGTCCCGTTCGTGGGGCGTGCTTCGCTCGCCAGCGGAGGACGAGCCGGCCGAGGCGACGCGGCGCTGAGGGGTGGGAAGCCTGGGGCTGGCGCCGGGCGGCCCTCGCGAGGGCGCCGCGGCGCCCCGCCCTCCGCTCGCTCCGAGGCTCGGGGCGGATGCGGTGGCCGCCGCGCCTGTAGGCGGGCAGGCGGAGGGACGCGGTGGCTCACCGGGCCTGTCTTATTTGTCGGAGAGGTGGCCGCCATGGCCGCTTGCTGGGGGGCCGACGAGCCGCGTGGCTGTGGCTCAGCCGTCGGGCGCACGGGAGCAGAGGAAGAAGAAGATAAGGGAAAAAAAGAAAAAGAAAAGAAGTGGATGACAGGTGGGGCCCACTAACTGTATCGCTAACGGTGTTAAAATGGCATCTGTTTCATCCCTCTTCGTCCCTCCAACCAAACAGTAGAAAACTAGATTGAATTCATCCCTCAGAACCAAACACGGAGATGAGTTCACTCCATTTCCGTAAAACCTGGGTCGGACCCAACCCAACCCAGGAAGTCCCCAAACCAAACACACCCTGCGTGATTCCACTGGGACGAGCAGTGACACAGGCGCCGGGACGAGCAGTGACACAGGCGCCGGGACGAGCCGGGACGAGCAGTGACACAGGCGCCGGGACGAGCAGTGACACAGGCGCCAGCCGGCGCGCGGCGATGTCACAGACCGGCGCGGCGCGGCCTGGCTCGCTCGAATGCTCGATCGAAGCGCGCACCCAAGCAGCGACAGCGACACAGCTGCTGCCATGGCTGTCAGGAAACCATTGCACTGCCCAACTCGCCCCATACACCGTAGGCTGCTCCCGACGCACGCTGAACCTCCACAACGCCGCGGGACGCGTGCGCTAGCACGACGATGTCGAGCAGGCCTGCAGTCACCAGCAATCCAGCAGCAGCGGCGATGTGATGGTTCGGTGAGGCGCGGCTGCGACTCTGAGCACTGGCGACAAGAGGCGGGTAATGTCGAGATGGTGATGGTGGCGGCCGGACCCAGAGTCTGTGGGCGATGACAAGGGCCACCAGCTACACACAGCTACACGTCGATCGCTACCAACTGCGTTGCTGCCGCTTTGCGATGGTGACCAATGACACGAAGGGAACAAAAAAACCAACGACAGTTAAAATCCGGGGCAGAAGCGCGAGGGTTAGAGAGATCAAAGTTGAGATACACACAGCAAGTATTTTTCGAGCTACCACTGATGTTATAAAGGTCAACAGCTGGGGATGTAGATGGGTTCGTCACATACAAAATAGTGATGAGGCAAAGGGAGTTGCGAATAAATAGAGCCTTTATGAGGAGTAGAGGAACTGATTCAACCTGAATAGAAACTTAGCTGCATAGTCATAAGTGATAGACTTAAGGGGAGTACGTCCTTACATCCTCATACATAAGTTTGTAGATCACAATGAGATAGGAGGTCTGATAATAATATATCTTGCACTGATGGAGTTCATAGAGGGGTGATGCTAGCAAGTAATAGTCAGTTGTACGTACAATAGTTCGAAGGAACTCTGATACACGCTTAACACCTCTAATATATTTACCTGCTGACTGGTGCTCCAGGCCATCAGAAGAACTCAAAGGACCACTGACTAGCCGGTGCATACCGCACACCTCCAGCTAGTCCAAGGATTTGCACCAGATATCTTACAAACCTTTGCAGAGATCATACTCAAATCACACTCTAGGATTGCACCTGGCAACCCCGCTGTATAGGATGGAAACGTCACTTTCTGTTCAACCAAGTGCATGGCTAAGCAAACCCACACTAGTAGAAAAATGGCTTGTTTTCCCAGGCCTTAGTTGGCTTATTTACCAGAAGTCAAACCGGGACTACGGTACCGGGACTAGAAGTGGAGGCCTCAATGAGACCGGGACTAAAGATAGACCTTTAGTCTCGGTTCCTCCTAACAACCGGGACTAGTTGGGGTCCCAGGCTTGCCACGTTCGTAGACCCACCAACCGAGAACCCACCAACCGAGACTAAAGGCTCCAGCTTTTTATTTTTTTATTTTATTTTATTTCATGATTTGTTTTGGTTTTAAATTAGGTTTTTCAAATACGATTATACGCTGCAAATGATGTATGCATACTGCCGATTTTCACATGCACAAAACCCTGCATATGTGAACACACAAATAGGAGCGTGTGACCAGAAAAAAACTTCTAAAACCATGTGCCCAAGCCACCTTAACAAAAAGCCACATACCACCTCACAATCTGTGGCCTCAAATCCAAAATATGGCCTGATCCAGCCTCATGTCCTTGATTCACATCTAAACAATCGCCCTGTGGGCCACACAAAAAAATCGCATATTTAGCATTCAGTTCTACAGGCTCAACACATGCAGCAGCACGCACTCCACCCCCCAACCCCAATCCCATAAATAAGTATACATAATACATCCCATACCAAAAAAGCACGATGAATACTCACGAAGTACCATGATCCTTTCGAGTCGATAAAAAACCTCCACCTTGGCCCATGTTCTGAAGATGCACCTTGTCATGAAGCTTCTTGAATAACGTATTAAGAGCTGCCATAATGTTCCACGTGTAGGGTGCTCCCAAAACAAAATGGCTGATGCTTGCCTCTTCTCTCAGATCAACTGGGCTCCCAAAATGTACCCATATCCTTCATACCATTAACATGCTTTTTGGGTGTGTTTGGTTGCAAGAATGTTTGTGTTGCACAGGCTTGGATGGGCCGACATTTGGGTGTTTAGGTTGAGTTTGGCCCGTCCTAGCATGCCCCGGCCTGGCCCCGCCAGACGCTAGATAGCATCGGCCCAAATGGAATTGCAGTGGTTGGCAATTCCATCGTGGCTCGGGCTGGTTCTCGTGGGTCCGGATGCTTGTGTTTGGCCGCCGTATATAAGCGTGGCACTCACCACCCCCGGCTAGGGTTAGCCTGTCTTGTTCCTCCTCACCGCCGAGCCGCTTCCCCCCTCTCCCCTCGCCCTCACCCGTTCCCTTCTTCCTCCGTCGTTTCCTCCTCCTCGTGCCCGTCGCCGCCGCCGACGGTGGTGCTCCTGAGATCCCGGTAAGGCCCAAGGTCACCGGTACGAGCCGCGCTCCCTCCCCCTCCTCTCTAGCCTTTCTTCTCCCCCCGCGGTTTATGTCAATTTCGTGGTCCAGCAAGATCGTTATTCGGATTGGATCTTGTTGCTGAGTAGTAGGGTTTCTGGTCTATGATGATTGAGGATATGGGAGGCGCACCACTCGGTGACGCAGCCGGTCCATATGCAATGCTAGGGTTTGATTACTACTGCTGCTAGGGTTCCGTTAATTTGTAGCCCCAGATTTAGTTGTTCAAGTCCTCGTCTTTTCCGATCCGGGAGGCGCACCATGTGGTGACCTTGGCCGGGCCGATGTGCACCGCTATGGTCCGTTGATTATTGCTCATTCTAGTTTGGTTGTTCAAGTACTGTTCTTTCTTTCTTCTGATTCCTGTTACATTTGTCTATAGCACCATGGTTCGTTCAACTAGGCGTCAACAGCTTATTGCTAGGGGAGCAACATTGGTTGCAGTCTTGAGTGCTTGGCTATTTGCTAGATTTAGGAGGCAGGCTTCCTCTAGGCAAGGGATCACCTATGGACCCATGAGTACAAAAGAGGTTGAGAGGAACAACAACCTTAGGTTCATTTACCACAATGATGACAGTCGCTGTGTTGAGCTGCTTAGGATGAGGAAAGAACTCTTCTTCCAGCTTTGCAATCTGTTCAAGGATAGAGGCCTACTAAGACCAAGCATCCACATGGTTGTAGAAGAACAGGTTGCCATGTTCCTGATGGTTGTTGGTCATAACCAGAGATTCGTGGTACCGACTCCTCGTGTTCAAGAGGTCCCTGGAAACCATTAGCAGGTATTTCTAGGAGGTGTTGTATGCAGTTGGTGAACTTAGGGATGAAATGATTCGGCCACCCACTAATGAAGTGCCACCCAAAATTAACAACAGTAGGAGGTGGAACCCATTCTTCAAGGTTGGAGTTGTTTTACTCTAGTCTTTTTTGTTTTGCCATTTGGGAGTCCCATTTTGGTTAATGCTTACTTCTGTTTTAAGACCGTGTAGGGGCTATTGATGGGACTCACATTCTTGCAAGAGTTCCTGAGAGGTACAGAGGTGCCTTCATGGGGAGGAAACATGCCACCACACAAAATGTGCTTGCTGCAGTGGATTTTGATTTGAGGTTCACTTATGTCTTGGCTGGTTGGGAGGGGTCTACTCATGATGCTAGGATACTAGGAGATGCTCTGGACAAGGAGGATGGTCTTAGAGTCCCACCAGTTAGACCCAATGAGATGGTATGCTGTGTTTGTTGGCCGGCATCCTGGGGTGTACAGGAATTGGGCAGACTATTGCCAGCAGGTGCACCGTTTCCCTGAGAACAGGTACCTAAGCTACAACTCGTATGAAGAAGCTGTGGTTGCCTTCGAGGAGTTCCAGAGGGAGGCGCAGGCACAACACAATGGGGTGCAGCAACAGAACAGTGAAGCCCCTTTGATTACGGGAAAACGGGCGGTTAATACCCGCCTCCGCAAGCATGTAGACAAATTTAGATTTAGTTGAAATTTAAACGGGACAAACATAAAAGAACAGGTATTGCGAAGTTCATACTTCCATAAAAATTATGTTAATTACATCTCCGTGGAGAACACCCGTGATTAAGAGTTCCAAAGATGAGTACATGAAAATAGATTACATCATATGGCTTCCTATTACAAACTACAAAAAAAGAAAACAATGTCTTCGCCTTGTAGTCGTAGATGGATGTATGCATATGTCTTGCACATGATGATGGTCATTTCCTTTCATAATGACATTTCATTTGATAGGAGTCAACATATACTCCTCATATGATGGGTTGCTAGTTTGACTAGCCTTTTGGAAACCATGGTATGCACATATTTAATTCATGCACACTTTAATGATTATTTGTTACGTATTTATTTAGACTTTGACATATGCCCTTTGTTTATTTATTCGGCCATGTACGCATTGAGCTACATGTAGTTCGACATATATGCATGCCGACAAAAAAGTGGACCGATGTATCTATATGGTAAATATTTATTTTGTGCATTTGATCATGTATGTATGCACGTGGTTTATTTGGCATTACAACAGGTCTCGATTATATGAAATCAAGTGTGTTCGGCTTATGACGCAAAATCCATTTGGGCTATACATGGCGAGGAATTTACTTTGCCGAGGCAGCACCTGACTTGACCAAGATGCATAAATTGATTTATTTTATCAAGGTTATCATGAATTTCCATACCATGATATTTAGCCACAGGTTAATTTGGGCATCGAAATACCTTTTGTACAGTTGTTTGAACAGACGATACTGCGCATGCATGACAGGTGAGGCGCGTTAGCCTATTCTGCTATTTATGGCGTGCAAGCAAATGCTAGCCATACAACATCTAGTTGCAAAGTGATTTATTCGACCATGAATTCATGATTTTGCAACATGCGACAGGCATGTGATCTTTCCTTTATTTAACCAAACATATGACATAACAGTGATGATTAACTATCCTCTCAGCGTGATGCATATACATGTATACGCTATTTGTTAATTAATCTGACATGAACCAACACATGGATTTATGCAGGGAATTATGAATGAATTTATTGTTTTTAAATATGGAGTTTGGTAAGTGCTTATAGCCTGCCACAGATGCACGGATGGCGTGCTAACTGATGGGCAGCACATACATGGGCAGTTGTTTGTTTCATTTATTCAGACCAAGTTTGATCCAAGCATCTAAATTGGTTTGCACATCGGCAAGGAAAACGCTAGCGAGTTTATGGCTCACCTCAACCAACATGACGTAATATGCAACATATTTTAATTGGTTTACCAGTTTAATCAACGGTCTAAAATTTGGTCATGTAACCTGATTATTTAGCACTAAACATATACGCTTAGCCTAAGAACATGGCAGTTGGTTTTCTGCCGGAGCAGCCTTGCGGCCAGCATGTATTTATCCAAGTGTATGCGTGCTAGCTAGTCAAATAGCAACATGTATATGCATATGAACTGGAGTTGCTATATATGGGTGGCCCGGTATACGAGCATACATGTATATGCTGGCTAGCTAAACTAGCATGAGCGATCATGATATGTGGAATCTGATATAAAGGAACATCATTTGATTTAGTTTATTTAATATAGTTTACTTGAGACAGCATCATGATATGTGGAATCTGATATAAAGGAACATCATTTGATTTAGTTTATTTAATATAGTTTACTTGAGACAGCATAATTTCTTCAAGACATGATGTATTTTCTAACCGACGCATGAACTAGATATACTAGCCCATCAACCCGTGCTCGCACGGGGTAGAATCATATTAGATATAAGAGATATAGGAATTAATTAAAGTTATTGTTTAATGTCTCTAGATCATAAATAATACTGATATTAAATTATACTTTTTTTTTTTTTCCTTTTCTAACTCAATAGGTACACCAGATACTTAATGGTGTCTATTCAAGTGTGGTAAATTTGTCAATTATTGATCGACATGTCTTTCATCTATATATTACAATATCATGAATGTTAGTTTTGATTTCAAATTATTCATCTTATTAATTGCTACATAAGAATTTTAGGTCGCAGACTATACTCTTAAGTACAATGATAACCTAAATAGTGAATTCATTTAATTTTTATTTAGAGCTTAAAGGGAGATCTAAAATGAATAGGTGTGCTAACCTGAAGAGGACATATATTATTGTTTAATTTAAGCCTTATAATGACTATGTTGCACTTAGCATTATGGAGAAACTCATTCACCATGTAATACCTCTGCAGTCCCTCAATCTGGTGGGGATTGTTTTAATCCCCCATAGCTTGACCACCCAAAAAAAAAAAAAAAAAAAAAAGTGAGAGGAAGATTTATTATCTAAAAAAAGTGCAGGAAGGTATAGCCACTTATAGTCGCCACGATATCCTATCCACTTGTCAAGATGTTCGAATTTTATTATCAAAGAGTTATTTATGTAGAAATCGTTATAGTATTAATAAATGAATTTTTTATATGTAAAATATTCTAGTTAAAGTGCATAAATTATCTGAATTATATTTTTTTAAAAATATCTATGTAGTGGTTATTATTGATTCTAAATAATTTGTTAGTATATTAGTGTAGGAAATATTTTTTCCATGATTGCTGAAACGTAACATATATATTTATCCCTCATGTATGCATACTTTTTGATGTGCATGTACTTTTAATCAAATTTTGTTATATGACCATTTATAGGTGTGTATAATGTAGAACAAATTATATGCTTTATGGCTATTTATATATTTTGGCAATACTACATTGTTAATTTAGATATAGATTTAATAATGCTAGAAGTGGTAATTCACATATAAATTTAACGGGATGCATATACTATGTATTTCTTGGCATACCTTTGTAGTCTAAATATTCATGGGTTACCTTACATTGATTTACACATTAATAGGTGGTTATTGATTTAGAAAATAGCATGGATCCTATCTTTATTACTACAAAATTGGTAGTAGATGCTTCTAACTTTTTGTGAGAATTTCTAGATAGTTAACCTAGATGCTTCATTGGAGTCCTCTATTTACATTTTGTAGGAATTGTTATTTAGTGGATAGCAAAGATTATGTTTTATGTGATTATTCCATACCTTTGTGTTCCACCATCAAGATATATTTGAAATTCAACTTTTACTCTATGTATTGCAATTCCTTTTATCCACATGTTACTTTTTTAATTTCAATTCTATTGACTATTTATAGTTTATTAACAATTTTCATCTTTTATTTCATTGAAAAGGGTTCTAGCAGTTATTATTTCATAAATAGTAGTTTCACCTTGCAAAACATGACACTAATACATAATTTTATTTGTAGTAACATTATCTTATAAAATACCGAGTGCTTAAAACTACATTACCAAAATTGATGAGACATTATATTTTTAGCCAAAATTTATAAAGCTACTAAGAATAAATATATATGTAATTTATTATATGTGAGTGATTATTAATATAACTTAAAGTTAATTATCAGTAGCTTTGCTAACTTTTCTACACACCTTTTTTATAAAATACCGAGTGCTTAAAACTACATTACCAAAATTGATGAGACATTATATTTTTAGCCAAAATTTATAAAGCTACTAAGAATAAATATATATGTAATTTATTATATGTGAGTGATTATTAATATAACTTAAAGTTAATTATCAGTAGCTTTGTTAACTTTTCTACACACCTTTTTTATGAACATTTCTTACACACACGAAAAATTATTAAAATAAATATTTATCATGATGTGTATATGCTTAGATGGTCGACATTGTGGAATATATAATCATGCTTACTATTAATTTTACAATTGTGTCAATTTCTAAAATTTATTAGTTTCTAATGCATCTGGTGAGAATTTAACATGGTGTGTCGTTAACTTTTGGTTAATGTAAATATTTTATATGGTTATACTATTTTTGTAAGTTTTACTTGTTATTTTCTAATGCATTTGGTGAGAATTTAACATGGAGGGTAAGTTAACGTTTGGTGAATATAAATATTTTATATGGTTATACACTATTTATGAAAGTTTTACTTGATTTACTTATGGGATTGTACATGAATATCATTAATTAATAACATATCCATAATGCAATTTAAATACGATGTCCTCGCTAGTTGCAAAGTATTACAAAACTTTTAAAAATAATAAATTCTACTCCTACGTGCTAACAAAATATAGCAATATATCATGATTAGCATTCTTTTCTCTTCCTTCTAATGCACCTTTTTTTTAGATATATAGGTCATCTTGTATTATTATATATTCCATCGATCCTTTAATTCCTATTAATTAACATGGTATGATTTATGTATAAACATAGGATGAATTTGATCTTTACTTTAATTTGCTATATGTGTATGACCAAAAATGCATGGTAGAGATTGACATAGATTCATGGTAATATGAGCTTAACAAAGTGGCATACCTGTAGCTTAGCAAAGTGACATGCTAACAATGTAGACAAAGATCTTCCAATTCACCAGCGCTTTCACCAAGAGCAGCATGCCTATAGCTCCGACCATGCTTTTTGACTAAGGACGCTTGCTACAGTTGTGGGGATGTCTAGCAGCAGTTTGTCCAGAACATTATAATCTGGCTTGCCATGTCATCTATCTGGGTACATGCTAACAATGTAGACAAAGATATTCCGATTCACCAAAGCTCGCGCTTGCACCAAGAGCAGCATGCCTGTAGCTCCGACCATGCTTTTAACTAAGGACGCCTGGTGTAGTTGTGGGGATGTCTAGCAGCGGTTTGTCCAGAACATTATAATCCAGCTTGCCATGTCATCTATCTCGGTACCGATTTATATATGAAGCCTGTATGACATGGTATGTCATCGATTAGGAAAACAAAAAGTGGAAATAGACACTTCTTACGTTAATGATTACACAAATCCAGCTATGATGTCATGGTATGACATATTCACATTGCAAGCATATATGGAGATTCTGAACTGAGGTATGGTGCATGTAAATATTAATTTACAAATTTACATGAAAAAGAATGTTAACCTTGAGTTCCATCATAATAGACCAACAACATACAAATGCAGCACCAATGGATGTACAGGAATCGATATCGATGTTTTACCAGTAGACTATACCTATAGCTTAAATGATGACACAATGACTATTAATCAAAGCACATAAATTGTATTATCGATCTTTGACAGTTATGACCATACATGAGATGTGAATTTCATAGACTTGTACTCTTCCCAGGTGAATCTACCCTTCTTTTCTCAACACTTTCATGGTCTTCCAGGAAACAAAACATAATAAGATATCTTAAATCTGGTGCCTGCAAAAAGGAGGAAAGAATGCCTTTAGTGCCGAAGAGAAAGATATAATATAATTAGAAAAATCCCGAAGGGAAGCAAATCTACTCTGAAAGAAATCAATGGGACGACAATAATTTCAATTTGTAGTTGGAGTTTGGACCAAAAAAATTTGCTTACCGTTAGTTCCTGCAAGGGTTATCTGTCAGCAACTTGACAATCACGATCAGTCCAATCGATGTGGTCTCATGATGCCATGGCTAGCAGATAAAAAACAACAAATCAAGTATGATGTTCTTGATCAGATCAGAGCCTGACTTTGTCTAGTTCATGGATCACAGATCGAAGAAATCTACTACCCGTGCTCTTTCATCCCTTCAAACAACTTGAATATATTCAATGATCAAAAGTCTAGGTAGATTGTCATCTAACTAACAACATAAAAGATAATAGATGATTATTAGTTTACCTGCAAGCATCTGTAGAAGCTTCCAGGCTGGTAACGCAGAGCGGGAACGATAGCAGGCCCCTCATGCATGCGGCGAAGAACTTCCACGGGCTGCCCAGGCAAGATCGATGTGAGTGAGGGTTGGAAGGTCGATCCCTCATTGATTCAAGTCGTGCGTGACTATGGCTGGCGGCTGCCAAGCTAGGTTGGTTTGGCTACGTACGTGAGATAGGATGCGATGGCCGGATTAAATTATGTTTTCCTTTTTAATTAGATCTGGCTAATAATACGATGCATGACTTTCATAATGGCAGGTGGGTAATTCTTTTGGAAAAACTAAATAGATCCAATGGCTGTTACAATTGGTGGCAATCAAATCGATGGCTAGATCTTTCTAATTATTGTGAGAATTTCTTTGATTTATCTATTTTTCTAGCGTGTCTGGTGAGAATCAACGTGGTGCCTTCGTTGGAGCCTCCAATTAATAATAGTAAGATGCAATGCATGGCCAGTTAATTTAGCATACAGACGTACATAATTCAATTTCATTTGATGAAGGTTATGGCATGGCACTCTAACTAACCGACGCATGGAAAATTTTAGATGCACGCATGTATAACTATTTTCAGTTTAGCATGCAAGTTATTTATTTTTTTTTATCATGCACAATATGATAACCAGGCCGGCATCACCGTGGCCAAGAACATATGCAAATTTCTTGAGTGTGGAGCCAAGATCGCGCCCACACGATTTTACCATGAACCGGGTGGAGCCAAAGTGCGTCCACCAATTTTACCAAGGCACTCATATGTTGGCCTTTTACACCTTTACCGGGGCTCGTAGCCCATGCGCACAGCGCAATCATGATCATAACCGATCTTTTACCGGGGCACGTAGCCCATGCGCATAGCGCAACCATCACCGGCATTTTTACCTTTCACCAGGACATGGCGTCCTTGTGTGTAGCACTACCCTCACTGGCCCTATATACCAGGATGGAGGGAGGCACGATGCCGCTGCCGAGGTTGCTGATGAAGTTGCTGCCGGCCGGAAAGGGATTGGGAAGCAGGAGAGGAGGCAGATCAGAGAAGCGCCATGCGGCTTCTCACCTTCTTCCGGACCCTGGAGACGGCGTTGCCTTCTCGCGATGCACTTCTGGTGGCCTTCAGCACGGCAGATCGGCAGCCGGACGGCGATGGATTTGCGGTGGGCAGTTGGCAGCCTGACGGCACACTCTCTTTCAGCAAGCAGCGCGGCAGCCTGGCGGTGTGTATAGAATATGGAGCGGGGGTTTTGAGCGCTGGCAGCCATCTGCTATTTATAGACGGAGCAGCATGCGGTTGCCGAGACTAATGGCGCTCTTTTCATTTGATTTTCCCTCGCTTATTCACCACTTAAGCGGCAATTTGAACCTATTTGAATCAGAGCCTTGGTGCAAAGCGGCGGGAGCAGTTGCCAAGGCCAAAGGCGGGAGTAGTTACCAACACTACCAGGGCCGTACCTCGAATTTTGGAGGCCTTGAACAAAATTCATAATGAGGCCCTAAATTTTAAAAAATCAAAGCATGCTTTCACTTAATTATAAAGCTTTAAATTTATATGGGTTTCACACTACTAGGTATAAATCAAATCTTAATGCTAAAAGAGTAAAAACTAGTATGCAAACAATTAGCACCATAGCAGCTAGTATAGCAGACTGGTGGTAGCTGTAATTTTGGAGGCCCTGAACGGTCGCACATTTCGCACACCCTAATCGCCGGCCCTGACACTACTTGACTCTCTTCAACCTGATTTGTGTTTGCTAATGACGCCGGCCGGCGCGCTTAAGTTTGAATGTATTAGCGCGTACAGGAGTTTCCTTGCCCAGCCCGCAAGCCAATATATTTTATTATGGTGATTAATTTATTTATGAAATAAGAAACGATTTATATATTCCCTAACTAGACACACTTGTAAGTCACGCATATGCTCGTAAGGTGTACGTGCGGTTGTAGCTAACAGGTGTGCACATGCATAGGTATATTTGTTTCCACTTTGTTTTATTATTATTCCCTTCTTGTCTTTTCTATTGTTTTAATCATCACGTATACGTATGTATGCATGTATATGTGTATGCATACCACATACATATATGCTTGACTCTATGTATATAGAGGCATTCATGCATATAATACGTGCGTGTCACAAGTTATATTAACTCGTTATTTGATTAGTATTGACGATAAAATCGGTAACACACCAAAACAAGAGCTAGATCGCTCTACGTAGGCAAGCCGAAAATCGGGAATCGGCAAAGCCTAGGGATGTCACACCGGACCGTGTGCCTCCAACGATGAGCGCGATACGCAAGACACGCGTCGCCGGAGGAGCCTCGTCGGGGAGCGCGGACGCAAGACACGCCCGGCGAAGTCTCTTGAAACCCGAAACCCCACACGCCGGGACGGACCCCCTGAGGGGGTGTAGCAGCTATGGGCTGCCCTAGCCGGCCCCGACCGCCTAGGGCGTGGTTGTCGCCGATCTTCCGTTCATGGCATCGGGCGCGATGAAGGAGAGGAGAATGACCTACAAGCAAGACGGTAGTAGATGTGTTTGTTGATTGGATGTAGATGGGATCAAATCGCCATGAACCTCTTATTATATAGAGGAGGGTGGTCTTATCCTTTTAGGAAAACGCCCAAAACGCGTTCCCAAACATCAGGACTCTCCAAAACCAACCCGAAATAAAAAATCGTTTGAATTAGGAAAATCTCGGCGTAGATCGCGAACTGCGCGGACGCCCGGGGAATAGCAGCCGCCGGACGGGTCCGAGAGCCATGCAATTGGGCCGTATTTTTGAACGGCGCCGGCAAGACGCCGGATGCTTTCAGCAAGATGCATCGCGCCGGACGCCGCCAGCGCCACGCCGGACGCGTCCGAGAGCCATGCATCCGGGCCGCAGATGCTAACGGTGCGGACGCGGCTCCATGCAATGCCAAAGATCCGTATTTGGTGTTATTTGTGGTTGCATGCCTCTTTTGCTGATTTCTTTGACTTTCGTGCCTTGCATTCCTTCTTGGCTATGTTTAGGACATCTTTGACACGTGTTCTTCATATAAAATAACACCATCCATGCATCCATTCATTCTCTTAATACGTTGTTCATGCATAGGACTATTTTGGGTGTCAACATATGCCCCCCTTTTCGGGGAGAGAGGTGCACGAACCCGAAAACAAGACAAAGAAAACCAAACAACGCGAATGCCCATCATATCGGTTGTGTCGGTAACTAAGGGCTTATACTATGTATCGGCCATTTTTGTTCTAAGGGCGATGCATGCATCGGCCATTGTTTGGAGAGCACTAGGCCTCTTACCAAACACTAGGAAAATATTTTTTCAAATACCTCCCGTTAATCGCCTTTTGCTTGGCGTTCTTCATTCATAGGCTCAAGCATATAGGAGTTCCCGAATATCACTTTAACCATCTTGAAAGAACCTTTCCAATTGGGTGACCGCTTGCCAAATTAATTGTTCTTTGCCCCTATCGGTAATATAGTTTGCCACACTAAGTCACCGATTTGGAACGACTTGCTCTTCTAACAAGACTTCATGCCACCTTCTTGGATGTTCATCTATCTTTTAATAAGCTTGATCAAAGTCTTGTTAGGGGATTCCGCTTGACCATTGGCTTGAGCATAATATGGAGATGAATTGAGCATCTTAATTTTGTAAGATTCGGCAAAATCATTTACCTCCTTTGCCATAAATGACGTTCCTTGATCCGTAGTTAATATTTGAGGAATGCCGAATCTATGAATAATATGCTCAGTGATGAACTCAATTACCTCCTTGTGTGTCATGTTCTTCAATAGAACCGCTTCCGACCATTTAGTGGAATAGTCAGTAGCAACCAAGGCGAACTTACGCCCTTCGAAGATGGAGGATGAATCTTGTCCAATAAAGTTTAATCTCCATCCACGGAAAGGCCACGGTTTGATTATAGGATGAAGCATAGCAGCCGGCACTAGCTGAATATTCCCAAACCGTTGACACTCTTCACAACCTTTGTAGTAGTGAAAGCAATCGGCCATCATAGTAGGCCAATAAAAACCAGCCCTTCTTAGTAGCCATTTCATCTTCGGAGCCGATTGATGCGTACCACAAATGCCCTCATGCACTTCTACCATTGCCACTCTTGCTTGATCTGTCCCTAGACACTTTAGCAACAAGTCTTCAGCGGTCCTTCTATATAACTCACCATTGCATAATGTATACTTGAAAGCAAGCCGCCAAACATCCTAATCAACCTTAGTGCTAGGATCCTGCAAAAATGACAAGAGAGGAGCTCTCCAATCTTCTAAATCGGTGCTATCATTGTCTAAAAGAGAAATAGACCGATTTAAAAGAATTCTACTTTGTTGTCCCAAATTACTAATGACATCGGTTTGTCCAATTAACTTTGGTTGAACCGAATTTTCACTAGAATCGAAACAAGCAAACTTCATGCATTGGCAAATGTTGTAAATGAAAATATCTTTTACCTCAAAGCCGGATGCATATTGAGCAAGCAAGTTTGCTCTTTGCACACATTTTATATGCAAATATCTAAAAGCATGATTAACACCATTAATCGGCCAAACTTGACAAAGTAAGGCACGCGATTGAAAAAGCGATATATAATCGGCTCAAATATGATTGAACATTAGCTACGATTTAAACATGCATAAATTCAATCGGTTGAACTTGATAAACAAATAAAAACCATGATTAAATATACACGTAATTAGCTAAGTTTGCCAATCATATATATACCTTCTTCTTGCCCCCGGGCCTTAAGTTACCGAAGTAAAATTCTCTAGGGGTCTTCTTCAAATAGCACGATGGTTGTAAATATTCATCGGCTATATTGCATGCTTCGGGCGATAACAAAATATCGGCCATACGAATTCACATACACAGTATGCATGGCGAAATAAAATATTTTGGCTCTTGATCATTGATAAGCGTGATAATTTGGCATCCCTCCATAATATAAAGATCCACTCCAAGAATCAACATAAGAATATGAGGGATAACCATTCATACCATGAGGTGAATTCCACATAAGCACAAGCGAGAGAAAATGGATGATGCCATGACAAATGATTTTGATGATTTGGTGCAAACCTCCAATTTGGCAATCGTGTCTTGAATCTTTTTCTTCTATCTTTTGTCTTATTTGCACCGCTTGCTTGATCAACATCCTTTTGATTTTTAATGCTCACTTTAGGGACCCATGCTAAGCCCCTTTCTCTTAGCTTCTCTCTTTTTCTGGCTGCAATTCTTTTTCCTGCCACTTTGGTAAACCGATTGAGCATGTCGGTTTTGTCTTCATTGTGGATAGTGACAATTCTTTCTTGTTCTTAGATACTTTTATCTTCTTTTGTTCAGATTTAGTACCGCAATATAAATGGCTGAATTTTTAACTTGTTTACCATCAATTGCCGGATTTTTCAACAATGTAATCGGCTTTTCAATGGTGTCATTCAGATCTGAATTTTTCTTTTTTCCGTCCATCATACTTCACGCGGTAAACTTGCTTTACCACCTTCCCTTTTGGCGACTCACGGACCGATTTTGATCAAATCGGTCTTTTTGTAAGATGATGATTCTTTCAAGCGTTTGAACTGCATACTCCACATGTTGTGGCTCGAAATATGACGGAACATAAACCTTCCTTTGCCAATGTTGATTTGGAGGTTTATGTTTTGGAGGTAACTTTGATGCTTGGGTTTTCTTTAATCGATTCGCTTCCCTATCTTTGTATATTTAGCTAGAAGCTCTTGAGCTAAGCTTCGGTCTTCTATTGCCTTTTTCTTTGTCATGCTCCTTGCCTCCGCTAGCTTTATGAGCATCTTCCTTTCCTTCATCTTGATGGGCCGGGCTCCAAAGAAGGACCTCCGGCCGATTCCCCTTGCTCAATGGAATTAATCGGCTTTTGGCGAAGATGGAAAGATTTTATTTGCCCCCGGTGTTCCCTAACATCGAGCAATATTGCTATCCTTTGAACAATTTTAGCATGTGGTTTGTAATAATTGGTGCGATTCTATCTCTTGATAGATGAAGCCGGATATTTTATCCATTATCTAAAAACATATTGCTATCCTTTGAAACATCTTCAATTTTAATTTCGTGGACAACAATTCTGTCTTCACTTGAGGGTCTTCCATCTCTCTCTTGAGCGTTAGAGCCTTGATCTTCAAGTGAATCGGCTAGTAGTGCAAAGCCGATTCAAAAAACATTTGCCATCGGGCCGATTGAATCTAATCGGTCCACTTGTTGAGCCTCAAAAAACCTCAATCGGTCATTATCAATGTCCGATTGGATCTCATGATGAAATACATTGCAACTATGAGTATTATGATCAAATGAATTACACAACTTGCAATACACTATGTAAAAAAAAGGCCCTCTGATGGCGTTGAGGGCTTCTACTGATCTTGTAGCCGTCGCCCATTAGGTCTCTAAATGTCGACTTTACGGAGACTTTGGCCCGTAGCGGCGTGCGCAATAGGCTTTAATACGCACGGGATTTTTGTGCGTCTCAAACTTCCCGTCCGTAGTGAGCCCTTGTTACACACGCCGCCGTGGAACGCGTCGTGTCCTGGGGTTTTGCTCGACCGTGGTCTACGAGATCTACGACATAATTGTCTAAGATGTGATCGTACCACTCGAAACGCCACGCACAGCGGCATCGATGTCGACCGCGTACCACGCCCAAAAGTAGTGACGCACGAAGCCGATATGCGATCGTAACAGTTCGAATGTGCGGACGCGGAACAAGAAGGCGCTCGTGCCACTAACGCACACACGACGGGACGCTTGTATGCATCGCGCGACTCTAATCGTTATCCATTCACGGACACCCGATCACTATAAGGGTTCGTAAACCGCTATTCAAATACGCACTGGTGTGGGAACGCGGCCGACCGCGGATATCTTCGCATTTACGAGCACGCCGTGGTACACGTGTTCCGTGTCGCCTACTGAGCTACAGATGCGATTAGATCGCCGATCGTAACTACACTCCAGTTCATAGACGCTTGTTTTGTACTACCGTCTCGTGAACCTTAATGCACTTTCGTGACGCGTGGGTCGCTCGACCGTAACTCGTATAGAACTACAAATCGCATGTTTAAAACGATCGTCCGCAATGTGCCCCGTGTTACGACGGTTGTTTGCAACAGGTGTCGGGAAGTAACACACGAGCTATAGACGCTGCTTTTAGTAAGCTCGTCCGCCTTCCTTTCCGGCTATTACAGACGTTCTTTTTGTAACCACGTCCGGTGGGATTTAGTCGCTTTTATACGGTAATCGCTTTTGATTCCGCGACGATCAGAACGTTACGTATTTTCGTGACGCTTGTTCGGTGTTTCGTGACGTTTCTTGATTCTGCCGACGACATTTAGTACGAAAACCTACAGCGCCAAGATCGGCGGCCGTGGTCCGTACATAGATAATGCATCGTTTCAACTATGCAGCAGAAATTGAAAATGGTAGACACTAGCAAACACAAATAATACAGATGGACAGTCCGATCACAAACAAATGGCGAAGGCAAGAAGATTGCAAATTCAGGTGTATCTCGATTGTTCACACGGATGTACCGGTTCTTCAGGGGCACGCCACGCATTGTTCACAACACAAATAACACAGTTCACATGCATGTATCCAACTTTGATCGTCATGCAAAGCAAGGGAAACAAGAATACGCTTGACATGCATGTATCCACCCGATCGTCATGCAAAGAAG
Source organism: Hyparrhenia diplandra (assembly GCA_015847255.1). NCBI lineage: Eukaryota > Viridiplantae > Streptophyta > Magnoliopsida > Poales > Poaceae > Hyparrhenia > Hyparrhenia diplandra. The sequence continues at coordinate 334,875 of JADLZK010006520.1, forward strand.
GGAAACAGAATCAACTCACGGTTTATGAAACAAAATGCTCGCCGGGGTCGATGACATGTTCCATAAGAAACTTGGTCATCTTCTCTCTAATATCCTCCAAATTGATGGAATCTCCCGTCAAGTCAAAATCCTAATACAAAGAAAGGTAGGCGTAAGTGTTTGTGTACACATGGTCTATATTGCCAAACAAAGGTAGGCACAAGATGGAGTCGCACTTCGAAGTTACCTCGTGACGATCCAAATGAACTTATTTCATCGCAGCCCATCAAGTGGTGCACCGTGTAGAACCCACATGTCTTGTTATCGGTTTGCAAACAGCAATCGCAATCATATGAAGAAATTCGATAAATCTCAAAGGCCCAATATTTGTGTTCCCAATATCTCGCAAACATATATTTCACAAAAAAATATCTCGCAAACATACGAGAGATCCGAAGTTTACCTTCTTTTTATGAGATGGGTTTAAGGTAGTGTTGGAGTCCAATAAAGTAGTTATGTCTAAGCATGGACAATTTATTGGTGAAGGCTATGGTTATGAGGTTTGTTTCGCCTAAGTTTGGCAAATTTTTGTAATAAATCGCTGAATCAGATTTGTGACACAATTAATGATAATTCGAAAGTGTTTGGCATTCTCGTTTGTGTCATGTGAAGTTTGGTGTCACATCTATCTAGCTTGCAATTATTTTTAGATGTGAATTTTGGTGAGCTTGCAAAGTTAATTCTAGATTTCACCATTACCAAAGGTTCTAAGTGTTATAATTGTGTGCAATCTAAGCAACCTCGAAAAGTCTCACAAGGTAGTGGAGGAGAGGCTCTTGGCACCTCTAGAACTCATACATTCTCGATCTATGTGAGATGAATGGTGTGTGCAAAGAGATATTTTATGTCATTAATTGATGATGCTTCTAGATTTTGCTATATTTACTTGCTGAAAACTAAAGATGAGGCATTATTAGACTACTTTAAAATCTTTAAGGCTGAAGTTGAAAATTAACTAGAAAGAAAGAAAAATTAACCAACATGTCTTGTTATCACTTTATCGTTTTGTAAACAGTAATCGCAAACATATGAAACACATGCTAGAATTTATATATGATGAATAGTTCCCCTAAAATTCATATGAAGAAATTCTCGATAAATCTCAAAGGCCCAATATCTTGCAAACATAATGGGCTTTATTCTTTTAAGAGATGGGTTAAAGGTAGCGAGGTGCGAGTCCAATCAATTAGTATCTAAGCATGGACAATTTATTGATATGGAGGTAGAGGTTTGTTTTCCTAAGTATATATTTGTAATTTTTTGAATGGGATTAGACACAACACCACAACTATAATTGGGAGTTTCAATTAGAAAATCCTAAAGTCATGAAGTTTGGTGTCACATCTAGGCTAGCTTGCGCAGTTAATTCTAGAGTGAATCCAGGGAAGAGTATTTTAGCGCTAAATTTAGATTTCACCATGTGCAATAGGTTCGGAGGTCATAATTGTTGCTTGAACCTCCAAAGCCTTCAAGGGTTGGAGAGGCTAGACCACTTGCACCACTTGCATGTGAGATGAATGGCCCTTCCAATTAGAAAATCATAAAGTATGAAAAATAATATTTTCTATTTTCCTCTAAAACAAAGATCTCTCCATTATTAGACTACTTTAAAAGGTTTTGGGAAGCGTTGAAAATTAACTAGAAAGAAAGAAAAATCTTCCAACATGTCTTGTTTCACTTCATCGTTTGCGTCATCCCGTCAAACATATGAAAAGGCTAGAATTTATATATGATGCGGGATCTAAAATCAACATGGAACACTCATCGACAAAGCTTGTGCTCTAATGGGCTTTATTGCATCAACACCATGAGTACTTCTACAGGTGCGATATCAATTATTACATCCGTTGATGTGGAGGTAGGGAATTGTTGAACCCTATAATTGTTACAAGGGGATTAGAACAACACCACAACTATAATTGGGAGTTTCAATTAGAAAATCCTAAAGGGAACTATTGGACCCGGTAATTGTTGCAAGGATCCTAAAAGTATTTTAGGCTGGTAGTAATTTTGAAATTCCTATGAATGAAGATCTTTGTGGTGATCTTTACCTTCTCGAAAATGGGTGTGGACTTGCACCACTTGCAATAAGTCTTCCGAAATTAGAAAATCGATAACATTGTAAAAAGAACTCCTATTCCCTCCGCACCGTTATTCCATAGTAGTCTTGCAAGGTTTTGGGAAGTGTCCAATAGTTCCCAAATCTTCCACAATTTCGCTAATTACTACCGCCATAAAGCTTCTCGGATCCAACAAGGAACAATTACTGTGTTCAACAATTCCGCCCGCATCAACACCACCGTGTACTTCTACATCAACATCTATGTTCTAATCTTATTGTTCATCATGTTCAACTGGTCGGTGAACCGCTATGTTTACATCAGCTTGCCATGATCATGCTTTCTTATATACTATTGGATCATGTCATGCTTCGCTATATGCTTTTAGATCATGATATGCTTTGTTATACGATGCTAAGTCATGCTAGTATGATACACATGTTTACACTAGTTGTTATGATCATGTTATGCTATATGATGTTGAATCATGCTATGATCTTGATATGCTTTTGTGTTATGCTAGTATGCTTCACATGTTTAATCTAGCCGCTTTCAGTTCGTCATGATTTTTTTTATGAAATTAATCTAGAAATTGCCTAATATCTCAACAATCCAAAAACCTTATTATAGCCTTTTTCTTGATTTAACTATGGCTTTTTTTCATCGACGTCTTTGAGGCTAGAAAAAAATTTCTAGTGCAAATTTTAAGAGGTGGCGAGTTAAGGCCATGCTCTAGCTACTGGCTAAAATGTTTTGGATTATTGTTGGCTTGCCTCGAGGGAAATATCTCCGAGAGAAGATTCCGTGGGGCAACACTATCGACCGAATGCAACCATCGATATATATTCTAAGTTGTGCATTATGGAGAGCTTTCATGACTACAAGATGGTTGCTAACCGATCTATAGTCAAGCAAGCTCATGAGGTTCAAAGACATGGCAAAAGAACTTGAACTCCTTAAGTGTGTCATACCCAACGAGTTTGTAGCCGTATGCATTAATGCTAAGTTGCCTTCTTCATAGAAGAGCTAGAAAATATCAGTTGAAAACCTGATAGCATCGCTTGATGTTGAGGAAAAGATTCGGGCAAAGAACACTATTGAGAAGGGGAACCAGAGCCATTCTGGCACGAATTTGGTGTAGGAAAACCCACATGGCAAGACCAAAGGTAGGAATAAATCTTCCAATGCCAAATTAACAACTACCACCCAGAAGAAGAAAAACAATGATGATGTGCCTTGCTACACTAGTGGAGAGCTTGGTCACTTTTAAGAGTTGGGTTTAAGGTAGTGTTGGAGTCCAATAAAGTAGTTATGTCTAAGCATGGACAAATTATTGGTGAAGGCTATGGTTGCCACATATGGTCCGATCATTCATCAAATGGATGTGAAGACAGCTTTTTCTTAATGGAGAGTTGGATGAGGAGATTTACATGGATCACCGATGGGTTTGTAGTAAAAGGTGAAGAGCAAAAGGTGTGGAAGAGAGTGGGATTACTTTATCACAATCTCACTATGTTGAGAAGGTCCTGAGCCGATTTGGCTTTATGGATAGAAAGTCTTCTCCAACACCTTATGATCCTAGTGTGACATTGCAAAAGAATAAGAAGTGTACCAGAGATCAATTGAAGTTTGTGCTCGAAATTGTTGGTCCACTCATGTATCTAGCTAGTGCAACCGCAATTTAAAGGGCCTTATGCTATTTTAAAGGTACAATGAGTTATGGGATTTAGTGATTCACTATTCTAGGCACCCACCTATGCTAGAGGGGATATAGTGATGCGAATTGGATTTTCGATATTGATCAAATCTACGCCACTAGTGGGTATGTTTTTACTCTTGGGGGTGGCGTGGTGTCATGGATGTCTTGTAAACGACTATTTTGACTAAATCAACCGTAGAGGCGTAACTTATCGCTTTGGATATAGCTATGCTCGTTATATGATGCTAAGTCATGCTAGTATGATACAAATGTTTGCACTAGTTGTTATGATCATGTTATGCTATATGATGTTGAATCATGCTATGATCTTGATATGCTTTTGTGTTATGCTAGTACACATGCTTAATCTAGCCGCTTTCGTTCGTCATGATTTATTTTTATGAAATTAATCTAGAAATTGCCTAATATCTCAACAACACAAAGTGGTTATTCATCTGAATGGAAACGCAAGCGCACAACTTCAATTGAAGCACTCTACTTACTTTTGTGTATATTTGCGGTGAACCAAAAACTTTTTGGCCCTCGTCACCTCCTTAGCCGTGGGATTGAAAACACGCCAAGTAAGCCTACACATGAGTAAAATGTAAAATGTCACATTCTTTTTTTTTTTATTTTTTAGTAACATAATTAAGAAAAAATGCATGGGTCAGTTGTAGGTTAGGAAACACTCTTTGTTTTTTTGCCATAAAATTTTTTCAACGGAAGCGTATCGACTTCAAGCCGGGCGCAGAAGTCAACAAAATAAACCCTCCTCCACTTGATAGCAATGACAACAAAGAATCCGTTGTCCACCAGGGTTATGCGCAAACATGACAAAATCCTTGTCAAGATGTTTCCTTAGGCCCCATTCTAGATATGTAATGCCCATCTTTGTAGTGCCCGCCCGCCGGCCGCCCCTTCAAGGTCAATGGTTCAGGATCAAGAAAGCCAACCGACAAAGACATGGCCCTAGCTTCCCGAAAGGTGCATCTAGGAATAGAGGCATGCAAAGCAAATTTAGCAAGCAAATAAATGAAGAGGCATCCCAAATGAGTGCAGAATAGAAGAAATTGTACTCACAAGTGTCATGCAAGCGAAGGATGGACACATCCAATACATCCAAAGGCCATGAGGTCAAACAAATCGTCGAAACCCACATTGATCGCAGCCTCTTCGCCCGTGTCACGCCAAAAACCTCTTTCACGGGCACCGCAAAGAAACGCCACATTTTGCCTATTTGTGGTCGCTTGTCGCATGTACCACTCATGAAGAAAGACAAGAAGGCCCCGCCTTTTGAAGATCTTCGGGTGATAGCATTGAGATCCATGCCGGTAGTTAGGGTTGGGGCAAAGGCGAACGTAAGGGCATTCGGCTACTCCCAACCGCAGTCCCCGAGCTCATCTATTGCAACCTGTGCTCGCTCTAACCGCTTCGGCCTCCAATTCCATCTCAACGGCAAAGATCCGGTCCGGCCCGCGTCAATGGCTAAGGCGCAGCCGCTTCCGCAGAACCACCTATGTGGCTAGAGGTGTTGGCAGCGTTGAACAAAGTGGCCTTGTAATTCCATCGCCTCCGCCTTAGCCCCGAGCTCATCTATGCACATGTCGCAGCACCAAGGCTTCCAACCAACCGAATCGTACATACCACCCACATGCCCGGATGCCCGCCCCTCTCGTAGTAACATCTCCCGTAAGCCACCCCGTGGAACCATCATCCGCCTTCCAATCAACCCATGTAGACATACCACGCAGATGCCCCTCGTTCGCTCGGGGTGCCCTGTGGCCCCCGTGAGCTCATATCTTTCCCTTACACCAATGACATCGAAAGGACGGGCTGCCTTCTCTAAAACTATCTTAGATAAAGACCGAGCCTCTTCACAGTCCAAACAATTTTAGCCTTGTCACCGACACCGGCAAGATGCTCAATGCACGCAAAAAAGCCCGAGCAAGGTTCTCGTGGATATTTGTCCCAAGGATTCTCGGATTCCTTTGGCGGCCAATTCCTCGTCCTCCTTCGCCCACTCTTTGGAGAGTGCCGCATAATCAACTATCCCAAGGCACCTCATTTAATAGGGCGATCGAAAAATTCAGGCTACACCGCGGCGGCTCGTCTCTTCCCCCCCGATGATGTGTTGTCGCCGTTGGATCGAAATCATCGAAGTAGCTTCATCACCCGAACAGATTTGAAAATTTCACGCCGCTCGAAATTAGCAAGGCCCTAATATTATACGATTCAATTCTCAGATTAGGGGCGCCTATGAGGACTACACAAACCACGAGGCAATGCATCACAAAAAAAATGTGGTTCAGAATAGAGGAATATGAACAAACCGTAGTTTAGTAACAATTCATTTAATAGGCACATTTTTGTAAGACAAAGTAGTAGTAGTAGTACTCTACAGAGCAATCATTGTTCTTGAGCATGTATATTCATCTATAAAGAAAATATGAAACAAAGAGTCGCAGTTTCCTACGACCCATGTTTTAGATCGCTATGAAATTTAGAGGCAGCCACATTGCTCGATGCTATTGCCGCTATAGCGTTCGCTATGGTCGCTATAGCGGCGCTTATGGTCGTGCTATAGCGCTATTTGCAACGTAACGCCAAGATGCATTTCACGCTATAGCGCTATTTGTTTCAAATAAAAGGAAATCAGGACAAGTATACAATTATAATTTGATAAGTGATAATGATAACCATATAATAAAGTTCTCATCCTCAAAACAAACAACCATGAAGGCAAACAACCATTAAGGCATCAAGTCAAGTACATAAGCAAACAATCATAAAGTTAACAAATCACTCAATCACTAACAATTAGGCTAGGTCGATCAATTTGCCAATCCATAATTTGCTATTTGAGCTTAGCGCCATAATAGCGCAAAAAGTGCAATAACATGACACTATTTGAGCTTAGTAGCGCTTTCCTATGACAAAAACACAATATATCAACATTATAAAAGTTTGTCGTTTTTGACTTTTGAACTTCATCTTTGACCAGCTTATTCAAAATATTTATGCAAATCATAAAATAAAATAATCAATATTCAAGTATCTTTATTGATAAAATAAGTCATAACAAAATAAATTATATTTGTGCAAAAAATTTGAATAAGACAAAGCATCGAAAAAAGATGGCACGGAATGACAAAACAAACCACATATATCAACATTATAGTAGAAGTCGTGTACCGTTCAAGATCTACAACACCATATATCCATCCGAGGACAAAATCATCACCTTTTCCTCACTTACAGCGACACACTGTGTGCTCCTATCTCTTCCCGCCCGATGATGCGTTGATGCCCGCCGTTGGATGGAAATCACTAAAGTTGCTTTCGTCGCCCGAACAGATTTGAAAATTTCAGTCACCTCAAAAATAGCGGGCCTAATATTATACGATTCAATTATGTAATAGGCACTCTATGAGGACTACACAAACCACCGAGAGGCAGAGAACAACAAAATGAAGTTCGGGAATAGAGGAATATAAACAAAAGCGTATTTTAGTAACAATTGTTTTAATAAGGACATTCCTATAAGGCAAGATAGTTGAAGAACTCTACAGAAGCAAATCATTCATTGTTCTTGAGCACGTATATTCATGTATAAAGAAAATAAGGAGCAAGATTTGCGTTTCCTATGACGTAAAAACACACGAAATAACAACATTATAGTAGCACTGTGGTGTAGGTTCAAGATCTACAACTCGACATATCCATCCGAGGATAAAATTGTACAGTTCAATTCTGTAATAGGCGTCTATGAGGACTAAACAAACCAAAGAGGCAAAGAAAAAAAAAAATGTAGTTTAGAAATAGAGGAATATAAACAAACCGTAGTTTAGCAACAGCTTGGTTTAATAGGATCATTTTTGTAAGATAGTTGTACTCTACAGAGCAGCAGTCGTGTTTCTTGAGCACGCATATTCATCTATGAAGAGAACAAGCAGCAGTAGTTGCACTTTCCTATGACAAAAAACACACGATAATAACATTATAGTAGCAAAAAACACGATAATAACATTATAGTAGTCGGGTGTATTGTTCAAGATCTACAACTCCATGTATCCATCCGAGGACAAAATTATCACCTTTCCTCATGTATAGGCGATCGAAAAATTCAGCCGACAATCGCGTGCTCTCTATCTATCCACCCGATGATGCGTTGATGCCCGCCGTTGGATGGAAATCACCAAGTAGCTTCATCGCCTCGAACAGATTTGAAAATTTCGCCGCCTCGAAAAATTAAAGGTGGCCTAATATTATACGATTCAATTTTGTAATAGGCAGTCTATGAGGACTACACAAACCACCGAGGCGTAAAACAAAAAAAAAAAATGTAGTTCAGAATAGAGGAAATATAATGAAACTGTACTTTAGTAATCGTTGTTTTAACAAGGACATTCGTGTAAGACAAGATAGTTTAAGTACTCTCCCAGTAGTCATTGTTCTCGAAAGCACGTAGATTCATGTATAAAGAAAATTAAGCAAAGAAGATTTGCATTTTCCTATGACGACAAAAACACACGATAACTACATTATAGTAGCGGTCAGTGTCAAGTTCAAGATCTACAAGTGCCCCTGTAGTTCAAGAACCATTCATGTAATAGGCAATTTTTTTAAGACAAGATAGTATTATAGATAGTATCATGTTTCTTGAGCACGCATAATCATCTATCAAGAAAATATGCAGCAAGAGTTGCGATTTCCTACGACAAAAATACTAGATAACAACATTGTAGCAAATCGGTGTCGTTCAAGATGTACAACTCAAGTATATCCATCTTAGGATAATTACGCAGATAAATTATGTAATAGGCATTCTATGAGGACTAAACAAACCAAAGAGGCAGAGAAGAAAAAAAAAAATGTAGTTCAGAAATAGAGGAATAAACAAAGTGTAGTTCAAGATCCAACAAAATGTAGGCTAGGAGATCGAGGAGGAGGCCAGCGCTGTTGGAGATGACAAAGCGGTGCTCCCGCCGCCGGGTGGAGGATGAAGCCGGGCGTAGAAGGTGGCCGGGCGGACCTCGCGGTCTCTCCTAGAGATGGTGCCTCGTGACCCAGTGGACCGAGTTGCAGACGGTGGGGGAGGACGGCCTCGTCGTAGCCGGTAGCAGATTATCCCGGCAGATCGCGTCGCAGATGGATCGGAGGTGGGTTGGACGGTGGTCACGCGCGGATGCGCCGTCGGCTTGAAACCCGAGAATGGCGAGGGCGGTGGTTGGATGCGGCGGTGGTGGTTGTCAACGGCGGGCGGCGGCGGCTGTATACCCTAGAATCGCCTGTGAGGACGCGGATGAGGAGTGAAATGAATCGCCTGTGAGGAGGCGGATAGGGTTTTGCGTTTTGCGAATGGTGGGCGCGCAAATTTTTGGAAAATTTTGGGCGGGCACAAGGTAAAGATCGCCACTTCAGCTGCATCTGGGAGAAGGCGCGTAGTGGGACCTCCCCGCCAAGATGAAAACTCGAGGAGGTGGGGTGAAGAGTGAAATGATTCGCCTCGTGAGGAAAACAAAAATGATAGTATTCTCAAAAGTGCGTATGAATACATATTTCTCTCAAAAAAAACGAAAATGGTAGTTTCCGATTTTTCCGTAGTCATTTTCGAGTTTTTTCCGATTGTTGCCTAAACGGAAACGGAAGTGGTAACCGCGAAAAAATGAAAATGATAATGGTAAAAATAAATGGAAATGAAAGTGGAAACAGTTTTGCCCTCTTCCGATCGTTTCCGAAGATTCCCGTATTTAAGCGGTAATTTACCGTTGGTTACCGAATCAAGGGCACACACAACCAACATGCACATAAGGCAAATATTTTTTTTGGAAACTACCCTCCGTCCCAAAAAGAATGACGTTTTTGACTTTTTAGACATCGTGTTTGACCATCCGTCTTATTCAAAAAAGTTGTATAAGATCGTATCAATTTCGTTTTCTCTCTCATAGTAATTCTAAAATTGATGTTTTTTCTTTCTAAAATGTTGTAAAATCATTCTCTATCAAGCTATTGTATTCTTACACGCCTACGACTATTGTAAAATTTTATCAATAACATTACTGATTTGAATTTTAAAAATTACAACTTTAAGCAACATTTTTGGAGCACCTAATGATTTCAAAGATGAGAAATCATGCATGAACATGAAAGTTTTGTATAACTTCTTAAATATTAAGATGTATACATCTTTTGGTCATTTCTTCATCCGACGACGCCACAATAACATTGTTCACAAGATTTACACATGTCTCATATAGTTGATGAAACTACGAGCACGGCACACACCCTGGCCATGGCATCGGGGCAAAAGTGCGTGCTTGGGGCGAACCCTCAAGCACGGGCACGGCACGGCCCGACACGTTAAGAAAGGGGAGGCACGGTGAGGCTCGGTGGCAAATATAATGGTGATAATATTGTACATATACTTGGTATAATATTGTACATATAGTTGGTTTAATAAGGTACATATTTCAAACATATTAATATAAATATCAATAACTTTTAAGATATTAATTTTATAAATGTAAAAATTATATGAGTAGATTTGTCTTAAAAATACTTTAATAAAAGTATACATATATCACATTTCCATAAATATTTTTATAATAATAAGAGGTCAAAGTTGTATTTTGCTGTCCTAAACGACTTTAATTTCCCTGAAGAAATCCCATGGTGTGTTTAGAATACTTGGTATAATATTGTACACATACTTGGTATAATATTGTGCATATTTGGTATATTAGTTCCGATATTAGCATCTTGTTTGTTAGTGGCTTTATCATCCTAGCCTACCAAATTTAGGTTCAAAAGAATGCCTCCTCAATTTTTGGGTAAAAGTACCTAGTTTTTTTATTTCCAAAATTGATAGTAGTCCTCGTAATCAACATTAAATGTTTCGATGAATAAAAACCTGAAACCAAACCTTTAATGGAGGCATTTCAAGAAGAAATCAAGCCCACTTGAACGGTTGTTCCGAAACTTCCCAACGTGCCGCTCGGCATTCCAATATGTTTTCGGATACGCCACGATCTCATTCATGGTTTCCCACGATCCCTTGTTCTCGCCTACAAGAAATAAGACGAAGCGCACCGGGCTCTCTCCTTTACCTCAATCCTCAGATACTCCTTCATCTCTCGCCTTCTTGCCCTCTCGCTTCACTAAAATATCAAGCTCACCGATGGCCGTCCAATACGCAACCTTGGCAAGCGCCGAGCCGAGGAAGAGACAGGAGGAAGCCGCGGTCCTCATCGCCGAAGTTGGGTGAGTTTCATTACTTGATCCGCTTCTTGTTTTTTTCTTGTAATCTGTTCTTAACGCAACCCTTCGCTTTTGTTTAGAGATTCCGGCGGCCGAGGTAGAGGCAGGGGGCACGTACTTCCCCGATGTGAGGAAAACAGCTCCGCCGGTCATCCCGGACGGGGTGCAAACTCGGCCTCCTCCGATTCTTCATCCTCTTCATCGGGATCGGAGTTGAGTATTCACGCTCCTACGCCGAGAGCATCCGCGCGGAGATGAGGCGGGTTCGTAATGAGTACCCGTGTACTCTCAAAAGATGTCCGAGAAGGAGCCGAATGGGAGGAGCAGACGGCGGCAATTCATCGCTTGCATCGGTGGTTTGTCTTCGAAAAACCTTGATCTATCTCTCGATTCAACACTTTGCTTTCCCCGGTAGAATTTGATCTTTCAATTGCAGCGCTTATATCGCCGAAAACGCCCTGATGACGGCTATCGGCACCGTGATCGCGACAAGGTGAACGCCCGATGCGTGCAAAGGTTGTTCGACCGCCGATCCAGTAAACGACCGCGATCGATGATCTCGCCGCCACGGCCTCTTCATCGGTGCGGGCATGAGCGTGGCGGCGATGGCGACGCAGCGGAGGAAGACCTCTCCCCGCTACCCGATGGGCTTCAAGACTAATAACCCGCGAACTTCGACACCGATCCGTGAGTCGTTGTTCGCCGATATGACGAGCACGCCGACATCGCCGAGCCATCCCTCTAGCAAAGGTCTTCGAAAGGTCTGTTCTAAAGCCTTTTAGTAATTTGCCACACTTGTTTTGCCTAAGAATCTTGCCACACTTCCGATTTGAGACATGTGTGTTATTAGTTGTGATATATAGTACTAACTACATAATCCATGTGCTATATATTTATTTTTCAAATATGTGTGGATGTTTGCTACCGAACGTAGTGACAGTTCTAATGAAATCTATCCAAATTATCTGGTCAATTTGAAAGCATATATATATAGTATGTTGCACACCAAGATAATTAGGACAATTTTACTCTAGCGGAGCAAATAAAAATAGGCATCTCTAGCTACTCCTATGAAGCATTTGAGGGCTTTTCCTTTTATTTTCTATTGAAAAAATGAAACAAATTTTTAAAAATAGAAATAGTCCCGACGGGCTACATTGGCACTATGGCCTCGCCTCACCAAGCATGCACGGGAGAATCGAGGAATAGACAAATGTACAACGAGCGGATGGCGCTTTTGCCGCCGCCCCGCGGCGTATTCAACGCCGCCTCGTCCCTGTGGCATGCCCAGCGTAAGGACGCGGTCGCCCACGCGATGAGGCCGCGAGGTCGCTCCGCCGCTTGAGAGCAAGTAATACAGCCAAGAAGCAGTTTGCCAGGTTACAGCCTTCTCCCAGCCCCACCCATACAAGAGTTAGCTCTTTCTAATTAATATAGGACCCACTTGTCTATCTCACATATTGTTCTTGTGCCCAAGCCTACCGTAAGCTTTTATACCTTTTATAGCCTACCATAATACTTGCTCGAAGGCGGGCGTCTTTTCGCGGCGGCAGAGTACAAGATCGATAATCCGCAGATCGATAGTACGTGATCTCGATACCGACAAGCCAAATCGTGGAAGTATTCGGGGTAACGCATGAGCCGGGTCCGTATTTAAGTAGGAGTACTAGGCCGAGTCGCCCTTCGCCCTCGCCCGGTGCCTCGCCGATGGAGACGGGCATCGCGATAATGATGACACCGCGCCCGATGGCGCACACAGCGCCGCGAGGGAGACCGGGCCTAAGCTACTCTACGCAAAGGTATGCACGCACGCAAGGTGTAAATGTTAGAGACGCGCTCTATCAAAAGGTTGGCATTCATTACGCCGTAGTACTAGCATCGGCCATGTCGTCGCAGCCTCACCGGCCGTGGCCCGCTCCTAAAAAAAGCCTACTCCCTCCGTCCCAAAATAAACGCAATTTTTTTACTTTTTACAAACAAGTGTTACAATATTACTATCACCCTCCTATTCTTTTTTTTTTTTTTTTTTTTCTCCTTTTTTTTAATTTTTTTCTTTACTTTTTTTTTTTTTTTTCTATACCAACAGGTCCTACTTATAATTTTATCAAAATATATCCATGTGAGATCTTATTTTAAAGGTTTTATTAAAATAAATTTAATGGTGCAATCGTAATTTGATTTATTTTTTTGGTTCAAGAGTTATAACCCTTTTTATGCCCATAGACATGTGGGACATGTTGATGATGTGGCACAAGGAAGGGTTAGTGGGCTGGTGAGGTGGCATGCTAGTGGGGTGATAGTGGGGTGGTGAGGTGGTGTTGTGTTATTCTAAATCATGTGTTGCGTGGATGTTTGATTATTAAGGGCACTCACAATGCTAGAAACTATATCATGGTTTCTAAAGTCTTGGACATTGTGTCAAGAAACTATCTCCCACAATGCAATTTTCTATCATGATGTCATATGGCCCACTTGTCACTCTCACAAATTGTCTTGGTTTACGTGAAGACCGGTTTCTTAGTTAGACTTGGTTTCTTGTGTTTTTCCTCTCTCTCTTCAATAAATATAGCGCCACATCAGCAAAAAGCAATAAATAGAGGGGTAATAAATGAGGATAGAAACCATGGTAGAGTCTCGCATTGTGAGTGCTTTAATTGCACCCGAGATGATGAATGAACAGAGTGGTATATTCATATTTGCCGTGGTGTATAATTAAGATTCGTGAACAATCACTAGCATGGATGTCGATGGGGAAACAACCAAATTGAGAATTAATTGTAGATCTTACGGTTATGAAACTTTCTAGTTTAAAACCTTTTGATTTGGCATTATCTTGTAATGGAAAACTAGGTCTCAATTTTTTTAAAATAAAATAAAACAAATGAAATTTGGAAATTTAAATTTTTGAATGACCTCCGACAAACTACCAATATAAAGACCGTAGTTCCCAAATATCCATGAAACTTTGTAGTTTACAAGCTTTTGATTTGAGATCATCTTGTCATGGATAAACATGCAAAAGTTCGAGACATACATCGCGCAGTATTGGGAAAGAGCGCGCCTCCGTCCATTTACTTGCTTTGATGCGTTCCGCTGGCCATGCATGTACGCATCGCCGCCGACCGCTCCCGCCGGAGTGCTCACCGGCCGCCCGCCTCCTCGTAACGCACCGCATTATATATTGCGAACGCACCCGATATTGCCGCCACCACCGAGGGCCGCCCGTTCAGGGCCGGCCAAAGCTCCAAGCAAAAAGCCCCCACCGCGCCAAAGCTCCAAGCAAAAAGCCCCCACCGCACCGCACCGCCGCCTCTTGCCATGGAGAACCTTCCGCTGGAGTTGCTTGAGGACATTGCGCTTCACGCCGCCATGGCCGCAGAGGATCCTATGGAGGACCTCTACAACTGTGGGCCACTTGTACCGGACACGAAGCGTGCCGCGGGCGCCATTGTGGACCGGAGCATCCCACTAGACCGGTGCCGCAACGACGGGCGCGGCGGGTCGACGCCGGTTACGCGGCTACGCCTCGCCCCGTCAGATTACGTGGCGAGTATCGCTACGAGTCTCATCACCGAAGCTCGCCGAGGTCGGCAACCCGGAGGCGTGCTTCAGAGCGTGCATGTCCGCCGTGTTCGTGGAAGGCCGCGACACCGCCTCGCCACCTCTCGACAAGCCGGAAGAAGCCGCCAACTCGTGGCATGCACCGCCGCTATGTGCACGCCTTTACCGCTCTATGCGCGGAACACCGCCGCCGCCGATGACGACCATGCCCGAGAGGTGTTATGGAGATTGAGGAAGAAGATACGGCGAGGTGGCAAAATGTTGGGGAGCTTGAACGCCGCCGTCGCACTTCAACAATGCAATGGCAAAGTGGTGACGGACGCCATTGAAGGTAAGCAGCTTTCATCTTCCTCCTTCTAGCCCAACCGGTGCCTCGCCATGACGGGCATCGTGTAGATGGGAAGATGAGGCACAGATTTTACTACGATCGCGCGGCATTTCGTTTTAACGATGAGTATAGTGCTAACAGGATTTTATCCACAATGCCGCGGCGAAGTCACGTGGTGTACCGCAAATGAGGAGTGTAGGATTCACGGGCGCGAGTGTGATAGGTTAATCTCACCGCAGAGCACCCGGGCTCGATCTAGAGGATGATGATGCGGTCCGAGCGAAGCGCCTCTCGTTGTGTGCATGCATACGCGTGGTGATGCATGTATGCATTGGTTGATGTTCGATCGATCCTTTGAGTAGCGATGATGAACCCCGAGATGTTTTAATTCGCTGTAATCCATGTGTTAAATTTATTTGCGATTCTCACCGCCGGCGCCACACGCCCATGGTCGCCGCGAGCACCTCGCCGCGACGAGCTAGCCGACTGGGCTGGACTCTCACCCTTCTCTCTCATTCTTGATTGCAGCTGAAATGATGAGTAGAACAGAGTGCCAATGGTACGTATATTCATGCTTGCGAGGTGTTAAATTTATTTGCGAGGCCATGGCCGCCGCGAGCACCTCGCCGCGACGAGCTAGCCGACCGGCCGACTCTCACCCTTCTCTCTCATTCGATAGCATAGATAGCAACGCTCTAGGTTTCGGTACGGTGGTTGTCCTCCCGCCTCTAGGGACCACATCTCCGTGACATCCCAAGACGCCGTGTGCTGCCCATGTCGGAGAACTTTTCGTGGCTCAAGAATTTTAATATGTGGTCAAAAATCAGAACGAATGGTCAAACAGGGATTGTAAATAAGACGAATGGTCAAACAGGATTGTAAAAGTCAAACACGGACTTTTATTTGTGGGACGGAGGGTGTATGTTACGCACCGTGCTTTCGAAAAAAAAATAGCCGTTCGGGCTGATTTTGGCCGATGGCTGATTGAATAGTATTTCGTGAGAGAGAGAATAAGCCGAAATAAGATAAGCGAAGTTCGTATACGTGTCCGTCCTTCGCCCTCGCCCGCCCAATCGGTGCCTCGCCGATCGAGACCGGCATCAGATCGTTGCCGATGGAACTGCGCCAACGATGGCAGACATGCGCCCTCTTGGCAGAGAGGTGTGTGGGATATGCAAAGGATACGCATGCAAGGTCATGGAAAAAAAAAAAAGTTTAATTTTTTGAAACCTATATTTGCTATACACACGCCAACATGAATCTATTCTCCTCCACGCACACAAGGCAATCACTCCACACTATCGACTACTCCCACTCGTATGTTTGAGAGCAAGCGGTTAGAGATGGTTGCTTTAGAAATCAAAAATAGAGGGTGGAAACATCTTTTCCGTTTGTTATAATTTCCATGTCGTTGTTCAAGACAGAGGGGTTTTTTGAGATTTCGACATTTGTAATAATTGGCTTTCCTAGGTTTTTTTTAACCCCATTGTGTACATCCTCGGATGTCGAGGCCGGATTGTATTATCCATTATCTAAAAACTATCGACAAGATTCCTCCGCCACTACCGCCTTGCTACCCGAGAAATGAGTAGGTTGGGCTCTAGCCCCTATCGATCAAAATTACACATAGCCCTATCGATCAAAAATATATTGTGCGCATGGAGTTAGCGAGTGCACCTCGCCCGCCCTTAATGGCGCCATATCCCCTCGCGCTGCCGTGGGGTATGAAAAAGAAATGTATGAGTTAGAAATCTATGACCGTTAATGCACAATTTTTTTTAGATGATATTTGACTATGTGGCCTTAGAAATCGTCAACGCCGAAGTTTGCAAATGTGTGTAGTACACTCATATTCATAAAAAACCACATTGTGTATGTGTTCATACTTGTTTATCGGTTTGAGTATGTTTAGATACTCATATTAAGATTTATTCTAGATCTTACTACATCTAAAAATTTCGAAGGAACCTATATTTTTTAATATATTACATAAAATGTCATACTAGACCATCCATGTATATAAAAAAGTATATCCATATACTCAATTTATGAATGCATACTTAACATATATACCACCATAGATGGTCTAGTATGATCATATATACTTCATCCACATGCACTTGGTTCGGTCTATATATACCACAAATCTTGAGATATACTATGGGTGTAGAAAAATTTACCCTATATATATTTTTTCTATGTTTCTTCCGTTTTCGAATCTACTCCAACTCACCACCACATACCGCCCCACGAACCACTCACGAAGCTAACCGAAACCCTTCTCCTTCACTTGCCACCGGGCCCCGCCTACCCCACCCAAGCCATATACACATGCCACCCAAATTGGCCCACACAGTGCACTACCACCCCCATTCCACGGCCCCACCCCCATTCCACGCAAAAAACACACCAACCAAAAATCAAATCCTCTCCCAGCCAAACCGGGCAAGTCATGTGTTTTCTCGCCCTCCATCTCGCATCATCGAAAGCAAGAACACCCGCTCATCTTCCTTTTCCCTGCACTCCAGAGCCCGGGCTTCCGAGGAAAACCGTGCCGCTAAGCTCCCCGAGCCATGCCGCAGAACCTTCCGCAGGAGTTGCTTGAGGATCGCAGCTCGCGTCGCCATGGCCGACTGACAGATCCTATGCAGACCTCTACACCCACGGGCCACCTGTACTGACACGAAGGCACTGTCACGGGCGCCACATCGACCGAGCATCCCACTAGACCGGTGCGGCGACGACGGCGCGGGTCGACGGCCACGTATGCGCCGGGTCGTTGTACTACTGGGCGCTGAGTTTCGCGCGAGTCTCATCAGCGAAGCTCGCCGAGGTCGACAACCCGAGGCGTGTTTCGTGAGAGTGCATGTCTCGCCAGTTCGTGGAAGGTCATGCACACCGCCTCGCCGCCGGGCTTTGCCGGAAGAAGCCGCCAACTCGTGGCATGCACCGCCGTATGTGCATGCTCTTCGCTTTTACAGCGGAACGCCGCCGCCGCCGATGACGACCGTGCCCGGGCGGTGTTGCAGGGAGCTGGAGCGTGACATGGCGGCGACGATGGCTGCATCCCCGAGGACCGCGAAATGCCAGAACTCCGAGAACAGCAAAGGGAAGTGTTGCGAACGACTTGTTGGTGGCGCCATATGTAGAGAGGCGCGATCTTCGTCTTCCTCTTGCACAACCCGTGGCTCGCCAGACGGGCATCGGTGCACATGGGGAGACTATCTGCGACACCCCTTCCGAATGGGGGCATGGCCCATGGCATACAAACCCCTCGCTCGCACCGAGGAGTGTAGGATCCTCGCCGAGTGTAGTAAGTTCTTCCGTGTTGCACGATGGGCGTGGAGTTGCACGAATCTATCTTACTTTTGGTACGTGATGGTTGATGTATATATGTGGTAATTCGTGTTATTATCACGCTTTTGCGATGGTGAGACCTTTAGGGCTCAAGAACCCTAATTTTTCTTTTTTACTCGCGGGTCAAAACTTGTAACTAGTCTTTCTCCCTCATAGTAACTCCAAAATTATGATTTTTGTTTTTAAAATTTTTTGTCAAATCATGCTCTATCAGGCGATTGTATTCTTACTTCTATTACTCTTGTCATGTTTCATCGATAAGATTTTAATTTCAAATTTCAAAAGTTACAACTCCAAACATCAATTTTGGAGCACCTAATGATTTTAAGGTAGGCAAAAGAAATATTACAAGACGAAAGCCTTGGGATAGTACGCCGCTAGCCGGATACCGCCGCCGATGAGTGCACCGCCCAGCCCGCTCATAAAATCCCACGTCCGTGCACCGCCCGTGCATGGGGGCTACGCGATTTTGCATGCTCACCAACCGCCGTTCAGCCTCCCGCCGCATGACAAAACATAGCTAGAGCGCCGTGCAGCTTCCACCAAAAAGCCCCCCCGCCGCGCCCCTCGCGCCATGGAAAACCTTCCGCGTGACATGCTTGCAGAGATTGCGATTCGAGTCGCCAAGGACGCCGCAGATCCCATGGAGGCCCTCGCCAATCTGCGGGCCACATGTTCGCAGATGAAAGCGCCCGGCGGCGACCCCCCGTGGGACGGAGGATCCGACCAGACCAGATGTTTCAGTACCGGGCGCGCAGGGGGTGTCGCCGAGGATCGCGAGTCTTGTCACCAAGCTCGCCGCCGTCAAGAACCCCGGACGCAGAAAGCTTCATAGCCGCATGAAAGCCGCTTTGTCGGCGTCGCCGCACCGCCACGCCATCGCCGAGATGCCGCGCGCGCCGCCGTGTCGTGGCATGAAACCGCCAAGTATGTTCTTGCTCTTGTGCTCTGGGCGGCTAACACCGGTGCCGTGGACGACGACTATGCCCGGCGGTCGCTATGGAGATCGGCGGCGACCGCCGCAACGGCCGGGATGTGGAAGAACATCAATCGTATTTCGGCCCCGCCGAGATGCATGGAGCAGTATGGTGGCCTACTTGGCGGCGCGCATATACCGTAAGAGTGGCGCCGCCCTATAGCCCAAATGGTGCCTCGCCATGACGGGCATCCGCAGGCCGCCCAGACGGACGGCTGCCGTGGTGGTCGTCTCGGTGATGTGTGTTGCATGTTCTCGCAGCGAGGAGCGCAGGATCCGCGACGAGTGTCGAGGTTCTTCGCTCAACTTAATCTTTTGCCGTGGTTGGTGATCTTTTTACGATCAAACTTTCTATTTCTCGCTCTAGATGGGGACCTCGATCGAACAAACTTAATTCCTCCATAGCTTTTGGTGCGCACGTGATGCTTGATGTCGATCCCCGTATGTGCGCGTGATGGTGAGAACTGAGAATTTTTCTTAGTTGTGATTAATTGTGAATTTGTGATGTATATGGGAGTTACTCCCTCTATCCCATGGAGTTTGTCTTTTTTGACTTTTGAATTTCATATGTTGGACCATCCATCTTATTTAAATAATTAATCAATATTCAAGTATCTATATTTGATAAAATAACAAAATAAATTATATTTATGTAAAAAATTTGAATAAGACGACGCATCGAAAAAGATGGCACGGAATCCAGGGACGATGGCAGACGTTCGCCCGCGAGCTCTCCACGCAAAGGATACACCTACACACGCATGCACCGTGCAAAGGTTACAGACGCGCTCTATCAAAAGGCGTTGGTATTCATTGGCGCGCCTAGGCGTAACACTCTTTCTGCTTAATGAAAAACGCGCCTAGGCGTGCTCTTGAAAAATTTGGCGCGGTCGCGAAAATAAGCTGTACTAGATGAATTTTACGCGCGACGGCGCGGTCTCGAAAATAAGCTGTACACACCGGTCATGTCGTCGCAAGCCTCTCCGGCCGCTCCCTAAAAAAAACACGTGGCTGCACGGGGAACGCACCCGGCCCGGCGCCACCCGTATTATTGTCGCTATTCACCTCCGCCCCGCCCGCGCTCAAAGTTTCCAGCAAAAACCCCCCAACCGCGCCGCCGCCCTCGAGCCATGGAGAACCTTCCGTGGGAGTTGCTTGAGGACATTAGCGCCCGCCGCCGCCATGGCCGCAGAGGATCCTATGGAGGACCTCTACATCCCACGGGCCACCTATACCGACACGAAGCCGCGTCGCGGGCGACATACTGACGGAGCATCCCACTAGACCGGTGCCGCAACGACGGCGGCGGGTCGACGCCGACGGCTACGCTCGTCGGCCCGGGCGCCACACTCGCGCGAGTACCGCGGAGTCTCATCAAGAAGCTCGCCGAGGTCGGCAACCCGAGGCGTGCTTCGAGAGCGTGCATGTTCGCCGTGGTTCGTGGACGGTCGCCTCACCGCTCGCCGCCTCGACAAGTCGAAACAAGCCGCCGACTCGGGCATGTGCTCGCCCGTACGCACGCTCTTCCTCGCTCTACAGGCGGAATGCCACCGCCGATGGCGACCATGCCCGAAGCGGTGTTGCGGAGATCCCGCCCGACACGGCGGCGGCGACGACGCCGCCCCGACGCCGGAGTAACCGCCGCGAGCACTTTCGCATGTGCAATAGAAGTGTTGAACGACGTTGTGCCCCTCGCTATCAAGAGTGGCAAAGATCCTCCTCCTCCTCCGCCCAACCGAGCCTCGCCAGACAGCATCGGTGCATATTGGGAGACAACTGCGGCGACCTGGCGCAATGGGGCCCACCGCTGCGGTGGGTGTACTGCAGCGAGGAGTGTAGGATCCGCGTTGAGTGTGGTATGTTCTTCCTTGCTGCAGCGTTGGTATAAGGAGCAGGCCGGTCTACATATATGTGTGTGTGTGTGTGTCCTGTGCGTGTGTACATCTATCTAGCATAGCTCTAGCTAGATGATCTAGATCGATCAAACAGCTTTTGCTAGCTTTTGGTTGTGTGCATGCATGGATTGGTTGATGTTCGATTGATCCTCTGAGTAGCATGCAGTGATGAACACTGGTGAGATGTTTTAATTCGTTGTAATCTTGTGTTATATTTTAATTGTGTGGTATGGTGTTTGTGATTTAATAAATGTGTTGTATTTCTCTAAATCATGTGTTGCGTGGATGTTTGATTGCAGCTGAAATGATGAGTGAACAGAGCGACAATGGTGTATTAATGTGTTAAATTTATTTGCGATTCTCGCCGGCGGCGCCACGCAGCCATGGTCGCCGCGAGCACCTCGGCGTGGCGTAGCTAGCCGCCGCCGGGCTGAACTCACACCGGCCACACCCTTCTCTACCTTGGAACCTCGAGGCTCGCCGGCTTGGAGGTTATGCCTCGTGCCGCTGACGCCGCCGAACACGCCGCCCGGCCGCTGTCGCCACCCCCGAACACCGCCATGTCCGCCGCCGCGTTCGATCGTTCTCCGCGACGGCAACCCCTCTCTCGACCCGCCCCCGCCTCGACCGTGTGTTCA
Source organism: Hyparrhenia diplandra (assembly GCA_015847255.1). NCBI lineage: Eukaryota > Viridiplantae > Streptophyta > Magnoliopsida > Poales > Poaceae > Hyparrhenia > Hyparrhenia diplandra. The sequence continues at coordinate 356,685 of JADLZK010006520.1, forward strand.
AAGGAATTTACGCCGTTGCGTTCTGGTGCTTTCCATAACATCTATTTGACCTCGGCTTGTCGCCATTGGCCGGAGCGCCGATCCCCACTCCGCCGCACTCCGCCACCGTCGGTGTCGAGCTCGGTAGGAGCCTAAACCCGCTCATCCAATAGCGCATACTAGTAACGCTTAGGTTATGGGGATCACGGTGGTGGTCCTCCCGTCGCAAGAGAGACCTCATCTCTCGCTAACATCCGCAAGACGCCGGTGTGCCGCCACGTCGGAGACCTTCGTGGCTCAAGAACCCTAATTTTTCTTTTTAACTGCGGGTCAAAACTTGTAACTAGTCTTTCTCCATCATAGTAACTCCAAAAATGATGGTTTTTCTTTCTAAATTTTTGTCAAATCATGCTCTATCAGCGAATGTATTCTTACTTCTATTACTCTTGTCATGTTTCATCGATAACATTTCAATTTTAAATTTCAAAAATTACAACTCCAAACATCAATTTTGGACCACCTAGTGATTTTAACAGAAGAAATCTTTACGCACGACCGTTGGGATAGTACGCCTGAAAAAAAGCCGTCTGCTCATTCCATTGCAACCGCTTTCCGGCGTCATTTCTTGATCCGACGACGCCACGGTAACATTGTTCTGTTCAGAGTTACACATGTCTCCGGCGTTTATGAAACTACGAGAGAGATTTCTAAGATTTGTGAACAATGTCACTAGCACTTTGTTGGATGGGGAAAAAACTAAAATAAGAATTGTAGATCTTGCTAAGTTCTAAAAACTCTCTAGTTTGGAACTTTTTGATTTGACATTATCTTGTAATGGAAAACTAGGTCTCAAATTCAAAAAAAAATGAAATTTAAATGTTTTAAAGTGACGCCGGATAGACAAACCACCAACATACCGATTGTAGTTCTCAATTATGAAACTTCGTAGTTTACAACCTTTTGATTTGAGTTGAGATCATCTTGTCATGGAAAACATGTACACTCTCTCCTCCCACAAATAAAAGTCCCGTTTTTGACTTTTACAATCCCCTGTTTGACCATTCGCCTTATTTAATTTTTTTGTGCAAATAACAAAATAATTAAATGATTATAAAAGTATCTCTAACGATAAAATAAATCAAAACAAAATATCTGAATTTTTAAAACATTTTGAATAAGACGAATGGTCAAACAAGGATTCTAGAAGTCAAACACGGACTTTTATTTGTGGGACTGAGGGTGTAGCGCTTTGAAAACATTTTGTACTCCGTATCTACTGCACGAGCATTGGGATAGTGCACCAGCCCGCGAGCCGGCCCGCTCTTTACTAGTACTAGTTTACTAGTACAAGACGCCCCTCGCACCATCCGCTACAAGACCCGCATTATTGCTGCCACCAATCGAGCGCCACCGCATTGCTCGGCCTCACCGCCTCCGGTGATGCCGACCATAGCTAGAGGGCGCCAGAGCTTCCACCAAAAAGCCACGCCGCGCCGCCGCCGCGCCATGGAAAACCTTCCGCGTGACATGCTTGCAGATATTGCGATTCGAGTCGCCAAGGAAGCCGCAGATCCCATGGAGGCCCTCGCCAACCGCGGGCCACATGTTCGGCGACCTCGTGGGACGGAGCATCCCACTAGACCGGTGCCTTGACCGGGCGGTCGGCGATCAGGCAGGTCGACTACTACTCGCCAAGTATCGCGAGTCTTTGCACCAACGCCTCCCGCCGTCGCAACCCGAAGGCGCACTTCATAGCCGGCATGAAAGCCGCTTCGTCTAAGGCCGCCGCACCAAAGAACCCGTCACTCCCGATGCCGCAGCGCGCCGCCGCGTTAGGGGCATGAAGCCGCCGACTATGTTCTTGCTCTTGTGCTCTGGCTGTGGCTAACACCGTGCCGCTGGACGACGACTATGCCCGGCGGGTGTTGCGGATATCGAAGGCGACAACCCGGCGACGGCCGGGACTTGAAGACCATCATGTAGTCGGCCCCGCCGACATGCATGGAGTTTTAGGTTGGGCGACTTGGCGGAGCATATACCGTAAGAGTGGCGCACATTCCGTCCTATAGCCCAAATGGTGCCTCGCCATGACGGGCATCGCGCAGCCAGCCAAAACGGTGCCGCCGCCGCCCTCGCGTCCTCGGGTGGTGTGGTGTGCTCCGTGTTCCGCAGCCTGAGGAGTGTAGGATCCGCGACGAGTGTATGAGGTTCTTCTGGGTCCGTCAATCTTTTGTAGGTAGATATCACCGGCGCAGAGCACGGATATCATTCACGTTGTCTCCGTGTTTGTGATCTTCACACAATCAAACTTTCTATTTGTAGTGCTAGGGGCATCGATCTATTGCTACCTCCTCTTTGTCCGGATGGTGTTGTCGATCAAACAAACTCAATTGATAGCTTTTGGTGCGCGCCGCGGTTTATGTTGAAAAGATCCTCGAGTAGGAGTATGCATGAAAACCGAGATATTTTATTATTCATAATCATGCAACGTGTTATATTTTTCCAAATTTGTGTTGTTTGGATGTCCTTCTCCTCTCTTCCTCCTCCCCCTCCCCTCGTGAGTTGTTCTTCCTATAGAAAAGCTCGTGATATGTGATTCTCTGTGGGGAAGAGGGGGTGTCGCCAAGGGCGCTAGGGTTGGGCGGAGCTCGCTAGGGCCGGTGGGGTGGTGGCCGGTGGCGGGGAGCGCGGAAACGAGAGGGCCGCCGGGGGTGGTGGCCGGTGGCGGGGGAGCGCGGTGTTTGATCGCTTCGTCTTATTCAAATTTTTTATGTAAATTATAAAACAAACAAAACGTCATTACAATATCTTTAGTGATGTAATAAGTCAGAACAAAAGTGGTAATATTTATTAAAAAAAGTTGAATAAGACGAAAGGTTAAACATAGTTTATATGAGTCAAAGAATTACAAGTATTGTGGAACGGAGGGAGTACATCCTAGTCATCAAGATTCCCTTCTTTATCTCTACTCTGGACCAACTACAATCAGTGGGGCCTACTTATAATTTTATCTAAATATATATTCATCGAGATCTAGTTTTGAAGGATTAATTGAAACGTATTCAATGGTGTAATCTAGTTTTTAAGGTACAGTAGTTTACATAGTGGGCCCCGCCCGGGCGCATGCACTATCTCCGCACTCTCTCGGTGCCTCTCGCCGCTTCATCCGACGGGCCCCGTGGCGCACACACGGGAAGGCCCGGATTCCCCGCGAACTTGAGCCGGGTTCTCGTTGGGTGGCGAGGTTCCCGCATTCATCGCCAAAGAAATTTTCCACATACCGTGCAAGATTTTTTTCAGCGCCTCGAAATATAAGCCGAGCCAGTTTACTGGATTTAATAGTATTCTCGTGAGAGAGAATAAGCTGAAATAAGCCGAAAAAAAGGAGCCCAGAGGGAGTAGTAGGCGCCCTGCGTGTTGTCGTTTTCCCGGCCGGTGCCGCCGTTCGAAACCACCGTGTGCGTGATGGCACCGCGAATCGGGAGCACGGCCCGCACCAAGGATTGGACAGTAACGACAATGGCGTGACGTGGACACTATCCTATAGCGAGCCATATGCAAAGGATTCGCATGCAAGGCCGACATGGGCCCTATCCTACAGCGAGGTGTGTAGGATTACGCAAAGGATTCGTGATGCAAGGATTCGCATGTAAGGCCCTATACACACGCGCTCAGAAGTTAAGGAGCCGTGTGGTGGAAAAAGGCTCGTGCTCTACAAGAATACAGGTGCCGCCAACGACGAGGTATTTTGATGATGATTTTTATATTCCCGAACCGTTTGACCAAAACATCCTTACTTTTATTGGGACTCGCGCGGCCGGCCGGGCGGTTCATTATTGCTTCGGGGGTTGCGTGTGGCGTAAGCGCGGCTTCCCCATGCCGCGGTGCGGAAGGGCAAGAGGCCGGCTACCCAGAGGGCAAGGAGGGTAGAGCGAGGAAGATGAAGGGCAAGAGGCCGGCAACACCGCTAGACGCGATGGCGGCATGCCGCGGACGACGTGGTTTTCCGCATACCGCCGGAGGAACCGCGGGGCAGCAGATCCTCCGCCGCTGCATCATGCAGTGGACAAGAAACTTCCAGAATGAACGCACTGCATCTTCGACTCGCCTCGCCGCAAGTTCCGGCAAGACACCAACACCGAGGAGGCGATCCAACTCGTGTCGCCTCCGTCGATTCGCCGCTGCGCCGCAATACACAAAGTTTCCCCGAGCTCCGGGCAGGGCGCTTCTTCGAGGCCAATCGCTCGAGGCCATATGCTACGAGGGATGGTGAGGATGACGGCGGCGCCGTGGGATCCCAAGGGGCCGGAGTCCTCGTGAAAGCCGCTTAATGCCGCGGACTTCGGGCGCGGCTTACTTTTTGGGCGATGTCGCCAGATCACCGGAACCCCGCGACCAAGAAGCGCCGGGCGCCGCTCCATGGAATCAGCGGTGGCCCAGCCCGACGGCCGGTGGGCGAACCATAACCGCGGGAAGCGCGCTATTGGGCGAGGAGGACCTCATCGAGGCGCGCGCGCCGCAACCCAACCTTGGTTGATCCCGACGGTACGGAGCAGCGCCGTCGCCGATGTCGATCCCCACGCCTGTTCATGGCCGGAAGGATGCAAGCGCCGCGGCGCCACCGCTACCAGTGGCGGAGGAACCGTCATCCCGCATCGCAATACGGTGCCGATCGATCTTGAGTTCGTAATCCGGGTTGGGGCCGCTGGAATTGATGTCGCAGCGATGCACGCCTTCGCCAGATGTGTCTACGTCCCAAAAACTAGCTATATTTTTTAGTTTTTATTTGTGTCCGAGATGAGTTAGAATATCACTACTCCCTCCGTCTCATGGAGTTTGTCATTTTTAACTTTTGAACTTCATGTTTGATCATCCGTCTCATGGAGTTTGTCCCTTTTTGCCATTCTCTGTTTTTTTTTTTTACTTTAATCTATACTACAAACTATCATCAATTGGGGCCAACTATAATTTTATCGAAATATATCCATATGAGGTCTTGTTTTGTAGGATTTATTAAAAGGAATTCAATGGTGTAATCAGAATTTAATTTGATTTTTTTGGTTTGTGAGTTATAACATTTTTTAGTTAGTTCAAACAAAGTAGGGCCTCGCCTTTGGATATCATGGTAAGGCTACTGAGTGTATGGGGATTAAGTATATGATCATACTAGACTATCTAGTGTAGGTGGATACGTAGAATATGTGGATATACTTTGTTTATATACAGCCAGTAGTGATATATTTGTATATATGAAAAAATAGGGGTTCCTTCAAAACTTTTTCACGTAGTAAAATCTAGACTAGCGTTAATATGAGTATCTAAACATTTTTGGACAAGGTTTGGGTCAAACATCGGAATATAAATCATCAATAACTTTTTAAGTTGTTGAGTTTGTAAATGTAAAATTATATGAGTAGATTTGTCTTAAAAAAATACTTTGATAAAAGTATACATATATCACATCTCCATAAATATTTTTATAATAATAAGCGGTCAAAGTTATGTTTTGGAGACCGTGTCGCTGTCCTAAACGACTTCTAATACCATCCCTGAGGGAGTATGAGTTATGATAAGAAATCAAACCGCATCAACATTGAAGCATACTAGTATAGGCAAACATAATATTTACAATATTCCATACCCACCACCAACCCAAAAAGTACTACGTTTCCTATCACATCGAATTTCTTAACGCATGTATGGAGTATTAAATGTAGATAAATAAAAAACTAATTACGTAGTTTGGCGTAAAAAGTATGAGATGAATCTTTTTGAGCCTAATTAGTCTATGGTGGGACAATAATTACCAAATACAAACAAAAAGTGCTAAAGACCGAACCCAAAATATTTCACCAACTAAACACCCCATAATACATTCTCCTCCTTGATGCTTCTTTCCGAGGGCGGGAAGAGTTGTCCTCGTTGGACTCCACAACCGGGCGCTACCATTATTGTCCGCCGTGTTAGATCTTGAAGGAGTGGAGACAGCTTTTGTGCCCTTTCGCCGGTAACCAACACTCCAAGTGCAAAGTGAAATATAAAATAGGTGCCCCCGGGTCCATCATGTCCGTGTCTAACCCCGTCCGCGACCGTCTTCACTACTAGTTCACTCCTCTCCACTCGCTTTCCACTCCTCGTTATTATCCCCACAACGCGCACCGCCCTGCCCCTCCTCCGCCCCCGCCCCCGTTGATATCTCTTATAGCATAAAATATAGATGTTTTTAAAACTAAAATAAGGGCTTAAAATGAATATCAACATAGTTTAGGGGCTTGACTAACATAATTCCACGAAGTTTTGGTGATTTATATATTTTCAGGGATTAAACAGAAAACCTAGAGTTTGCAAGGCATATGAAGCATAAACATGTTCTAAACATATTCCAAGATGGAACCATTGTAAAGAGCTCATCGAGACGATCGAAACGGATATATTGTTTGCTATATTCGTGAGTCCGTAATCAAAGATATCACCCGCAGAAGGTGGTTCACTAAAACGGCCATAACTTTCTCATCCGGACTCCGTTTCCAAAGCAAACTACCCCTCTTTGGAAAGCTATCGAAGAGATCTACGCAACCGTGGTGGTTTGGGCTCAAATCCCAAGGTGGGCCGGCGGTCGCCCTGGCCCATGGCGGCGGCCGCCGCTATGGGGCCCACTCGGGGCCTCGCTTCGAGGTCGGTTGCCACCGCCATTGAGGAGCACTCTAGGCCGTCTTTCAAGGTCGGTTTGATCCAAGGGCTGTCGTGCATCGCCTAGGGCTATATAAGGAGACCCCCTGGGTGAAACCCTAATTCATTATCATTCATTATCAATAGGCTGAGGCCCTGAGTCTCCTCCTAGGTCTAGAACTAGAACTAGAACTAGAACTAGAACTAGAACTAGAACTAGAACTAGATGAGCTAGAATTCAAGAGGGATTAGATCTCATTAGATCTAGTCTTTAGAATAAGAGAGATAGAGAGAGGGAAGGAACCCGAGGAGGTGCCGGTTTGTCGGTGCTACCTCTACAACTTGTACCTCGGTGGAAGTTAACCTACACTTGGAGTTACTCGGTAATCTACTTCTTCTTTTAGTAAGCATCATTGTTTATATTGTTCTTCCGACTGCGGGTCTCTTTTTGAGTACTTTAATCTAAGGCATTAGGTTAAGGTAATATTCGTAGTGCAAACGTGGTGTTTGGGCTCGGGTATCTCGTTAGATTCATCCTATATTCCGGATTGGTGGTAGATCACGATTTGTGATAGCCCGCTAGTTGGATGACCAAGACCAACTAGTTGGGTGTCGTTGATCCTTTGTATTCCCCATCCCGTCCTGTAGGGACTCGTGGGATTTATCTCTAGATGAATCATCTTTTGTTGGTGTTTCTCCCTATGCGATGTCCCCGTGATAGAACAAGTAGAAGGCAGGTTTACTACGAGTAAGGATTAGATATCTTAGTAATCATCTCTATACTTTTAACCTTCTTAGGTCTTGTGCTACTACGGGTTAAGATTAGATCTTAGTCTCCCTCACACGTTTTCCTATGGATACGATATTTAAAACCCTCCGGTGAAGGCTACAACGGTATCCGCGGCGCTGCGGATTATTCATCTTCAATATTTCGTGGGCATAACAAATACCAACACCCCCCAAGGCGATGAAGGAGAAGAAGCGGGCGATGGCGGCGCATGCCGTGATGACGTGCTTGCCGCTTTGTAGCCGCGGAGGACCCCGCCGAAGGTGAGATCCTCCGCCGTTGCCTCCAGCCAGGAAGGAACAAGTTGCCGATGCAATGTACACAGCTTCTTCGTCGTCGCGGCAAGTTCCTGAGTACACCCACACCAAGGAGGCGATCCGGCTCGTGGTCGCCTCCGCCACTTCTCGCTCACCGCGCCCCCCTCGCAAAACAAAGAGTTCCCGGGAGCCCGCGCCGGCCGCTTCCTCAAGGCCGAGCATCCGAGGCCATATGCTACGAGGGATGGTGAAGATGACGGCGCCCCGTGGGATCCCAAGGGGCCGGAGCGCCCACAGAGAGCCGGCCGATGTCGGGACCCGGCGCGGCTTACTTCTTGGCGATGCCGTAGGCCGGTCGAACCCCACACGACCAAGAAGCGCCGGGCGCCGGCTCCATGGAATCGCCGGGCGCCCGGCAACCCGACGGCGTGTGGGCGAACCATCTCCCGCCGAAAGCCCGTAGATTTTGGCCCAGCGGACCTCAACGCGGTTGTGTGTGCCTCAACCCAACCTTGATTCGTGTCCCTACCGCTTCGACGGCAGAGCTCGCCGACGACAAACACGCCCGCGGTATGCCGGAAGAATGCATGACCCACGAGGGCGAGGGGAGCGACGCCGTCCGGTACCGCTCCGCTCGGTGCCTCCCGTTTTGAGTTCATACTCTTGCCGCTCAAATTGAGCATTTTAGCGGCATACGCCTTCATTAGGATGTGCAAGATGTCCCTAAACTAGCTTTATTTGGTTTTCGTTGTCATATTGTTGTGTAAACATCGGTTCTCGCTTTTAATTTGCAACATGTGTTTGTTTCCCGTGTTGAGCTGTAATATAATTATTAGAAATTTAGATGAGAGCTCGCCGAGGGTTAGCGATGAGATGCTCGCCGGGCGACCTTGGCGGTAGGCGGAGTTGCGCTCCGGCGATGTCATCTCGATGGGAACTATTAAAGTTTTGGTTGTGTGCATGCCATCTCCCCGACATTAATGATGTTGTTAGTCTTCGAAATGTTTCCCGCCTCCAAAAGCTCTATGTGAAGGTAACTAACATTTGGATCAAAAATTTATATGTACCTTACATTCCACATTTAGTTTCTAGCTTATATTGCTTGAAGAGATTTTTTAACACGCTCAAATGTAGGTGATATTTCTTGATATTTATGAATTGAATTTGTTTATGTGTAATCCGAATTATGTCCGAATGAAAGTTCATTTAGTCAAATTGTGCAATCGTTGTCACTACGTTTTTGCGGTGTTCAGCTCCGACATTTTTTGTTTGTTTCATTTGCAAGTATCTTTGAAGGCCGGGTCAAACAGAGGGTGAAGCATCCGAAAAAATTTTTGGGCGAAATTTCGAAATATCGCGTCTACCGCTAGGGTAAGGTATATTGCTCCTACCGCCTAAAAATTTCGGAATTTTGAAACTGTGGGCGCTAAAATTTGGGCCCAAATATTGTAGAAGCCCGCCGGGGGTTGCCACCAAATAAAAGCCCCCAGCTTACCCAAGAAGCTCACTCATTCACTCCCCCAACCGCCACCTTCTATCAAAAAAAGAGAGAGAACAGAGCAAAGCGCCGCCGCCGCTCTCCACGGACGATGACAGCAGCTCCCGCGGCCCCGCCCTTCGCTCCACGCTGGGCGCACCGCGGCCAGCCCCGCTGACACGGCGCGCGGCGGCCCATCCCCGCCAAGCCGCGCCGCCAAGGCCCCCGTCCCCGCCGACGCGCCGCCCCGCGGCCGCCCCCGCCCGGCTCCCGCCCCCGCCGACGCCGCCCGGGCCCAAAGACCCGACCGCTGGCGCCGAGGTGGTGCCCTCCCCTGCCCGCCGCGCAGGCGCCGCCCCACCCATCGCCTCCAACCGCAGACGCCGTTGGCTGCCCAACGCCGGGCAACTGCTCCTTCCCGCACTCTGCCTAAGATCCAACCATCCTAAAGGTTTGCATCCTCAATCTCCGATGTGTGTAGAGTCGTATGGATCCTCAAATTCAGTTGTGTGTGTGTTATATTGATGCTACTGTGTAAGCATATTGATTGAGTCGTAGGGATCCTCAAATTCAGATGTCTTGCATGCTATCGATCCTTTTAATGGCTAACATACATATGCATGCTACTGTGTAAGCATATTGGTTGATGATGCAAAAAGCTGCTGCATATATACAAAGGTAACACTTCTAGCTTGCATACACGGTGATGACATCTCATTAGTTTGATTTAGGGAAAATTAAAAATGGTTGATTCTTGTCGGCTAATCATTTTAGCTATATGTGGATGTGTTCACTGGAGCTTTGTTTGCTAGCAAGAACCGGAGCTTTGGCTCCAAGGCGCCTGATTTGTTTTGCATCACATAGAAAGACTGTTTTTCGCTACATAATCCACATGTAACTTATTGCCTAGGCACTTCTCCTTGGGGTTTTTAATGGGTACTTTTATTGCTATATGAATGAATATGAATTTCAAACAATTAGTGGCCCTATGCTAATTCATTACAAAGAGAATAATTTGGTCCACGCTCCACTTGAAAACTTTGAGAGTGACACGAGATAATTTGGTGCCCTATGCTAATTCATGACTTTTTAATTTGTTACTAGTACAATGGTGGTGATGGCATATTGATTGTAAAGTGCATTATCCTTCCTTTTTTGAAGGGTTTTTTGAATGGCTCTAAAAGGTTTGCTATCTAGCTTGTACAACATTGCTCAATAATTTTGTCGTCTTAAAATCCTTTTTTCGATGATTGATCCTAGGTACAAACCCAAAGACCCACGCGGGGAGATTATAAAAGGATGAGGAGTCCCAAGAAGCACAAGAGATATAGCGTTCTTTGAAGGCACATCTTCTTGCGTAAACGCCGAATCTAATCCCAAAGCGCATTTCATTTTCCACTAACTAAACCAATCCCGGATCTACAAACTTCCCACTCTAGCAAACCTCGCATCAGAGCCCCGAGAGTGAAACTAAATTATATTTCCACCCTTCCTTTACCTCTTCTCGTCGGTTCGTTTCCCATGTACGATTAATGGGCCGCCCAAGAACTACCTCTTCTCGTTGGAGCCAAGTTTTTTTTTCGTTTGCAAAAATCCAAGGATGGCAAACTAGTTTAGCAAACTCTTGGATATCTTTGTCATTTTAAATTGTACACATGAAGCTGCTAGGAAGTAATGGTTTAGCGACTCCCCGTCATAGTCGTATCTTATTGGCTACTCTATTTTTTTCAGAGAGAAAAACGGGGCGAAAACCGGAGGAAAAACTCATCCTCGCCAATGGAGATGCCACCATTATCGATCTTTGAGTTGTTGCTTCATCTCTTCCAATATAATTGCAAACATAGACCTTTTTTTTTTTTACCTTCGTCTTCAGTTGTATACAATTCCCTCATGCACCATATCATAAATTCCATCATCATGGCCATCTTCTTCATCCACACTCATGCAAAGATCATCATTGATACTAGTGCGGTTCATCGCAAGGCCCTCATTTTCATATAGTATAACCTCCAATGGTTCCCCATGTTGTATCCACCTAGTGTAAGTGCTAGCCATTCCATTAATATACAAGTGTAAGTGATTACTTTGGTTGTGTGAACGCTAGTGTTGTCAATGCATTCTCGCCCGTACGGATTGAGCTTTATTATGATGGGCATGAAGCAAGATGGAATGGAAGGGCCATTCGAAGTTTTTATTTTTTATTTGAGCCCTACTCGGCGCTTCTATTATTCCACACTTGGTTTGAAAGCTAATAATCTTTGTATATCAGTAGGATGATGTGTTTGTATATCTCCTAAAGTTTCGAGAAAATAGAATTTCGGGATGAGCATGCCAAATCCGATTCGAATATGTGGATGAACAAAGTTTAAACTGAAACTAGAGGTCAGGGCTTCCAAGGATATAAAAGTAACATTTTTGCCTTATGGCGGGCTCTACCTTGACATTGTGCACATCGGGGATATGCATGATAGGAGTATTGTTGGTCTTTATGAGCATGCGTTGTGTGTGACCGAAAGCATTACGACCAACATTTTTTGTAAACTCTTTTGTGTATATTTTGTACATTGTCCGAGTTTACAATGGATGGAACTTCTACTCATGAACGTCTAGCTTGTCATCTTTTTTTTTTATCATATTTTAAAAAATTGAGATGCTGACTTCATAAGACTAATGACGAGCTTGTTTGTTTCTTTGTGGCACTCATTTGCACGGTTGATAGTGTAGTTTTATAGTTTATTGAAACTTTTTTGTCGGGATGACCGCTTGTGGTTTGGGCGATTTCTTTGTGTACACATCCGTAGCGATTACTTTGGTTGTGTGAAGGCTAGTGTTGTCAATGCATTCTGCGTGTGCGGATTGAGCTTTACCATGGCAATGAAGCAAGATCGGAATGGAAGGGTCATTCGGAAGGGGTTTTTATATTTTTATTTTTTTATTGTTTCCCCACACTTTCGAGGACAAGCACCGCAAAAACCGGAGGCAACCTATGCTGAATTTGCGGATGCTTGTGGATTGATTACAATGAAATGAAGCAAAGGCGTAAAAGCCTCGTCTTTGTGAGTTTGTGTATGATTAGGGAACAGATTTTTGTTGGGCTATCCTTCCACATGGAGGATGAATTTGGAGCCCATTAAAGCAGCCCAAACCAGCGACAAGCCCAAATTAGCTTGTGCACCGTTGATCTCGGTTGGATTCGACGGTTGAGATTGCTTCTTGGGAAGCATGTATGGGGTAAGGAAAAACCCTAGCCTCCATTCAATCGAGAAACTATGCCGCCTCCGGATGCCGCGGACGACGTGCTTCCTGTTGCGGCTTGCCGGAGGACCGCTTTCGAGTAGAAGATCCTCCAACGCCGCATCCAATAGGAGGAACAACTTCCAACTTGGAGCCTCGTCGCGCCGCGCGGGGTTCGGCGATACCACGGACACCAAGGAGGCGATCCAAATATAGCGGCGAGCGTAGCAAATCAATCATCAACGGTATATAGCTGCCGTCCCGTGCGTCACGCTCCTCCGCTGCCCCCACACCTGCGGTGTGCCGCCACCACCATTCAAGTGTGTGGCAACGCATTATATATACATAATATAAACTAGATTAATGCCCGGCGTTGCACCGGGTCATGAATATTTATACGTTTATGACGACACAAGGATTCTTTTGTTTGTTTGAAACAATAAAATTTATATAGTCCCATTTTCTCCCCATTTTTTCATTTTATTTTACATATACCCGGGTATTGCACTTGGATCATGATTTTTTATGTCTATGGCGACAAACATAGATTTTTTAGTCGAGTTGAAACTATTCGAAAAATGTTTTGTAAAATAGTTTCATTCGACTATTGAAAACAGTGAAATGTCTATAGTTCTCTTCTTTTTTATATTTCCCTATTTTTCTTTTCTTTCTACTTCGTATTACATCTACTCGCCACATGTACTCGCATTTCGTTCATGCGATTATGTTTATCTTTACTTTTTTTATTACTCCGACGGGTTTTGTTTAATGGAGCCGATTTATACAGAATTGTATTTTTAGGGGTGGGAGGGATGTGTCGCTAGAGCGGTTTTTATGGAGCCATTTTTATGGAGACAGATTTCTGAGCATTCTATTTTTAGGCGTGGGAGGGAGTTGTGTCACCGGGTTGCTTTTTATTCGGGGAATGCATGCGTGCGCGAGTGGACGATTGCTTTTCACTCTTTTAGTAGTATATAAGTATATAAGATAATAATATGCCCGCAGTGTTATAACCTACGCAGCGGAAAACGGCCCACCTCGTTGCACCACAAGAGAACGGGCCTAATATGTAGGTCCAAATTCAGGCCCAAAGGAAGGCCGGCCACGGAGCGGCGGAGGCCCGTTCAAAACCGGATGCGTGCCCAGCCAAATTCGCCGTACGTACGGCGTGTCAACATCCATCGTCTCTAGCGGGACGGGCGCATCGTAAGCTTCGAGACAAATACGGGCGCATGCACCGCCGGCGTTTGCTCACTCGACATGTGTCTCGCAACGCTTTCACATCACGCACACTGTGGACTACGGCAAAGAACGCATGACCGTAACATTCGACGCCATTCTGAGCATGCACACCGCGGCGCTCGTTCACCGATACGTGTCCGCAATACCCAAAGAAATGCCGCATACCGGGCGACAACACACGCTCAGTAAATGACCGCCGGGTAGCAGATTCGCGACATGTACGTACACCCGCTAACACATCTCGCCCGAAACTTTACGCGTGTCGGTAGTGGCCGGAGACATGTACGACACACCGATAACGCAACACGCCCTCGAAACTATACGCGCCGGTAGTAGCCGCGACATGTACGCACCCGCTAACACAACTCGCCCGAAAATAAACGTCGGTAGTGGTTGCGACATGTACGAGACACCTCCTAACACAACTCGCCCGAAAATAAACGGCGCCGGTAGTGGTTGCGACATGTACGTACACCTCCTAACACAACTCGCTCGAAAATAAACGCGACTTTAATTTACGTGGCCGTTCTGAGGCACTTTTTATGTATCGCTCAAGCGCCGGTATTCGGCGCACGCGTGCCTGTACGGTGTCAAGCAACACGGACGGGTATCGACCACGCCGAAGTCCGTGGAATCCACGTGCGTCTATAATACTTTCGCCAGAACGGGTATGCACGGGCGGCGCCGAAAAGGTGTCTCGTGAAGCAAAAACACGCCCGAATAGGGGTTGCATCCCACGATCGGTCTCGAAAATGCGCGCTGTAATGAAACGCGTCCGAGATACGTTGAATTCGCAGACACTCGGTTTTTCAAAAGCGTTTGTCGAGCCGCTCCGTGTCCGTGACGAACGAAAAATGCGCCCGGATTAAGAAACAAAGTGGCGTTACATGAACACGCGCCTCGTAATGACCTTCTATTGCGACGCGATTGGTCTTGTGGGACCATCCGACGCCTATTACCGACGCCGCCCGGCCCTAGCGTCGGTAATGTCACAACACGTGACGCCGTTATTAGCGACGCCTCCGGGCTCACTGGCGGTTATTAGCCTTTTTACATAGTGATATATAAGCTCTTCCAAGTTCTCGAATTGATGGCAAAGCACCGTGATCAATATGCCTAATAAATTTACTTTTCAACAACATGTTAAAGACATGATCACAACAGATAGAACCAAAGGTGAGCATTAAATTTGTAAGCCGATTTTCTTGTAGAATCGGCTTCAATGCTTGGCAAACGAAGAGATTAAATTTAACACAAATCCATTCGTCCGCACCTTTACAATCATCTTTCATGCCGAATTAAATGTATAACAAACATCGGCATGAGCAATATTCTTCAATCTTAGCCCCGAATCATAAAATCCAAAGTAATTGCAAAACTTATATCTCATTCGGGACCAAGTACGAATTGAATTTAAAGTAAGTAAAGCAACCCACATATATGTATAATTCACATTAAGCATTGGGAAAAGCTTTAACTTCAACAACACATTATCATCGGCCTTCCAATTGAAGACAATATGTAGGCCGATGTAATCTTGTACCTTAGTGATGAAAGATGTAGCAACCAAGGTTACGCTCTTGATGGTCTCATCGTTAGCAATACCTTTGGAAATAGTTTGTGTGCTTTCTCTAACGCGTCACCGATTTCCTCCTCGGGCACTTCTTGCATCTCGACGCCCACCATAGTAGTGGCAAAACTTTTTGAAGCGCCTGTGGAAAAATCTACAACAATGGGAATCGACTTAGCCGACTCGGAAGTCGTCAATGCCGATTCATGCTCAATGGCGGCAACTTTGGCCGGCTCGGTTGCCTCCGGGGTTGGCTTGGCTAACTTGATTGGTTCTTTCTCATTGAAGCACGATTGGCCATTGCTCAATCGGCTATGAGGTAAGCGCCACGCCCATTTTGAGTTTCACTAGCACACACTCTCCTTTGGTGAAGATTTTGACACATTCTTCGGGCGAGGAACCAATACTTCACCTCTATGTGTGTGCTGCACCTTTTTCTTATAAATAGCTTGACCGATTTGAGCAATCGGTCTTGCTGATTTTTTCCGTTTACTAGTCCCAAAAGTGTTTTGGCCAACTTTTATAATTGATTCCATCAATCCTTTTTGGACGATGACGGTAGTGGTTGACCTCGCTTATGAATGGGACTTTGAGCTTGCCTCCTAAGCCTAGTAGACTTGATGATGATCTTGAGGCTTTCCGATTATCATTAGATTTTTGTAACACCACCTCACGATCCGAGATTTGCTTTCTCTTCTTAGGCTCTCTAGGCTCACCGATTATGACATTTTTTCCAATAGCGAATCGGCTTGCCCTGGTCAAATTAAGATGGCCGGATTATTTTTCTCTAGAATTTTGGCCATCGAAGGTGTCTTCCTCGCAAGGTAAAGAATGTGCATACTCTCCTAAACCCGACCTTATCGGTTTTGCACGCCGAAGAGACCAATTTAGCTTGATTATGAGAAGCAATCGGTTCACCCGACTTACAAGTCGGTTTAACCGATCCAACGTGGGTGTCATGAGTAGCATGTTTCGATTTTCCTCACACTTTTTCGTAGTGAGGTATGCCTTTTGATAATCAATTAGCCATCCCGCCTCAACCATTGTCCCTAATTTTGATTGGCCGTTTCTCGGTGTTTCTCCCAAAGAATTCATAGAACAACTTCTCTAGAATAGACCATGACCAAACAAAATTTTTGGGTAAAAGACGTAAACCATGCAAATGCAATACCGGGGAGAGATAAAGGAAAATTTCGTATCTTCATGTAGTCTTCTTTCTTGCGTAACCCAATTGTGAGAGATATACATCAATATGCTCTATGGCAGTCCTACCACTTTCTCCACGTAATATATGAAATTTAGGTACCCGCAAATCATTAGGATACTCCAAGTAATCATAATATAGCATATAAGGTCCGGTATATGCGGGCACTCTCCATTTAGAAGATCGAGGTGGATTTACGGCATGACTCGATCGTTGATTAGCAAAGTTTGCTTTGAGGAAGTCAAATACGGTGAATGATAATCAACATCTTCCCCCTGTATCTTGTTGGATTTTCATTAATTCGGCTAGAATTAATTGAAGCTTCTAATTACGAGAATAATCACTATCATAGGGCGCTGAATTTTTATTGATTCGGCTATGGTTATTACGCCGTAGCCTAATCATGAGTATCAATACCGCATAAGATGTTGATTTTGGAGAGCAATTTATTTTGTCATAAATCGGCATGTCACGTTGTGAACTTATAGCCGATGAACGCATACGTGACATGTTCCTAGAAGAATTAAAACTCAATAAATTCTTAGCATACATCGGCTCTTTATTGCGTAAATCGCCCGATGGAACATATCTATCATCATTATAACTAGCAACACTATCATAAGAATTTATAATACTTGCAAAATAATTATTGTAATCATGAGATGAATTTGCAAGTCGTACCTCTGGGGTAATCGTAGTAGTATTGCGATGAATTATCCCCCGCACTCCATGTATGTTCAGAGATATATATTGATTCACGTCACGGCGGCGAGAATTTAAGCTTTTCTCCCGTAGATGCAAACACCAAATAGGACTTCACTGTCCTCCACGTGATAACTTTTTTCAAGAGCTTAGCGGTATGCTTCAAGTATATATATATTGTATATATGTTGACACCCAAAATGGCGTAGTCTAAGTCATGGTAAAATTCGCACCTAGCCAAATTATCAAGGATGATCGAAGAGGGCTCTGCGGAATGCGATCGGACTCACCGACGCTGTCGGTCCAGCCCGACCCGGTCATGGCGCCCGGCCGGATTGCACCCCACGATCGGTTTGCGACCTTTCGTTAAACCGACGGACGCTGCCGACCGGGCGTCCGGCCACCCCCTCCGTGAGTCCGGTCGGTCACCGAATCGCCGATTTCGGGGCATTGACCGGAAGCACCCATGCGTCCCGGCAAGCCCGGTCCCGTGGTCCGGTCGGCCGCGCAGCGATCGTGACGCTGACCTTCATCGAAAACCGACCGACCCTGCCGACCGGAGCGTCCCCGGCCAGGTTTGTTGGGCCCGGCGGCTCGACGCAGCCCCCCATGTCCGTCACGAGATCCGAACCGATTTGTTTCCAATCGTGTTTAGGTCGGTTTTTTATGCATGGAAACGCCCAAGGGCGGTTTCCTAAAAGGATAAGACCACCCTCCTCTATATAATAAAGAGGTTCATGGCCGATTTGATCCCATCTACATCCAATCGACAACCAATCTATCTCCTCGTCCCGTTTGTAGGTCATCTTCTTCCTTCAACCCCTCTATCCTCGCTGTTCGGCGGCGAACTCCGCGTTCTTCGTCGGCGTTCTAGGCGGCCACGCTGGTCCTAGAGCACCCCCGCGTGAGTCCTCCCGACGGGTCTTCCAGGAGGTGCGTTCGGAGGTTCTTCCAGCTGTCACCGAGCTCCACGCGCCCCTACCCATCCCTAGATTGGTTTGGGCTGTCACGCTATGGTGCTCGCTGCTTCAAGGTTGTGTGCAACCTTCGTGGGCGCCCAAGGCCCTCCCGGTGTGTTGGTGTGAAGCCGGATTCACGTCAACAATATATTAATTCAATGCACAAAGACCACAACGACTGGTGACGAGCGTTGCTTCAATGTTATCTCTCGATTTGACCAAGCAACCACGATAAACACAATCGACCTTGAGGGCCCGATTTTTTGTCGGCCGAAAGCAACAAAAATTCAGCTTGGCCTTGAGGCCGGATATAATGGCGATCACGTCAAATAAATAGTAGATCAATTGAGAACAAGGCTAGGTCGATAGATCGGGCCGCGAGAATAGAGCCGGCGATCTTCTTCCCCAGCGGAGTCGCCAAAAAGTGTGTTGACGATAAAATCGGTAACACACCAAAACAAGAGCTAGATCGCCTACGTAGGCAAGCCGAAAATCGGAAATCGGCAAGCGCCTGGGGATGTCCACACCGGACCGTGTGCCTCCAACGATGAGCGCGACACGCAAGACACGTCGTCCGGAGGAGCCTCGTCGGGAGCGCGGTACGCAAGACACGCCGGGAAGTCTCTTGAAACCCGAAACCCCACACGCCGGACGGACCCCGTGAGGGTGTGCGCAGCTTATGGGGCTGCCCTAGCGGCCCGACCGCCTAGGGCGTGGTTGTCGCCGATCTTCCATTCATGGCATCGGCGGCGAAGAAAGAGAGGAGAATGACCTACAAGCAAGACGGTAGTAGATGTGTTTGTCGATTGGATGTAGATGGGATCAAATCGCCATGAACCTCTTATTATATAGGAGGGTGGTCTTATCCTTTTAGGAAAACGCCCAAAACGTTCCCAAACATCATCGACTCCAAAAACCAACCCGAAATAAAATCGGTTCGAATTAGGAAAAAATCGGGTGCAGATCGCTGATCGCGGCCGGACGCGCCGAATATAAATACGGACGACGACGCGTCCAGAGAGCCATGCATCGGGTCGTATTTTTGAACGGCGCCGGACGCACGCCGGACGCCACAGAGATGCATGCGCCGACGCCAGCGCGCTTACGCCGACGCGTCCGTAGAGCCATGCATCCGGGGCCACGCATGCGAACGGGCGCCGGACGCGTCAGCGCCGGCCGCGGACGCGGCTCCATGCAATGCCCGTCCGCTTTGTGTTATTTGTGGTTGCATGCCTCTTTGTCGATTTCTTTGACTTTTCGTGCCTTGCATTCCTTCTTGGCTATGTTTAGGACATCTTTGACACGTGTTCTTCATATAAAATAACACCATCCATGCATCCATTCATTCTCTTAATACGTTGTTCATGCATAGGACTATTTTGGGTGTCAACAATTAGCCAACTAAGCTTTTGTAAGTTCCCGTGTTTACGGCAGAGGCGGTCGGCGGCGGCGTATTCTGTAAAGCCATGTGTATTTGCATTTGGATGGAGTACGTGTAAATGTACCCTATATATACATGCATATTCATTTCTTGAGATGATTCTTTTTTATTATTAATCATTTGTTTGGACGATGGGATTTAGCCATCAATATATTTTTATTTAATCAGTATGAGCACTTCACATATTTTGGGCCGAGCCAAAATTGGTGTCAACACCCCCGAAGATTTTCCTGGAGAACTAGAGGTCATGGCCAACATAGGGATTGCAGACATCCACATGAAAGACTTCATCATAGCTGTGTTAGTAGCCATAGTCCTAGTGCAGTTAGTGGGTTTCTGGTTTGTTTGATCATTGGTGTACTGTTTTGTATTATGAGTTAATGTATCCTCAACAATTCGAACTTATTATGCATTCGGGACCAAAATACCTTGGATACGACTTCAAATGGAAATTGTTTCCAGTTAGTTTGCCTCATTGTTATTTGCAATTTGTAGTGTGAATGAGCTCTTGAAAATTGACACATAATCTAAGGCAAACAGAAAATGCAAACAACTAGAAATTATAAGTAGGAGCTTTTGAGTCATAAGTTGGGCACTGAACACCGCAATTTTTAAACCCAAATTGTTCATATGACATAACCTTAGCCAAATTTGTACATGTTTCCAGCAAACATAACAAAAGAAGTCGTCCCTCGGCATATCAGTGCTTCTATAGTTAGCACTTCGGCTAAGTTCAACTGCAACCAACTTAGCAGTGGCCGTCAGTGGCCCAAAATAACAGTGCTATACTAGTGGAGTTAACCATGACTTAGACTAACCATCAGTATGCCAACCAACTACCATTAGTGGATCTAGATACTAACCACAACTTAGACTAAGGTACCAGAGGCTATCCATGACTTAGACTACCAGCAAAAGAGCGACAAACTACACTACCAACCATTCCACGAAGCACAACAGCATCACTTTAGCTTGAACAGGATGATCATGAGCTGGATAAAGACCACAAGCAGGACGCAGTGCACCAGGTACTGGAGCTTGCACTTGTCGATGACAGCGCAAACAACCTTGGAGTGGAAGTTCCTGCAGACCTTGGTAGCCACCCTCTTGGTACGAGCGACTTCTTCCTCCAGATACTTCTTCTCATTGAACATGGTCTCCTTCTCCTCCGGGGTGTCCATCAGGTACTCGTGGGATTGCCTCTCGATGTTCTTGTACACTTCGAGCTCATGGAAGAGGGCCTTGATGGTCCGCTGCACACGTTCCGACCATGGATCGTCAAGCCACTCACGAAACTAGCACTGCTCTTCTTTGTCCTGTATAGTAAACATGAAAACAAAGTCATTAGTAAGGAATCAGTGAACTAAACATTGGTAACTGAAGTGGGAAACAAGGAACAAACCCTGATGGGGCACCCCAAGAAGCGCCTGCCAGCGTGCTCGCCCCCCAATCCTTCTTTAGGACACAACGACGGCGGTGGAAGCACAGCAGCACCGGGAGGTGGCTGATCCTAGACCAGTGCGACTCGGTAAGCCCAGTGCCTAAGCTCGATTCGGTGAACCCCTAATCATACAGGGATGACATCCATGGCAATGCAAAATCAAGAAAACAGTCTATCAGGTTAGGGGAAATCGGAAAAACCCTCAAGAAATAGATAAATCGCTCAAACCCTAATCATATCTGGTAGATTCACAATTAATAATCCATTCATTCAACCATCAATGGCACATCTAGCTTAGCTACAAACACGATTCGATCAAGACAAACAAGTACGAAAACAATGCTAGGGTTTCGTGGATGAGATGTGGGCCTACCGATGAACCGGAGTGGCCAGAGGACTCACCGCGCCGCCTTCTTGCCGGGCGATCCCGGCCGTCGCCGTTGTCGGACCTCGTTGGCTCACTTTGTAGACGCTGAACGCGAGGGGAGGAATGCTCCGAGCACGCCGCAACGAGGGCCACCGGTGCAGACTGAAGCGCCGCTGGGCGCATGGTCGCCACGGCCGCGTCGGACGGAGCGTCGCTCATCGCCGAACCTGGACTTCGAAGCCGGCGAGGACAGATGGGGAAGGAAGTGGATGACGGCGGGGGAGGCGAGGAGGCGAAGAGAAGAGATGAGAAGGTGAGGAGGAGTGGAGGTGACCGAGTGACTGAGTAAGGGCCAGGGTGGATGGGGCGTTTTTATATCGCGTACGGAGGCTGCAGCGGTAAAGTCACCAAACGGCGGCACGGTGACAGGATGCAGCATAAAAAAACCCAACCAAACAACCGTCTTCCTGTTCAGATTGGGCTGGCCTGTTCATTTGAGCCCAAACCAAACACCCAGAAGTGGTAACCGAGCTACAACGGGCTACAAAAATGAAATCAAGCCAAACAACTCTCTCATGCTCCACTGGGCTTGCTCCAACCTAGCGAGGCGTGGCTGGGCTAGCCGGGCTATATTAGGCACCCAAACCAAACACACCCTTTATTTTTTAGCTGTGGTACCTGACCCTACATAATAAGCAGCTCTGGCAATGATCCTAACAATTTGGAGGTGGTGCATATTATTTCAGCAGAATAAAAAATGTATACCAAAATCCAGATAATCAGTGAATGTGTACGCTTCGGTGTGACCATGCATATTAGTTTGGGTTCAAAGTGCTAAAGCAATACTACACCATTCCCAAGCTTCCGAGGACACTAGCTAACAATATCATTTTCTTACGGCAAAAGTTGCATTGTCGTTTACAATCACTACAAGAAATGGTGCTTTACCTGACGTTTTTTTGTGAGTTCAAAGAAATAATCACAGAATTATACTATCTATGACGGTCATTCCAAGGGTGATACAACTGTGACCGCTAGTTCATCATAGAATAGTATGACAACTCACCTCAATATGGTCATAGATAAACCATCCAACGTGGCTTTGACGTGGCATATAAAATATTAAAAATAGAAATGGTGGGACCTACCTGTCAATTTGGTTGTTGAGTGTAAATAGAGAGGATGGGACCCACCTGTCTGTCTATCTAAAAGTGCAAAATATATTGAGGTTCTTAGTTGGATAGAACCGTGCTTACCATTGGCTACTACTTTGTTGTTGAATGTAGTCTAACCATTTTATTCTTTTGCCCATTATAGGGGCGGATCTGCGTAGGCATGCCCAATCATCATCTATCGCTAGTCGTGGCCCAGGACTCACGTGAAGCCCAATCTGGCGCTCTTGGTTCTCACGAACAGATACGGCGAGAAGTCCGCCGCCACCCCAGCTGACTTGTCCAATGGCGACAGACAGCGAGGATGGAAGTAGCCGGCAATGACCAACGAGCTAGGGACACTGGACAGGCTACAAGCGGCGGGCGACGACGACAGGCTTGCAACTTGCCAGCATCCGTCGGCGAGCAGCTGGCAGCAAGCCAGGCTGCAAGCAGCCATCAGGACTTCTCTAAAATCTCCTCGTCTTCAGGTGAGCTGCACGACTGCATCCTTGCTTACGCCTCTAATCCAATCCTTCTAGTTTTTTTTTATGTACTTGCAGCTTGGATCTGAAATTTTGTTCATATTTATTTGTTATTCACTTATGTGTAAACTGTTAAGAAATCAGCGGTTCTTCGTACACACAAGCACATGTAACAAGAACAGATATATGAGAGGAAGAGAGTCTGTAGTCTTTCATTCATTCTCTAGTTTTATCCACGGTTTACAAGTGAGAGCACCTCTCTATTTATAGAAGGGGAGAGGCAGATACTATTCATAGTCTCCCATACATTTTCCTTGAAACTTCCCTCTCATAAATTGGCCACCATCAAAGTCTCATGTTTACACTGAATGTTGACTTTGATTTCACAACACTTCCCCTTGGCCAATTTAATTTATGTCATGTATATGCCTCGTTAAAAACTCCGCCCAAAAACCCAATGGGAAAAAAGGGTAGGAGAAAAGAGTACATAACATGCATCTCTCGTATGTTGCACCTGTTGCCTCGTTAAAAACCTTGCATGAGAAAACCCAGTGGGGAAAAACTCATCAAGGGAAAAAGAGTACAACAGCTTCGGTTCAAGTCTTCGGGACCGACCGATGCAACTTAGGTCTTCAGGACCTATTGGCCTTCAAGACCAATTTTGATGACCTTCGTCATCTCTGTATCCTTTGTGAGCTTTGGTTCACATATCACTACTCCCCTCCAGTGATTAGCGCTTTTGTGCATGCCTCATCAAAAACTCCCCAAAAACCCTGTGGGACAAAAAGGGTAGGAGAAAAGAGTACATCACATGCGCAAGCTTGTGTTGCTCCTGTTGCCTCGTTAAAAACCTTGCGTGAGAAAACCCGGTGAGAAAAAACTCACCAAGGAAAAAAGAGTACAACAGTTTGATCTTCAGGATCATATCATGATCTTCTGGATCACGATTATGGACTATGATTTAGGAGTCTTCTCCCTGAACCCCGCAACTCTCAAAGTCATCTCATGCCCTTTTCCCCTAACACCGTGGAAGTTAGAGGATGGTAGACATTACGTGAGCGATTACGCTAGATGTTCACATGACCGAGTTTGCCGGGATATTCATTCCTCACTCTTCGGGGAGCATGTGAGGATCATCGACTTTGGAGCAATAAATTTGCTCTTCACATAGTCCTTATACATTTGTGCAACACAAAGTACCGTTGTCTTTATAGACAACGACGGGAGCTATCAAAGCTCGAGCCACATAACTACGGATGTGGCCAACTATCCATTTGAGCCAAACACACTCTCGTGTGGCTTTATATAGGGCACTCATCTCTTGGTGGTCGGATAGTATGGCAACCAAGGTCCGCTACACGGACTTCCATAAAATGGTTGCACCACCATAGAGAAACCAGCGATTTGGGATCTAGCATTATGCGGGTGGACATTGAGCTAGTATCCACATATCCACCATGGTTAGGGACTGGTTCTTGGGGAACCATAGACCAAGGTCTTAGGCTTGAGGATAGTCTTAGCGCCAAGTCAATATCTTCCCGATCGGGATAGCGTCATACCTTGTCAATTAATTTGCGTAACGCAATATCAGCCCTTATGCGGTTCGCTAGGGTACATCCGTGCTCAATGGCTCAACTAGGGAACTTCGGGGTCCCTATATTTCCTCATTGTGACCCTTGGTCTAGATGGGACTTATCCACTCTTTGGGGACTGGTCCACCATGGGAAATTTAGAGGGTTGCACTTGCCCTATATTTTTTTTGAGTACCCTCTTTTCAGACTGGTATACAAACACTCCTTCGGGGAGGTGCTCGAGCTACTGGCTCAAGTAGAACCTGGCTTTATCCAAGTCATGTGTAATTCCTCTTCAAGAGGTAATTACTCAAATGGTTGAACCTCGTCCTTTCGGATCATCTCAACCCATACTACAACCGCTGCAGGCGGGCGCTATATATGTTGCGACTTTGATTCGGCCCAGGGATCTTGAGTCCTTTAGAGACTCTCATGGGGACCTCTGAATCAAGTGACCCATATAAGAATATAGTCACGATATTTATCAACTGCCTTTTTCAGCTAAATTCAAGTTATTAGCTGCCATAAATATAAGTATCGGAACGTCTTTGCCACTCATATCGGGAGAGCAAATTTCATCATAAATGATGACCCGGGTCTCTGCGGGAACCCTTATGCCACTTTGCCTCGCTTTGTGCCATGTTTATTCCTCTTCGGGAGGAAGACCCATTTGCATCCGTCCGGGATGACTTCCAGAGGTATTGGGACTTCAGGCCCAAGAACCTTTCTCTTTCATAAAGCGAGCACCACTTTGCCTTAATTGCTGCTTTCCATTTGTCCCATTATGAGTGCTTCTGGCACTCTGCCATGGACTTTTATTATGGATCCGGATCCATTGTGTCGCAATTCGAGGCAATATATTTGTCGACAATAGTGGTCTTTCAATCACGCTATTCTCCCCGATTCCACAAAATTAGTGGCGATCTCCTCATGATCATCCTCCCGCTCATCGTGATTTCCCAAAACGATTGAGCTGGAGCATTCCGATCCACCAATGCGATATTAAGCGCGCGCCGCATGGTGGTTTCCATCTTCAGGATGGGGTCCTTCATGGACAAACTCGACTTCGGTCGAGCCGCCACTTCGAGGCGTTCTCAACTTCGAGGTTGAGCTTCTTCAACTAATTCCTTAAGTGATACAAGTGGCTCATGACCTTGTCTATGCGGACGTCTCCTTGAGACACTTGTCCGAAAGCACCCGGAGGTCTCCCCTCAACCTAGGATCGGATGGAGACAAAGAGTTTGTAACCTTACGGGCTACATATACTCTCTCCCGGCGCACTTACTTCAGGTAAGTGCGGCCTTGTCCTCTTACGAACAAATGAAGGTATTTGGCAGCCCATTTGCAACAATTTGCAAATGCATAATCCTCTGAAACCGGTTCGGATTGACTAGTGCGTGAGTTCAAGGAATGAATTCCACCATTCCATTTTATGCAATTTCCCGGCATTCTTCTAGATGCCTATCTCCCCCTAATGCTGGGAAATGCAGCTAGCGTACTGAGCCCTATGAAGATCCCCGGTCATAGGCTCACATATCCCAAACGGTGGGTTCTCTTTGGTGTACGCCGATGTGTGGTGATTGGCACTCATACGCATCGAGATGGGAAATACTTAATTCTTTCCCACGCACTAGCCACAATGGGGGTGTGCAGTTGGCTAGAGACTTTGGGGATTTAGCATATAGTGCAACAACCAACATTCATAACTTGTGAAAATATTGCAAATGCTCTTCAAGAGCATGACCGTTCGACATGTTTCAAATGCTCTTCAGGAGCATGAATGGTCAAATTTCTTTGGACATTGCATTATGACTAAAACGATATATCAAGGTCATCATTGAGAAGGTCTCCTCACTTTTGTCCATCTTGGACATTTTAAGCATTTGTGTCGACTTAACATGTCGCCATGTTCCCTGAGCCGGGGCTCCGGTTGGAAAAGTGAGGTTTATGTTGGCTCTTCCTATCCTTTTCTTCCGGAAGGATTTCGATAGAAAGCTCAACTAGGTGTTTCGGGCAAGACAAATGCGAGACCATTGTCTCGTGCCTTCATATCCAGGACAACAATCTTCTTTGCCCGGATATTTCACCTATGACCTTCTCGAATTCGCTTTTACCCTTGGGTTCTTTCTTTCTAGGCACATCTTTCCCCCTTCCATTTTCCCATTCCATGGCCTTTATGGTTGCGAGAAATCTCAGCAACACGGGTGTGTGCTTCAGGCACAGGCTTAACATTAGTAGGCCGTGGGATGGAGGGTGGAAAGAGTTTCTCGATCATATTAGTGTTAGTGATCTTCTAGTCACATAACACACTCTCGATATAACCCTTTGTACGCTGCACTGGGCGTACAGTCTTGCCAAGCGTAAAGCGATCCGATGCGTGCTCGAGAGCACAATCAAGTTTTTTGCTACTTGAAGCAGTCCGCCGGGGACTACCATGCAATTACTGGATCAACTTCTATCATATACACTCAGACTTCAGGTCTAGTGTAAATGGTGTTGCAGAAGGTGCAACGCCTTTGCTTTTATCAGGTTATGCGAGATCACCCTTGCCAGCTTCAAGCTGAGCAATAGTATGATCGGGGCACATGCCATCAAGTTTGATCTTGATGTCAATGGCCTAGGTGAGGCAATTCTTTGTCATTCTCGGCAAGCCCTAGCGAATTCTTTTCGCAATGTCCGACATGCCCTCATAATCAATGTAGAGGGCGGTGAATGTCGGTTATGCGTAATCTTCGAGGATTACCCCGCATGTAATCTTCAGGATTACATTCATATCGATCTTCGAGGATTGTATTTCCCCAAATGTCTCATGCATATAATCTTCAGGATTATATGCGGTTTATAAGAAATATAATCTTGCATAAAATAAATCTAAAAGGATTTAAGTAAATGCAAGAAAGTAAATTGCAACAAATAAATATAGTAATGCATAATAATATAAAGTTGCAATAAATAATCATGCCTTGTGAGGTCTCCAAGCCTCGATGATTTCTACGGGCCGGGGCGCATTGATTTCTACGGGCTTCGGGCCGTTTTAGTGGCATGGCGTGGTGAGCTTCAGGTCACCATAATTTTTCTGGACTTCGGGACCGTATGTTATGTCGTTAGTAATCTTTGGGATTACTTTGCGACTAAGAAATATATATATTGCAATAAACAATATATAAACTGCAATAATTAAATCTGTAAGATTTAAATACGGTAAAGTAAATTGCAGTAAATAAATAATAAAGCAGGTAAATATAGTGGTCTTCAGGCCACTCATACTTCGCGGACTTCGGGCCGCGTGTTTAGTCATTACAGTGGACTTCGAGCCGCTGTTTTTATGCCTGCAACTTCTTGTTGCTGTGGTATGGCCTGTAAGTACATGTGCGACTTCTGATCGCAAATGCATTCAAGCTATTATTTATATGGGCATTTCTTATGGTCGTACTCCTCAGTGGACTTCAGGCCACGGGAGCATCAACATGCAAAGTGACTTCAGGTCACCTGTTCACATAGGGAGCCACACCATAGCCCATACGATGGCTGGTAGTCATGCGTGCCATGCATGTTCTATTTACCCTCAAAAGATGAACCCATGACCCAGCCCTGTAACAACAGCAGCAGCCATGTAACAGCAGCAGTGCATGCATGCCAAGGCTTGCCCAGGCTTCAGGCCTTTGGGCAGCGGGTGTCTTCTCGCCACATTATTGCACATGGCAGGGCAATTGCATGCATGCACGCACATTTGGTGAGCTTTTGGCCGGGCACACCATTCCACACGGCGCTTATCTCTTCAGGAGATAACTTTCTTTCTCACCCTCTCTTTCACACGAGCAGAGAGGAGAAAGGAGGGCCTGTGCCCATGCGTGCTGCAGCGGCGATGGGGCCAGAGGCATCCCGCGCTGGTGGCCGCTCAGTCAAAGAGTTCTCAACAGGAACCATGCGCTGCCCTGCCCTGCCCTGCCCTTTAATCTTGGGACATTCAGACGGACCCGTTCAGACACAGCAGAGAGAAACAGGGAGGGGTCTACCGTGCCCGCGCGCACGGCCTTGGCCGGCGTCGCGCACTTGGGCAGGCGGCGCCCGAATCCGCGGTCTGCGGGACCGGGTTCTGCATCCCTTGTACTAGTGCGGTCAGCAGAGGTGGCCTTCGGAGTCACGGCAGTGGCGGCCGCTGCCCGAGCTACCGCGCGCCCCCGCGTTGGAGAGGCGACGGCAGAGCCAGAGGGCTCCTTCGCACGCACTCGCGCGCGCGGGTGCTCGGTCCTCTACAGCTGGAGGCCGGCTGGGCCAGGGGCTACACGGGTCTGCGGCCAGAGAACGGCGGCGGGGCTGAAGGCCTCCTGAACGCGCGCTCGTGCTCCCAGCGGCCAGGCGGGTTCGAGCTTCCCCGCGTCAGGGTCTGGATGGCGCTCCGCGCTCACCCAAGTGCGGCGGCGGCCTTCAGGGCCAGTGCGACCGAGCTCAGTTTCAGGCTTCTACGGCGACGGGGCCCGAGGCGCCCGCGGCCGCGCCCGCGCGTGATCTCGCGGCACGCCCGCACTAGCGGCTCTCGCTGGGGACGGCTAGCGCCCGCGCCTGCATGCGCGGTGCTGCGCTCGCCAGGCCGCGTGCCCGAGGAGGATCCACGCCGGGATGCCTGCGCACCGGGGCCGGGGACGCGCGCTCGTGCCGCGCCTGGCCAAGGCCGAGCTGCCCGCGCGTCAGGATGATGGCAGCGGGGCCTGGGGAGCAGTGTTTTGATATCGTTTCGGCAAAAAAAAAAATCGGTGCCCAGAGATAGAAACGAATATCGGGAATTTCGGTGATTATCGGGTTTTCTCGCTCAAAAAGATGCCAAATTGACTTTAAAAATAACAAATTTTGTTCAAATTTTGAATTTCGCCAATTATCGCTCAAAAAGATGCCCAAATTGACTTTAAAAAATAACAAATTTTGTTCAAATTTTGAATTTCGCCAATTATCGGGCCGATATAGCCTAATATCGGACATGGGAGATAGAAAGCAATTTAGCCGAATATCGGGATTTTCGGGCCAAAATTACGAACAACTTCTTTGGGGGGCCAGCGTTGGTGAACTGCGCCGGGGCAATGCTTTCGGGCCTTGCGATTGAAGAAGGGTCGAGATGGGGGACTAGAGGGGGGTGAATAGTCCTTTCTAAAAACTAATTCTTGGCCCGGCTAAACAAATATAATGCGGAATTGAAACTATTCGTTTAGCCAAGACTTCACCCCTCTAGCTATGACTCTAAATTACCTCACAAAAGATCCTACACAAAGCAAATGAGGTGATAAGCCTAGCTTGAGCTCCTAACGTTTCTATTGCAAGGTCACACAAACCTATGCACTAGTAGTTCAAACAAGGGAGCTCCTACACAATTCTAATGAGCAAAAGCACAAAGCCAATCCTAAGCTCACTAGATGCACTAAGGACAAGGCGACACACGCCTAACCCAAAGGCTCAAATTACTTAGCTACACAAACTAAGCAAAGCAATTAATAAGCTACACAAGCTAGTAATTGCAAAGAGCTACTCCACAAGCACAAGCACAAGGTATATATATGAATGTAAATGAGAAGCTTGTGATTTGGAGAATGCAAACCACCGAGAAGAGTAGACAAGTTGACACCGGTGATTTTTACGAGGTATCGGGGAAGCTTGCCAACTTCCCCTACTCCTCGTTGTGTCGACCAACACCTTGGGTGGTTCCTTTGGTGTTTCACCTAGATGGTTCTTGATTGTGATTCTCCGATCACTTGCCCCTCAAGACACGCCCGCCAAGGCACCGCAAAGACACCACTCTCAAGTGAGCCTCTGAAGGCACCGCAAGACACCACACGCACAAAGGGAGGTACTCACGGACACGCTCTAGTAGTGTCGCTCTTCGCGATCCCTCAGCGAGGTGAGCCACGAACCTCTCACAAATCCTCCTTCGGAGCACCGCACAAGCTTCCTTGCGTGCTTCACGAAGTCTCTTGCCACCAAGCCGTCTAGGAGGTGGCAACCTCCAAGAGCAACAAGCACACCGGCTTGCAACACGATCACCTAGTGCCACGAATGCGATCTCTCAACGCGAATGCACTAAAATCACTCCTCACTTTGATTTGGATGAACTCTATCAATCACAAGTGAGTGGGAGGCTCTCAAGCACTCTCAAGCATGGACACAAAGTCCCCAAGGTGCTAAGCCCCAGCCATGGCCGAACACACCTTCTATTTATAGCCCCCAAGCCAAATAGAGCCGTTGGTGCTTCAAACCACGGTTTACGCGAGTTGACGGGGCACCCGGCAGGCGGACTCACCAAATGAAGTCGGTCATGAGTCCGTCGCAGTCCGGTCACAACCGACACGCCGGGCCCACGGTGGCACCCACCTCCATGCGTCCGGTCGGCGCTTCGGTCGAGCGCAGGAAGCTTCCGGTCCGGGGTCCGGTCCCCTGCGTCGGCGAAACCGGCTGCGGGGGCTCTACGCGGGCGCTTAATAGGGGCGTCCGGTTGCAACGTGCTTCGGTCGGTGCGTCCGGTCACCATTTTTCAGCGAAAACTTCACCGAAACACCGACACCTTTGCTTCGACATGCTACCCATCAAATATACCAAACTTGAGTACGAGGGGACAGCATGTTTTCACCACCAACTTGCATCCGTAGCAGTAGAAAATATGCATCCCATTTCTCGAAAGCGCCGAATCCCCCTCGCAAGCTCGGCGGGAGGATGAGCGGTTCCCAACCCCAACTCAACCACCGCAATCACCGCCGCCTTTATAAATGTGCCAACACCACCAAGTATACATCACCATGTGCAAGTGTGTTAGCATTTTTTCACAATCATTTCAAAGGGCGGGTTAGCTCTTAGCACGCGCCACTTTCGATCCTAACACATCGCAAAGTTAGATCGCTCAAGTGGCACTAGATGACCGATATGCAAACAAGTTTGCCCCTCTTGATAGTACGGCCATCTATCCTAGACCCGGTCATAAACTTCTCTAAGCTCCAATGACCGGGCGAAATGAAATGCCCTATAGGTTATACCTTTGCCTTGCGCATTTCCATTTCGCTCCATCTCCAAGTGCCGATGCAACACATGCACCAACACAATCACGAATGATATGATCCACTTCATATCATCACATGACCTTCTTGGTCCATCGATCTTGACCTTACTTGCTCTTCATCATTTGCGTCGGTCCGTCGGCGCCAAGTCTTGCCAAGCTTCACCGCCTCGCGGTCCATCGCTTCCTTTGCCTTGACTTGCCCTTCACACTTGCTTAGGTCCATCAAGCCAAGCCTTGTCTTGATCTTCACTGCCTTGGTCACATGACTCCATGTCATGTCTCATATGCAATAAAGCTCCTTCATTGCGTCATCTCTTGTGAACTAATCTCACGTGTATTATCTCAATCACACATTATTAGTTCACCTAATGTTGTCACTCAATTACCAAAAACCACAAGGGATCTTTCGGCCGTCGCGCTCAATTTGGGCCGCGCCGTTGGCAAGTCCGTGCCCTCACC
The DNA here is from genome assembly GCA_015847255.1 of Hyparrhenia diplandra. Lineage (NCBI taxonomy): Eukaryota > Viridiplantae > Streptophyta > Magnoliopsida > Poales > Poaceae > Hyparrhenia > Hyparrhenia diplandra. The sequence goes on from JADLZK010006520.1 coordinate 388,716, forward strand.
GGGTCGGGCGGTGCCGCCGCGCGGCTGCGGTCGGCCGGCCACGCGGGTCGGCGGCGTGACGTCCGGCGGTCATGCGGTGGCGTGCCATGGCCTTGAGGGGCCGCGCCGTGGTGGGGCCCATGCGTGCACCGCCGGCGGCTGGCGGCAACTATGCTGGCCTAGGCTTGCGGACATGAATATCTGGAGGGTCTGATCTGCCGTCAATGCGGCGAGCATGCCCGTCGATTCGTCTTCGAGCGAAGGTAAGGGTTTCATGTATGTCTGCGGGGATATCGGAGGCGCCGGGGCCTATGTTGGCGAGCGAAGCGAGCCGTTCTTCTGCCGTCGCCCGGGCGGAGGCCGAGCCGTCCTTGCACCGCTATGGTCATCTCCGGCTATGGGCGGTGGCGGTATCACCGAGGCGTTGCCCGCAGCGCCAACGACCCGGGGAGTTGTTTATGTTCATGTGTGGTGCTAGTGCATCCACCATGGGTGACGACGTGGCGTTGCTCATCACCTCCATGTAGAAGAACTTGATTTCTTACCTTCTTACCTTCTAGCTCGGTAGAGTCTCGTGGCCGATAACGTGTTAAGAAATCGGCGGTTCTTCATTACACACAAGCACATGTAACAAGAACGGATATATATGAGAGGAAGAGAGTGCGTAGTCTTTCATTCATTCTCTAGTTTTATCCACGGTTTTACAAGTGAGAGCACCTCTCTATTTATAGAAGGGGAGAGGCGGATACTATTCATAGTCTCCCATACATTTTCCTTGAAACTTCCCTCTCATAAATTGGCCACCATCAAAGTCTCATGTTTACACTTTGAATGTTGACTTTGATTTCACAACATAAACATGTGGTTATGGAGGACCGACACTGTTAATGGCATATATAACATTCTTTCTTTTTTTTCCCTATGTGTTTGGGTTTTCTCTTTTGACGTTTTTTTCCCTATCTAAACCAGTTGCTAACACAAGAAAGACATGAAAGCTTTACCTTTTGTCCGATGAACATCACATAGAAAGAATTTGGAAGTGTCATGTAGCCATCTCAACTGAAACCAAGTTATGGAGTTTTTTAGGGTTAAACAAAGTTATGCGGTTGATTTGTGCAAGATGTACTTCAGTTGTTGTCTCTTGTTGTCACTTCGATGAATTGTCTCTTGACCAAATAGTAATAGCCATGATAGAGATCAAATTAGGATTTTATATAATTGTTTGATGGCAACCATAACTTTGGAATAACTCATGAATTCAAATTAGGATTAAGTTGTAAACTATGCAACATATAAGACTTTTTTCCTTGAGGTGAACTGTTTATTGTTTTTAATAATCATGAAACATAAACCTGTTAATTACATTTTTATTTGACAAAACTCCTATTTTATATAGGATTAAGAAGCTAAAGAAATTGCCGATACCCTCGATCTTGAAGCAAAGTGAAATGGACTATTTGTTTGTCGTGGAGACATGTAACCAAAAGATAGTTTGTCGTGGTAGTAACATGTGACAATAGTAAATGTAAAGCTTTTGCTCTAAAACACACAATAGTCAATGTCATTTGTTTGTGAATTGGTGTTTTCAATCCGAGCAAGTGATAGGAAAGGACATATTTTTTTTTAGACTATTCTATCTATTACCGAAAGTTATGTTACATGATTCATTTGCAAAATTAAAATTGAGGTGTTCACGTCATGTATCTTACCACATTGATCAATGAGTCGGCTCCATAAAGTGGTAACCGCTATATTTGGAATATGTGTTTGCCACGGCTTTTATTGACTTCTTTCAATTATTACCACACCGACAAGATAGTGCAAATAGGAGTACCTTCTATTTTTTTTTTTTTTGACAACAAGCACATATATATTATCACTTAAGCAACCATATTACAAGAAGGCCCTCGAAGTAAAAAGAAATTACAACAAGGTCCTTAGACCGGATAAGATCCACGGGGATCACCGACGCTGCGTTCGACAACGGAGAGATCGCCGGCGGGGCAGCAGAGAGGCCGGGGAGCTTGCACCGGATGGGTACCGTGCAAATCGCAGCGGTTGAAGGTGTAGCGGCGGGCCGAAGAAATCCATTCCGGTCGTCAGAAGGATCGATGTACGTCGTCATTTGGAGGTAGTTGATGGGCCACCAAGCCGCCTTGGGGAAGGCGAGGCTCGCCGGAACAACCGACGGTGAACATTTTGCAAAAGCCATGAAGATCCACCGAAGAAGGTTGCTTTAAGTGGATGGCGAAGGCGAGAGAGGTGAAAGGTACTTCGGTGCGTTCTACAACAACGGAATCGTCGCATCGGAAGGGTGACGATGATGTCGAACAACCACCAAAGACCAAAGGCGGAGGTGGAGCTGAATCGGGGCGGCGGAGACGGAGACAGACAAACCTTGATCGCGTTCAGCAACAGACAACTTCGCCGCCGGAGAAGGCAGCAAGGCCGTCGGAACAACCACCGGGGGTGAGCTTAACTGGCCGGATCAAGAGCGGGGCGGGGATCTCCAACAACGGGAGGTGGAGGAGGAAGGGGATTCTTTGAAGAGGGCGATGGAGTTGGAGGGAGCTTATTTAGGGCGACCCGAGCCTCGGCGGAAGGGGCCCAAGAGGCTAACGACGACGGCGGCGGCGAGAGACCAAGCGGCAAAATACCACGAGAGGGACAACGCCATGAAGGCCATACACAAAGTAAAATACTAGATCTACAACTACTAGGAGCTGGGGACCCCTTCCCCTACTTTCATGCGGCGGCGGGCGGGGAGAGAGGGAGGAGGCCCGGACGGGCGGCGGAAAGAGACGAGAAGGGGAAGTTGCCCGACTCGAAGCGACCGCACCCTCTCGTCGAGCAAATTTTTTTTTTTTTTAGATCATACGAGTAAATGATGCACCCTGTCAATTTGTTTCAATTTTTTTTTTTTTTTTGTTATCAATAGCTTGCTGCAACATAATGGACCTGCAATTAAAACACTCAAGGCAAATAACCAAAAAAAAATGAAAATAAAAAATACTCACAAGAAGATCAAGAAGGTAGCCGGAGAAAGGCATTGCCATTGTCATTGCCAAATTACATAATAGAGGGCATTGCCATTGTCATTACATCTGCAAAATTACTAGTTCAAGGACAGGACGACATTGTCAGAGTTAGTGGCAAAAATACATCGATCTCGAAGTCTTATCCGCTAAGAACTACATATTACATTACATTAGTCTTGAACTAGTGGAACTACATACTACATAATACTACTAATCTATCTCACATTCCTAGTCATCCATGTCGAACCCCACGAGACCCTAGATAGCAAAAAAGAAGGCAATGGCACCAATTTGTGTTCTAAAAAAAGACTGCGGGTGAAGTTACTTTAACTCTAACTCTATTTGTTCCACTTTCATCACTATCTCCTCTTCTTTCTGTCGTGAGAACCTTCCCACACGTGATACGTGTTGACACACAATTATAGCATAATATTAATAGTCAACTAAACATGGAATAAGGGCTTAAAATGAATAATCACATAGACTAGGAGTCTAATTAACATATTTTCACGAGTTTTGGTATTCCATGACTTTGCGAGGGGACTGAGCAGGATAAAAGTAGATAAGAACAATGAGAAACCTAAGAGTTTACATCCCATACGATGACAAGACTTGACCGTGAAGTAACTCAACCCAAAAAGTGGACTAAAACATTCTAGAAGACACCAGAAGGAAGGAGGCACGGTTGTGGCCGGGGCCACAGGATCATTTGGGCCTAATCTGGCGACGCCAGTGGGTCCCTTTGTCGGCCTCTCCTTTCTATGGCGGTTTACCACCGACATTGAGGTTGCATCCATACCGTTATTGAAGGTCGGTTTGATCCAAGGGCCATCGTTCATCGCCAAGGGCTATATAAGAAGACCCCCTGACCCCAGGGTAAAACCCTAATTCATTCTATTCATTATCTCTTGACCTGTTGGTCTCCACTAGAGAATTAGGGCTAGACTCTCCAATGTAGCAGATTAGCAACTAGAGAGTTAGGGAGAGTGAAGCTACGCTCCGGTTCTAGAGATGTCTGGGGAGTTTGGTATGTCTTGTATCCTTTCTTTGTAAGACTTATGATTTATATATTTATCTTCTCTATTCACTTCCATGTCTTTCATATATGGTTAGTATAGTTGTTATGCTATTACATGAGATCTCCGCTCGTATTGAGAGCTCTAGTTATGCTAGTTAGCTAGAGTAGTAATCGATAGTGTAGACTTGGTGTCTAGACTAGAGATTACACGAGATTACACCCAACCCCACGGATAGTTTGTGGTAGCCTGGTGGTGGTGGCCATACGACGGTGGCGTATTCCACGTTCGGGTTGGTTGGTGTTTGTAGGACCGTAGTCGGAGCTTCCAAGCCCCCTTCTCATCTCTTTACGTGGCTAGTGTTCGATGTCCCGAAGTGTTTTGGTGTGATTGCTATCATAGAACCTAAGTAATAGAGAAGTACATAGGAACCTTGATCTCTCCCGTTGTCCTCTCAACTTGCTAGCTGCACATTTATCATAGGAATTCTCTTGTGTGTTATATTATGCATAACTCTTATCATATCATTTACCCCCTCACTTTTAGTCTAGTGGTTTGCTAATTTAGTAGATACTTGATTGTGAGTTATTAGATTCTTTATCCAAAGCTTCCCTGTGGATACAATACTCTAGAATACTCTCCTAGGGAAAAGCTACAATGGTATTACTGTGCACTTGTGGAACCTTCATATTCTTATTGCACTTAACAAATACCAACAATACATAAAATCATTCTATGCTTGTTTGCTATGAGCAAGATCCTTATTCAATCTTTCAACTTCATTTGGAAGAAAAATTTGTCAAATACTGAGGCCATCTCATGTCAATTTCATTGGTTCCTTCTTTGAAATCAACATGTTCGCACAACATACTTTTTTTTTTATCTGTCACATACATGTTCTATAGTATTTTTGTTCAATAAAAATTAGTTTTAAACCTTATTTGTTGTAACACGAGCAATTGGATACCTTTCATTTAACATTTTTATTAACCATTTTGTGTTGGGGAACCATATCTTTACACTTCATTACATGCATTAACACATAAACATGATGCTCGTGACATGTTTTAGCAATTTGATTAAGCGGTAACATGGAGGGTGTTATCACCCAGGTGAGTACACAATACAAAAGTAGCATTTCCTCATCCACATTCTCGAATGTGTTTTTCATTAGTATGTGTAATTTCTAATAATATAATTTCTTACCTTATTTTCCTATGCCATCAATAAGGAGTAGAAGCAATCGAAATAGGAGTAGTACTCATAGCTACCCCTACTAAAACCAGTTTTTAGTACTCTTTGGGACGCCAAACGCCTACAACTCCGGGTGTGCACCTACTAGGCTTGGTGTGCTTTGGATCAAGATCTTCGATAATGTTGGCGGGGATGGGGGCTGAAAAGGATGACAAACAATGTGTTAGAGAAAAATGACTAGTATTATGAGAGGGTTGGGGCAAATAATGTAAGATGTTTAATGATTTTACTTACTATGACAAGAAAGAAAGTCACAATGACTATGATAAGACTAAAAGCTCCAGTGGCTCCCGGGCCTCCGCTTTGGATGTGTGCCATACACAATTCAAAAAATAACATGTACAAATTTATAAGCAAAAAGCAACAACACTATCATGAAAACACAAATACAAAATAAAGATTGGAGAAAGAATACTACCTAGAGAGGCTAGCATATGTGAAAAAGTAAGTAAATCCAACCCAAGCGAAGATGGTTGGACCTATCCAACTAAAAACAAGGAAAGAGACGGGGTGCCTCTCGGACCCACAATCGCATGTGCGGCCCATTAGGTATAGATGCACTATGGAGTAGGACACAAAATCGAAAACAGTGCGCATGAACATGACGGCGTTGTAGGTGACCCATTGGTTGCGGTCACCCTCACCGGTGTCCCTCGATTACTCCTCCACATCGGGCGTGGATGCGACAACGAGAAGTGCCACCCACGAGCTCAGAAGCGTAAAGCCCGACCACAACCGGATACAAGATCGCGCCATGACAAGCATGGGGGATGGAGAACGTCCTTGACCTTTGAGAAAAAAAAACATAGAAGCAAAAGCGAGGAAAAAAATGAAGTCAACTATAAGAGAAAATAAGCAAATGATAGTGAGAGAGGAATCACGAAAAGCATCGGATACCTTATTTCGCCCGAAGGCGCTAACACCTCCTAATCGCAAAAAGAAAAAACCACACGAAGTCGGTCAATCTTATAACAAAAGTAAAGGATCGAGGTAGAGTATGCGTAATTAAAGAAAGCAATGAGCAACATGCGGAGGAGCAGCACATGCAAGAATGGACAAGGGCATGCAGCGAGCTAGTAGAGAGCTAAAACATGCATGCAGTAGAGCTATAGATGTGGAAAATAAAGTAGAGTGCGGTGTTTAATTAAGATGGCAACACTACCCAAAAGCGGATATTTTGTGAGAGGAACGCTTTTTCATGAGAGTGAAAAATGAACTCTCATGAAATTAATATTTTCATGAGAGTGATATAAATCCCGCCACGAAAACATATTTTCATGAGAGTACTTGACATAACGTCATGAAAATCGGTTGTTTTCGTGAAGGTTTACTCTCATAAAAATACCAAAGTCTCACTAAATCCATTCGTGAAGGTTTGCTCTCACGAAATACCATAAAAAAACAGTCATGAAAACATTGATGCAAACTTGGTGGCAATATACATTCGTGAAGGTGAACTCTCATGAAAATACCAAAGTCTCACGAATTCTATTCGTGAAGGTTTACTCTCACGAAATACCATAAAAACAAATCATGAAAACATTAATGCAAACTTGGTGGCAATATACATTCGTGAAGGTGAACTCTCATGAAAATACCAAAGTCTCACGAATTCCATTCGTGAAGGTTCACACTCACGAAATACCAAAAAAAAAAAAAAATGTCATGAAAACACCGATGCAAACTTAGTGGCAATATCCATTTGTGAAGGTGAACTCTCATGAAGATACCAAAGTCTCACAAAATCTATTTGTGAAGGTTTACTCTTACGAAATACCAAAAAAGCGATCATGAAAAACACGGATGAAAACATGGTGCCAACGTTCATTTGTGAAGGTGAACTCTCACCTAAAAACACCAAAGTCTCACAAAATCCATTCGTCAAGGTCTACTCCCACGAAATACCTCAAAAAAACAGATCATGAAAACAAACATCAATGCAAACCTAGTGGCAATATCCATTCGTGAAGGTGAACTCTCATGAAAATACCAAAGTCTCACGAAATCCATTCGTGAAGGTTTACTCAACGAAATACCATAAAAACACTCATAAAAAACACCAATTGAAATATGGTTGGGTATTTTTCAATAGAAAAATAATTGGCTAAATCTTGAAATGGTTTTGACCTCAAACGTTTTCTCAAGCTTGTAGATGACCTATGTGAAGGAACCACCAAGTTTGAGATTTTTTAAAATGGTTTGGTACTTTTTCCGGTTTAATTGAATTTCCGGCGCGACTTCTCGGTAATTATATGTTGAACTCGAGACCACCCCAAAAAGATCCGGGAGCGGTGTCAAACTTTTTTTCACAGGGTCTCTTGTGCCCTAGAAGACAAAAGTTTGTGGAGGTCGGTCCAAGATTATTGTGTTTTCATTGTCTAATTCACCATATTTGGTCTCATGCGCCATGGAGAAAAATATAGTAATTCCAATAATGATGAGAAAAACCTAGGATCTTGCGTGGGGCTATTGGGTGTAAATGAGTGCAAAAAAAAAAAAAAAAATTCAAGGCATTTTGACATCGACGGAGTAGACATGCTTCACAAAGGTATATAGAACCTTCCACCGAACCCTATCCATACACTTAGGTTTCTCATGGTTGTGTGGTGGTGCAGGCGCTTTGCGGTGAGGTTTTGACCTCAAACTTTTCTCAAGCTTTTATATGACCTATGTGAAGGAACCACCAAGTTTGAGATTTTTTGAAATGGTTTGGTACTTTTTCCATTTTAATTGAATTTCCGCGCGACTTCTCTCGGTAATTATATTATGAATCGAGACCACCCCAAAAAAGATCCGGCGGTGCGGACTTTTTTCGCGAGGGTCTCTTGTGCCCTAGAAGACAAAAAGTTTGTGGAGGCCGATTGCAAAATTATTTTGTTTTTCATTGTGTAATTCACCATATTTGGTCTCATGCGGCCGCGGAAAAAAATACATGAATTCCAATAATGATGAGAAAACCTAGGATCTTGCATGGGGCCATATTTTGGGTGTAAATAAGTGCAAAAAAAAAAAAATTTCAAGGCATTTTGATATAGGCTTAAGTAGACGTGCTTCACAAAGGTATATAGAACCTTCCACCGAACTCTATCCATACACTTACGTTTTCTCATGGTTGTGTGGTTTGGGCACTTTGTAAAAGTGAGGTTTTGACCTCAAACTTTTCTCTCACGCTTTTAGATGACCTGTGTGAAGGAACCACCAAGTTTAAAATTTTTTGAAATGGTTTGGTACTTTTTTCCCGTTTAATTGATTTTTCAAGAGAATCTTTTTTGAGAATTTGTATCATTCAAACGAATTCATTTGTAAAAGGACCAATACATTAATTATAGATCCCGATAAGTTTTATAATTTTTTTTTTATGACTTTTTGTATTTGAAACCCCAAAATTGGCCTAAAATATAAAGTTTTGAATGATAAATTAAAATTACAATTTCGTCGTGATGATAGACTCGTCAGAAAATTGCTCTCCTAATTTTTTTCAGGCCAGCACAATTCAGCCCATTCAATGGTTTTTGGCCCAGCACTATGCGGCCTGATGTATTGCAGCCGTTAGATGAACCCCTGGTGAATGTGGATCGTTAGATCAAAAGCACAGGTATATAAGCAACTCTTCATCCCTCCAAAACCCTAACTTCCTATTCTCTCTCTCTCTCAGCCTCATCCACTCACCTTCGTCCGACCCAAGTCTCCATCTCCCCATGTCTCTCTCGCATGACCGGACCGAGCTGCGCGGTATTGCGGTGGCGCGGGCTCCTCCGGTAGTGGCGCAGGGCTGCTGCCGGGTGGCTGGATCGACGCGATGCGCAGCTCCTCCGGCGGCCGGATCGAAGTGGGGGCGTGGCTCCTCTGGCGGCGGTGACGCTAGATGCGCCGTCGGTGACTTCAGCGGCCAGGGATCCGTCAGCTTCATCGCGAAGGTGATCTAGCTAGCTAATTTGGGGAGTGGCTATTACGGGCCGGCCGGTGCACCACCACTTCCCCAGTCCCCTCACGCCTAGACACAACTATTTGGGGAGTGGCTATTACGGGCCGGCCGGTGAACGCCCGTCGACACATGCAAGCCCCAATCCATCTGGAAGTTTCTACTATATTTATTTGCCACTAGTGTTTGAATTGGGCATTGGGGGCTAATGAATGACCCTATGCATGCTTTGATCTTGCGTTCCATTGGATGGGAACATTTTATTTCTTACTTATATTATGTTAACTGGCATATGACTTGGATGAATTTGACTATGCCTTATGCACGCTAGGTGTACATGATTTTGCCTAGGAAAGAATACGGATGTGCAAAAGCAAATAGACTCGATGGCTTGCCCAAATTCATGTCATATAGACTCGATGGCTTGCTGGTTAACTGGCATAGAGATTGATGGCTTGCTGGTTCGGGATTTCTTGTGAAAAAAACCCCAAAGTTTTGCTATAACTTGCAAGTGTTATTAATTCAGACCTGAACATAGCTAGACAGTATGAATGACTGAAGAAATTCCACATTTATCCAGAGTACCCAGGTTTTCAACTGCTCGCAAGAATATGAGTCATATATTATCTTGTGTTATATTGTATTGTACTCAGGAATTCACTTTCAATCACATTTCACTATTTGAGTTGTCATGAATTTGATCTTGAGATTACATCAAAACTTACTGGAAAACAGAAATATGGGTTGTTTGAGACTGATGGATTGAAATGAATTGTCTACCCACAATAGTTGAGTTCTGTCATGCTGCTTTGAATTTTTTTAGTGGCATTCTGAGCCATTTGTGTTGTAAGATCATCTTATCTATCTATATCTACTATTTTGGATCATGTATTTTTGTGTCTTACTATTTAGCTTAGAGATTGTTGGTGCTACTGCAGTAGGATAATTTGAGATGACAAAGCGCCTTCCTCAAGTGCTTTCCTCAGTATTATTTAGGTTCATGAAGATGAGATGACAAGCGCCTTCCTAAGGTTTGGTCAGATTTCCCTCAAGTTTGCTTGCTGCTTGCGTTCTATGCAAGGTTATTAGCTCGTGGATTCTTTGCACCTCACACAATTTTCTTGGTAGTGTCCTTTGTGCCTCACTATATATTGAACAATCTTGCTTTTTATAAAGTTTGTTTGCATATAATTGTTGTTATTTCAGTCAAGTTGTTGTCAGCCTAAGTGTCCTAATTTACAACTATCCTATGCAACTCGCCTTTTGCAGCTTGCCCTTTTCATGTACTTCCTCTTTTCAGCTTGCTCTTTTCATGTACTGCTAGTATAATGAGAATCACACAATGTGTTATATGTCAATGCATGCAGGTGTGTTGCTCCTCCTTGTTCAACGTCATGTACTGATCAAGTCGGTTTCAGTTTGTCAGGTGACTAGCAGTGATTTGCACTAATATATCATTTGTTAAGTGCACCTTTCATGCTACACTAATTGGCTTTGTTTAACACTTGCCATCCTACTTAGTTGCTTGAACTATATCTGTAGTCCTCAGTGGCTTGTTTGCTATTGGAGATTTTTATTTGGTCGTGTTACTCCCTCATTTCAGACTACAACCATTTTATTTGATCGCCTAGACTTGTCACATGTAGATCTGTAGTTGTTTCTCAAGTTGTATGGAGGGTCCGATATGTTTAGTAGTTCTTCCTACTTGGAAGAAACCGTAATGCTTACAGTATGACAAAGACTTGCCCATGTATGCATGTATATATCTGTCCATTTCATATGATGAGTCATACAATTGTATTTATATTACTATTCTCGTGCATTGGTTTGTTAATTCTCGGAAAATGTTACAGGTTGAAGGCCATGGGAAAATTACTTGAAATGACTTTGCAGTTGTGCCATCTTGAACTGGAAATTACATGTAGGTTTATGTGCGCTAGTTGTTTTATCAAGGCATCGTTCACAACTTCAGTGGATGCCTAGCACCTGTGACTTAGTGTAGGTGTATGTACACATGACATTATCCTTTTAATGTAGGTATATATTTGTACACGTGACAATATCCTTTTAATGTAATAGTTGGAAATTACTCATGTATGTGTTGGAATGAGATTTGGATTTATATATGTGGCACATTTAACTCTCAGCTCTATTGGTAATTTTCGTGACTAACTCTCAAGAAATAACTAGAAGACGGTGAACTCTCACGGAATACCATAAGTCTCGCGAAATAATTTCATGATGGTGGCCTCTCACGAAATAGCTTAAGTCTCACGAAACAACTTGGTGACGGTGGCTTCTCACGCTAAGTCTCACGAAATAACTTTGTGACGGTGGCCTCTCACGAAATAGCTTAAGTCTCATGAAATAACTTTTGTGATGGTGGGCTCTCACGAAATATCTAAAAAAACCGCCATGAAAATAGCGATGCAAATCGACGGCAATGATCTTTTTATGAGAGTGACCGTCACGGTGAACTCTCATGAAATTAATCCGTGGCGGTGAACTCTCACGAAAGTGTGTATTTCATGAGTGCAATCTTGTGAGAAGTAATGCGTGACGGTGTACTCTCACGCATTATTTTCATTGAGAGTAAAACCGTTTTCGTGACTATTTTTTCACTCTCACAAAATATCCAGTTTACGGTAGTGCAAAGCAAGGGAGAAAATTTATAAATCCAAGAATTGAAGCCACATATATTCACCCACCCTCTTTGGCGGCCTCCCGAACTGAAAGCAAAAACATGGGATATGTGTCAATGAATCTTCAAAAAACTAATGAGCACTTGCTACATGAAGAGCAGCTGGCTACTGATAGATAGCAGAGCCAAAACGTAGAGCGACATGAGAGAAGATACAATGACACAAAGAAAGAGACGGATTCAAAAAACAAAAACCCGCTGCTAGAGGCAAATCGGTCCAGAATAAGGTATAGCAGCTGATAAGAATAGGGAAAAAATAGGCAAATGATTCAGGAATTGAAGCCACATGAAAGCACCCACCCTCCTCCGCCGCCTCGCGTGCCTCCGACATCGGAACGGCTGGCTCATCGCGTGGGGGCGGGGGACAGCGATAAAGGTATGCGCCCGGGGCATGGGACAGCGACAAAGGTACTGCTGACTAGCCCAATCCTCGCCCCATGGGTGCTATGGCGAGTGGCGTGAAGGACGACGCTAGCTGATCCGGCCGCTGGCGGACGGCTCCACCACGACGGCGTCGGCGGCGAGGCTGCGATCATCACAAGTCATGCAAAGTTCGGCGGCGGCGGCGAGGCGCCGGCCTCACCCCCGGGCGTTGGTATTACGAACCGATGGTTCGTTCTCGGTACCGTGACTAATCTGGGTTCCCGACAAACACGGTACCGATCGGTTCTCGAAAATTCACTGCGACCGAGAGCAATTTCCTCGCATCGGTTCTTCGGTTGATTTCGGTATTTCCGAAAATACCGAACTAGGCACCGATGAGGCGGAGGGGCGGCCACCAAGGTAGGGAGCGGCGTGGTGAGGGGCGGGGACGGCGGAGGACAAGCGTCGGGCGGCCGAGGCCGCGCCGCTGACGAGGCGCGCGGCGATACACGGGCCGCGCCGCGCGGCAGCGCCGGAGGGCGGCGCGGGCGCGGGCCGAGGCGAGGCCGGCCGCCGAGGACGGAAAGCGCCGGCGCGCGACGAGGCGCCGAGGTGGAGGCTACCGCAGGGACGCGGCCGGCGGCGGCGCGGGGACGGGAGCCGGGCGGCTGCGCGCTGCGCGTGACGAGGCCGGAGGAGCGGGCGACGGGGTGAGTGGGTTTGAGTGGACCTAGGTTTCCTCCCGTGGGCGAGTGGGCCATTGTTGGGCCAAGATATCGGGGTCGCTTGACACCGGTAAATACCGAGAACCAAGGTACAAAACCGAATTTCCCTCAGAAATCGGTTCCCACAAACCTGAACCGAACAGAACCGAAATATTCGGTTTCGCACTTTTCGGTTCGGTTCTCGGTTTTCGGTTCGGTTTCGGTTTTGAGAATCGTGCCGAGTGAGCTGGCCCGCTGCTCACAGCATGGCAACAATGACGCGACATCATGCCGCTGGTGTGTTTAGCACCCAAAATTTTGGACGACATGCATGTCACATCGTCTGTTAATCAGAAGACGTTTCGTTTGTTAGTGGTAAATATTATCCTAGCATTGTGTAAATAGGCTCAAAAGAATCGTCTCACAATGTACATCTAAACTGTATAATTATTTTATTTTTTTATCTACATTTAGTACTCGATACATGTGCGGTATTTTGATGTGATAGAGAATTTTTTTTCGCACAGTAGTGAAATTTAGAAAGAAATTTTGGGCTCTAAACACACCAACGTCGAGATGGTGGCGGCCGGACCCAGCGCTGTTGGCGATGACAAGAGGCCGCACCGACGTGTTTCAATCAATCAATCTCTACAGCTACGTACTGTAATGGCTCAGTGCAGCAGTCTCCTGGGGGCAAGCCTAGCTAGCCCAGTAAAGATTGACAAGGCAGCAGCTATAGACATGTTACAGTCACGTTAGAGCATCAGCAGTGTTCCAACCGAGGTTGGCTCGATATGGGCTCCACAAACGATTGGAAGGGGCGTGCTATCGACCTCTGCAGTGGATAGAAGTAGAACCGAGGCCTTGTTTAGATGGCTGAAATTTCTAACTTTTTCCCCACTTTCTCTCCATCACATCATATTAAATACACCAAAAGAGCGTATATTTGGAGTATTAAATGTAGGTAAAAAAATAACTAATTACACAGTTTAGATATACATTCTTGAGGCGATTCTTTTTGAGCTGAATTTTCATGGTGGAATAATATTTACCACTAACAAGCGAAACGTCTTCTACGATTAATGCGATGTGACATACAGGTAAATTTTAGCCATCTAAACAAGGCCTCGGTTAGATTGACTGTTTACTCCCTCAATTGCCTCTTTCCCGTGGCCATCTTCCACCTCTCGTCTCTCCCAAACCACCACACCGCATGGATCTCCACCTCCCTCCTCCTCTCGCATGGCGGCATGCATGCCTCGCGCGCCCCCTCCGCTTCCTACTCGCGCGGCTGCGCGCCCCTCCCCTTCTTCCTCTCACGGCTGCGCGCCCTCCTGTACGGCGCCGCTTCGGTTCCCGCGCTGCGGCTCACATGCGCAGCTACGCGGCGGCACGAGCCTGGGGCGCCACTCGCGCTGCTGCCGCTCACGGGGCAGATCCGGCTCACATCCTCGCTTCCTCGTGCGGCGGCACACTTCCCTCCAGGCTTCCTCCTCGCGCGCCCCCCCCGCTTCCCCCTCTCCAGATAATTGAGCCGTCGCCGCTGACAGGTTGCCGTCGCCCTCCTTCTACAGGTGCCGCCGATGCGCGCAGCATGGGAGGGTGAAGTCCTCGAGCCCACGAAGCTCCTCCAACTTCCTCTCCGCGGCGGGAGCAGCAACAGATAGAGACGATGAGAGAGGGTGCGTGATTTTTTATTTCTAGGAGCCGGGTTCGATCTATGGGAGCCGCTCTTTCATCGAACCGAGCTCACAGTGTGAAGGCAGGTTCGATCCCTGCATTAAATATATCGGAACGACATCGAACCGAACACTGCAGTGTAGGGGTCGTTCCTTTGGCTGGGTCCTATAGTGATTTGATGTCTTTTGTTATTTGGTGTGCAATGTATAGAACCGAGTCTACATGCATAACTGAGGCCACCAATTATTACTATAGGCAGATTCCTCTCATTCACTCGTCTAAACTTCGCATGTGCCGAGAGAGAGAAGAGGATAGGATTGGGTTCCATGCAGAGCACCCGGTTATTCAAAGACCCAACACACATTGTATAGAACTCGGTGCTACCTTGGAAGAGAGTGTACAGCAGGAAGTTCATGCCTTGCTCCACCGTCGCCGAGCGAAGGATGCCTAGAAGCGCAATCATGTTGGTCTTTGTGATCTTCTTGGGCCACTCTCTGATCCCAACCCAAAATGCGAGCCCTAGGCCTGCTCCATTGCTCGTCTCCTTGTATTCCTCCTGAAGATGAGGATGCTAGGGAGCGATGCCGCCGACCGCAAAAGAGTTTTGACTAGACCTTCTTGGTCTTGCCCCATCGAAAAGGCTTTCTTTCTGGGAGCTTCTCCACAGTCTCTTCCTAATCTTCCTCCTCTGCATTGTCATTTACAACAAAGTTCACACATTAAACTTTATTTTAGTGTCACGTACAAGATCTATAATATTTTTGCTCAATAAAAAAAATTATATTAAACCTTACTTGATGCAACACGAGCAATTAGATACCTTTGATTTAACATTTTTATTAACCATTTTGTGTTGCAAGAACCATATATTCGCACTTCATTATATACAATAACACATAAACATGATGCTCATGACATGGGTGTTATATCACCTAGGTGAGTAAACAGTACAAAAGTAATATTTCTCGTCCACATGCTCATATGTGTTTTTTCATATACACAAATGGCAAGACAAACTAACATGTGTAATTTCTAATAACATAATTTCTTACCTTATTTTTCATATACCATCCAATCCGAACAAAGCCCCTGTCATATTAAAAAATTCATAAAATAATTATATATAAGTAATTTGTAATACTAATCGATCTCAAAATGTACCATTATATATGCTGTACTCTTGTGGTGATTATATAGTTGTTTATTTATGCTAAAGAAATAAACAAAGGAGTAGATACAACAAATACAGTGTTGTGAAATATACTAGGTGGGAAATAAAGGACAACACTAAAAGAAGTAGTATATTTTTTCCACTTACCGAGTCTAGTAGCACAAAATACATTACAGGCCATACGGCGTTTGTGCGAAATCGCCACGGTAAATGAATTAAAAATAAAAAAAAGACCCAAGCCGGTGCGGCCCATACGGGCCCGACACCAGCCCGGACCGCCGGAAGGATGATCCGCCGTCGCCGTCCGAAACCCCTAAGCGCCGCCGGATCTTGGCGTTGTCGTCACCGGCCGCGGGCGGACGCCGAGGCCGCGAGATCCGCCGTGGTGGGCGCCCCGAGCGCCCGCCGCCGGTTCGCCGCCGCGAGATCCATCGCCTGAGCCCGGCCACGCGATCCGCTTTGGTGGACGCCGCCGGGCAATGAGATCCGGGCTGCGGGGACGCCGAGGTCGGGCGCGAGATCCACCGTGGTGGACGCCCGCCGCCGATCCGCCATGGTGGACGCCGCAGCCCGCGAGATCCGTAGGGACACCGAGGTCGCCGCCGCAGAGCCTCGCCACCTCCACCGATCCGATCCGCGCCCGCGCCTCCACCACCGATCCCGCGCCCTCGCGCTCCCACCGATCTTCGCGAGATGAGCGCAGAATCGCCGAGGGAGTCTGCTTCGAGGGAAAGAACCAAGCCGTCGGCCGAGGGAGCCCGCCACCTGGGAGGCAAAGAATCGCCGAGGGAGCCCGGTCGCCGGTGGAGCAAAGAACTGTCGCCGGGTCATGCTCAGGGAAGGAGCGGTGGCGTGTGGAGAGGAGAAAGAGGGAGGGAGTGAGAAGAGGGAGAGTGCCCGAGCTTCTGGGTCGAAAGAGGGAGCTGGACCGGTACCGGGTGAAACCCTAAGTCCGGGCTTTTATATTGGTGGCCTTTCGACTGACCTTGGCCGGGCTGTTGGGCCTCTCAAATTTCCGTGGCAGGCTTTTTTTAGCCCGCCCCGGAAAATTGATTTTTGCGTGGCGAAGCAGCTTAACACGCCGCCACGGAAAATAATTTATTTTCCGTGGCGTGCGTGTTAGGTGCCCGCCACGCAAAATTATTTCCGTGGCGGGTAAAACCGTCCGCCACGCAAAAAAAAAAAAACAGATGTGGCGGTATTTTCGCGGCGGGCAAAAAAGTGCCGCCATGGAAAAGATTGTGTCGCTCGCGAAAATCAAATCAGTACTAGTGGCAACGCAAATCGCAGCACGAACCGACTCCTCGGCCACCGGGGGACACGCGTTCGGATCACGCCGTGCGTTTGCTCTTCCCCTGCGCCGCCCCGTCCACGGCAGGCCTCACAGGCGCTGACCGCCGACCCGTGGTTTAGGCTACAACCTTCGGTCGCACAGTTAGTTTATTCCTTTAGAAACACCCATCGACGCTCCACCGTTTAAGCCTGTGTCTTGTATTAGTGTGCCCATCTCGCGTGCGCCCGTGCATCTCGCTAGGGTTCTTGCAAGACTGTAACTTCTCTTAATGCAGTACGGACAAGTGCCTGGTTTCGAAAAAAAACACAGTCAGAGTGCGAACATGCATTCTCAGCACCCGCTGTAATTCTACGCTACATGTGTTCAATGATAAACAACTAATGCCCACTCTAATGCAACTATATGCTGATATATACACATAGCGACACGATTACAGAATGAGCAATACAACAGGCGCCAGCACGACGATGTATACAAGCAGGATATAATGACTCGACATCAGGGCGGCGGGCTCCATGTCGAGATGGTGGTGGCCGGACCCAGGGGCCGTTGGCGATGATGACAAGGGCCACCAGCTACGCACATCCATTCCTGTGGCGACCAGGCGGCCGGTCGTAGTCTGGCGGGCGGGCTGGGGCGGGGCTGTACGTGCATGTTGTACGCGGCAGCTTAATTTGGGCTACACGGCGCCACCATTCAGGATTCCAATCTAATCCACATGTGTTTTTTGAGATGAGCCTAAGTTGTGTTTAGTTGATAAAATATTTTGGGTTTTGTTGCCATGAATTAGGGTTCACACTAAACACACTAGGATGGGTCTTAGACATATATCCAAGAGGTTGCAAACAACCTGCAGCGTGATCGACAAGAACAATCAATAGATCGCTAGAGCCGATGTAGAGCTCGGTTTCAACTGGAACAACCTCAGAACGCCCAATGGAAAGATCCATTGGGAGGACACACGTGAGGGATGCCTTAGAATCGGCAAGGCCACCTAGAACACTGACGAAATTCATGGAGAACGCCACCGAACAGTAGGGTAGAGGGGTTGAGGTGAGAAAAATTAGGGTTTAGTAGTTGTGTTTGATCGATTGGATGTAGATGGGATAAAATCGCCATAAACCTCTTATTATATAAAAAGGGGTGGTCTTATCCCCTTAGGAACCGCCTTAGATACGTTCCAAACACGAGGAACTTCTAAAAACCGATCTAAAATCGAATCGGTTCGGAATCCGCGTGCGCCTCAACAAGCATCGGACGCCCGATCACGTGGCGCTGGCTCGACGAGGGCGTGCTAGCGTCCGGCGCTTCGTTTCACCCTCGACCCGGCGTTGGGCGTCATTTGGTCTTGCACCGAGACAGCGACCGGCTAGATCCCAGCGTTGTCTTTCACCGGGTTCTGAGTCTTCTTACTTGGTCGTCCCGTCCCTGGAAATTTACCTCGCCTTTGACCAAGTCATTTTTTGGATGTCAATAGGTTAAATTTCTTTGTAGCATTTTTTTGTTTGTATTTGGTCCCACCATAGGCTAACTAGGGTCAAAAATTCGTCTCGCACTTTTCGCCCAAATTATGCAATTAGGTTTTTTGTTTATCACATTTAATACTCTATTTATGCATCAAGAGATTCAACGTGACAGTTACACTTTTTTGGTTAACTTTTTGTAAACTAAACATGCTCACTTTGAGGCAACTGACGCACTGGTTTTTTTTTTCTTTTCAACGTGAATTGAATTGTGTAGCCTGATGCCATGGACATGTGGCGCAGCACACGGGCAGTCTGTCTTCTGCACGCAGGACTGCATCCGAGGGAGAAGCGACGGGCGACGCGCAGCCCACAGCTACTGCGGCATGCACTCCGGTCCACTTATTTTTCTATGATTTTTCACTTATTTTCTTTCTGCTCTCTCTCTTTTTACCGTCCACGGGAGGCAACCAACCTTATCTCTTCGCTCACCGCGCTGACTCACCGCAAAGCCTTATCTCTTCTTCATTCATCCATGATCCATCTACCGCACACGAAGCCACTTCGTTCATCCACTGCACGCGATGACCCTAGTCGGCCTATGACAGCTGCGCGTCCCCGCGTCCGGCCCGGCGACCCCGGCCACGCGCCGTCCCTCGCGTGTCCCGGTGGCGGCGGTGGCGGCCTCGTGCCCTCTACGCTCCACGCCCAGGTACAGCCACGCCGCCTTCTGGCACTCCGCGTCCTCGGAGCTCGCCGCGCCGCCGGGCCTCGAGCTCGCCTCTGTCCTCCATCTACAAGCATGCGACCACCAGGACAAGGATGAGCAGCGGCTGCAACAGGACCGTCGTCTTCGACTCCGCGATAGACTGGGCTCCGTTGTGTGGCAAATGCTTCTGTGGCCATGGGCTTGTGCGTTGGGATAGAGCAGTCCTCAGGAAGCTGGGTAAGCGGCACACCTCTGGCGCGACAGGAGCAGTGTGGCGGCCATGCGGTGTGGCGGCGAAAACGCCCGCCACACTTTTGCTGAGGAAAACTGTGGCGGGATGGCTTTGGGGCGGTGGCGAGCCGTAGTTGTGTGCTCAACCAAACAGCTGCCAAACTGAGTGTGGCGTGCCTAATGTTATTCGTGGCGAGATGTGGCCGGCATCCAAACATCCTCTTAAACAGCATGAGTACTGTATCGGGTTTTTTTTTTTTGACAAAGTACTGTATCGTTGGATTTTTTATAAAATTTAACCCTTTTTTTTTTTTTAAATTTATCTCTGCTTTAAAAATAATTGTATCAGGTATCCCTTTTGGTTGCACAAAAAGGGCCCGGCGTAGATGTCGTGCCACATGCAATGGCGCGACAGGATTATCACGCCATTTTTTGTGGGCGCGACATGCATAATCCCAGTGACACACCTCCTCCCACGACCTCCTTCCACGACTAAATTAGAATGCACGCCTCTCGAGCCACACAACCCTCTCACCCCTAAAAATAGAATTCTGTCAATCGACTCTATAAAACAAACCCTTTGAGTAATAAAAAAAGTAAAGATAAACAAGGTCACATGAGCGAAATGTGAGTCCATATGTCAAGCAGATGTAGTACATATAGTCATACGAGAATACGAAGTAGAAAGAAAATAAAAATAGAGGTAAAAAAAAAAAAAAAAGAAAAATATAAAAAGAAGAGCACTATAGACATTTCACTATTGAACGAACGAAGCTATTTTACAAAATATTTTACAAAATATTTTAAAATAGCTTCAATTCGACTAAAAATCTATATTTGTCGCCATAGACATATAAAAATCGTGATCCAAGTGCAATACGTGGGTATATGTAAAATATAATGAAAAAAAAATGGGAAAGAAAATGGCACTATAGAAATTTTATTGTTTTAAATAATGAAACTGTCATGAACCGGTTGGATTAGGCATGACACGTTGTAAGGTCCTAGATGGCTAGAGGGGGTGAATAGCCTATAAAAATTTTCTACAAGCTCAATTAACAAACCGATTAGTATAACAAAAGGCGTAATCGCGGTTTTGCACTAGCTCTATTGTCTTGCAAGCCTCTAGTGACAATTCTAACTAAAAACTATGATCTCTATATCAATCAAAGGCTATGTCACTACTCTAACTAGTGAGCAATCCTAATATGATCCTTAGGCTAGCAAGAACAACTACACAAGCAAGTGCTAGCTCACTACACAATATAAACTAGGAATGTAAAGGCAAGAGAGAGAGCTCGTTATACCCGACTTGTAGAGGCAATGAACCAATCACCGAGAAGAAGATGAACAATCAATCACACGAAGATGATGATCCAATCACCGAGACAATGAACAAGTCGATTTGTTCACCCGGAGTTCACTTGTACACCGACAAGCTAATCTCCGGTTGTGCCTAATTAACACAAGGATGGTGTTTGAGCTAGGCGGTGCACTTGCTAGCCTCAACACACCACTCACAAGTGAGGTACCCAAGACACGAGCAATGTATTCCTTTGCACTTTGTCTTCCCGACGAGGTCGCGTGATCCTCTCATAAATCAACGGGAGGTGGCCAAGAACAATCTCCTTTTCTTGCCAACAACTCCACCAAATCACAAGCCGGCTAGGAGCAGTGTCTCCAAGAGAAACAAGAAACCAACCGGCTCACAACGATCCTCAAGTGCCTCTAGATGCAAGAACTCGATGCAAATGCACTTGGATCAACTCTTCTCTCAAGAATGAGGCTCACAATCAAGAATGAGAGAGGAGGAGGCTTGTTGCTCAGCTCTAGGAAGTTAGGGATGATTCAAATGACCAAGAGGGAGAGCAAGTGGCAGCCAAAGGGGTATAAATAGCCCCCACCACAAAATCCAAACGTTGGGGTGCAAAATGGGGTTTTCGCGGCGGCCAGGACGCGCCGACCCGGACTCACCGGCCCGAAGTCCGGTCGATGCTTTCGATCCAGCGTCCCGATCACACCGGACAAGCAACGTGGCCCACATCGACCCCCTTCTCATGAGTCCGGTCATTGCTTCCGGTGGGTGCGTCCCGGTCGGTCCTCGGCCGAGACCCCAAAAACATGCTCTATGTTTCTCCGTCGGAACCGCCGGCCGGGACCGTCCGGTCAAAGCGCCTGCTTCCGGTCGCGCGTCCGGTCGGTGAGTCCGGTCACCTCGAAGCCGCGAAAATCCGTCGTTGTGTTGCCGTTCTTCCGCCTTTGCTCCAAAACCGACTTCCGTCACTTGATTGTTGTTGCCGCACACGTCGAAGAACACCCCGACACATGTGTTAGAATTTTGAAACATTTTCATCAAGTACGGAGTTAGCTCTTTATGTTAGTATGCATATGAATTTTTGAACCTAAAGGCACATGAGGACCGTTATGTATGAGAAGTTTCCCCTTTTTATAGTGCGGCTTATCGATCCTATAATCACTCACACCCTCTATGGTGTCTTGAGTGTGAAATCAAAAGCCCTATTGTTATGCCTTTGCCTTGGGGTCAATTGATCTCCAAACCTCATCATGTTGGATGCTTGATCACCTTTTGGACCACCTCGATCCATCATCCATGATCACCATGCTCCAACTTGACACGACCAATCTCCAATCTAGTCAAACACTTAGCATTGAGAGATTAGTCCTTAGGTGTCACTAATTATCCAAAACCAAACTAGAGAACTTCACACGTGGCTGCCGGCGGCGTTTGGGGCGGCGGCAGCAGTCGGGAAGGCGATTGGCGGCGTGATGACGTAGGTTGATGAAGAACGACGAGGTAGAAGACTTCGAAGATGACGTGTAGCGCCTTCAGCGGCGGCGAGAGGGAAGGTGGCGGCTTTGTGCCGCCGCTAGGCGTGGTGGCGGCGGCGGCGTTCGGCCGTGGCGGCACGTGGCAAGGCAGTGGCGCGGCGCTTAGCGTAGGGGTTAGGGGTTAGAGAGCTGAAGTAGAAGCCGTTTGGGGACCTACCCCTTTAATTATTTTCTGCTTAATCCCAAATGATTACAGCTCCCTTGTATTTATAGTCCGGGGAAGACTTGCACGCTAAGCAATCTCTAGGAGGTTTCCTTATAGATTGGAATACCTCTCTTACAAGCAACCTATTTATTTCCTATTTTATTCTTATTTTTATTCCCTAAATATCTATTACTTAATGACTTAAGCCGATGACGCGATAACAACGGAAGGCGGCGGCCAGCCTTTGGTCGCCGCACGCCAAGCAAGCCCTAGGGGGGCTTTGTGTGCCATGCATGGCCTATGGGCCCCACCTTATTTTGGTTCATAACACGAACAAAAGAATCCTTGTGTCGTCATAAGCGGATAAATATTCATGACCCCGCTCCAACGCTAAGGCATATATCTAGTCTCACAAAAAAAAATTTAGTGTACATTCTCACAAATACTTTTAGTGCAAATTATCGTAAACATGTTTTTGGTGTCATTATTTTTTCTCTATTTTGCTTTTCTTTCTACTTGAATTTTGTATGACTGTGTGTACTACATCCGCCGCCATATGGACTCGCATTTCGTTCATGCAACCTTGTTTATCTTTACTTTTTTTTTTTATTACTCGTGCGGGGTTTGTTTTATGGAGCCAGTTTTACAGAATTCTATTTTTTAGGGGTGAGAGAGATGTGTCTCTCGAGCGTTTTTATGGAGCCAGATTTACAAACATTCTATTTTCAAAGCGTAGGAGTGAAGATTATGCATGTGTGTAAGTGGGATTATGCATGTCGCATGAGACAAAAATGGCATGATAATCTGTGCCGCGCCATTGCATGTGGAACGATGCGCCACCGTGGCACCACTCGTTCGCCATTGCATGCATAGCGACAAAGTGAAAATATCGCGTCGGGCCCCCGACGCGACCAAAAAGATACCCGATACAATTATTTTCAAAGCGGGATAAATTTGATTTTTTTTTTTAAAAAAGGTTAAATTTTATATAAAAAAATCCTGTATCGTTGTACGGAACTAATGGCTAGCCGTGCTTGGATTTTTTCTTTTCAACAGGAGATGAGCGGAGTAGGTGCGTTGCTACAACATTCTCAAAAAATTCAATGTACTAATATTAGCATGGGGTGAAAACTAACAAACTAATAGTAACTTTTAACTCAACCAAAAAACATTACCATTCAGAGCCTACTCAAGCACCAATTTGACTGACAATATAACATCTACTTCCCCATCCTACAATACTAAGACATTGTAGCGTTCGAAATTCATTTGTCTCACATAACAAGACGCTGCTGACGACCCGTCTTCTAGGTTTTTCCCATGCAACATTACGCGTGAGGTTTTTCCCATGCTCCAATTAGCCAGCTAGACGCGGGCCATGATGAGGCAGGAGCTAGAGGGATTGCACGAGCATTAAACGGCAGTGTCTTGGCGTCCGCTGTAGTCGCACAATAGTTTATTCAGTTAGTACATCCCTAAGCTCCCTATTCAAGTTGGTGATTTTTATTAGTGTTCAACCATGTGGCCAATGGTTGCTTGCCATTAGCCCAACCGGACAGTGTAATTTTATACCCACTTTTTTTAATGCAGTGTGCAGAGCACGCTTTTGAAAAAAAAAAAAAAGCAAGACACCGTAAGTCACACACAAGTATCCCACCTAAGCCAGATGTCCCACGAGTCCATCCATACCTCTTTGCCTACTCTTTCCGTCACCTGATATTGAATAAAAGAATTTTTTGACAACAAACATTTATTAATTAGCAGCATGAGGCTGCTAGGACCTTCACAAAAGGAAGGTTTACAAAGTTTAGTGCTCCACTTAGGGGACACTGATGGTCATGACTTGCATTGGAACATCCTGGAGAATAATTGTCAGGCTGAATTACAAGGCTAGTTTAGCCAAGACATCAACAATGGTATTAAGGTTCCTGCTAATTTTGTAAACCTTGGCATTCGTATTGATGGTGGCATTGTCAAATATCTGTTTGTAGCCAACATAGGTCTTCATTCTCCAGTGGGGCGGGTGCAAGTGGTCCTCATTGTTGAGAAATGAACCAGCTGACTGCAATGAAAGAAAGAAGATGTTGACGAAGTGGGCCGAAAGGAGGCCTACAAGTGCTATAGCAGCTACTTCCACCTGATGTAGATTGTATTAATCGGTTGCATCTGCGCGTTAACAAACTAGGGGAATTCCCCGCGTTCTTGGCGGGGTTTTCTTAAAAAATAAATCTATCTAGAGATTAAATTACAATATGAAGAACAAATACTAAAATGGTATATTATTCACTCATACTCTAACTAGAAATACAATACAAAGTTAAAAAGTCTGGCTACAAACACATGTGTTCAAAGAACGAATGAAAAAAATGAGGTAAATGATAGATTGAATTGCCTTGTCTTGTGCAATACGATAGGCTGGCTGCCTGGCTTGCTCAAGAGACAATTGGTCTCATAGCATCGAAAGATGGTCATCTGGGATGCCCTGGACATGCCGCCAGATTGTACTCTAGTAGCAGGAAGCACTCATGTTCATGTACATGGATGTTCAGCCAGAGCCAGAAACGCACTAGTACGCCTGCGAGCAACCGCTGGTGTACGGACTACCGGATCTTGAGCAGCTCCCGGAGCAGGCTGGCTTGTCAGGATCGAGCGCGTGATAGCTGATGCTGCTGCTGCTGCTGAGGATGCGGTGTTGCACTTCCAATCCCATCATCGAACTCGCTGTCCTCGTCGTTTCCGCCATCGTTTTCCGCCGCGCCGCATTGGTCCCGGCGGCGGCAGCGGCGGCCTTGCTGGCTACCCCAACAATCTCCGCGCTGCCCCCGGCGATGATCGGGCTGGCGACTGCGAGCACAACACCGAGCAGCAGTGTCAGCTGAAAGACGCAGCAGACCTTGCTGTCCATGCTCGCGTCGCGTGGTGTCGTCCTTGGAAATAAAATGCTGCTATGTGACTGCAAGCTGGTGTCTATAGCCTATAGGTGCTGAGATATCGAGCACAGAATAAACGGAGGTCCTCCATTGCTGAGGCCATTAGCAGCTCATTACAGATGCTGATCGAGTACAATTTGGATGATATCTGATCGTATAGTACAAACATCTGCCAACCAATTTTTAGCGCTAATTCCTGGAGGCGACTCACTTTTAGTTAAGACGATCTATCTTTTCTATCCAAAACTAAATAAAATAGCTTCACCTCGTGCTTTCACGTGCGCGGCGGCGGCGGTGGCGGTGGCGGTGGCCGTGCCTTGGAGCTGCCCGCCAAGCCAATCGTGAACCCGAGCCCAAGTCGTTGCAGAAGCGAAAGACGGGGTCTGGGATCGAGGGTAGAACGGCTCCTCTTCGCTCATTGCGCACCGGCCGGCGGCTCTCTCTTCTTCTCTCTGGCAGCGACGGTGGAAGAGCTCCGTATAAATATTGTTTTCAGGTGACCACTCGTTCGCCTGGCCGTTTCCAGATGCATCAATTGCTAGGAGTTCATAGAAGATGATGTTGTAGCATCGGTGGAGATCAGTTTCAGGAATCTATCACTACAGGAATCCGCTTCTTTGCCGAGAAGTACGCTGAAGTTTGCCGAGTGGCAAAAGTCGGGCACTCGGCAAAGAGAGTCTTTGCCGAAAGTGCCAAACTGAGCACTCGACAAAGACCACTTTGCCGAGTGTCCGGCAGTCGGCGAAGTATAGCACTCGAAATCTATAAATTTGCCGAGTGCACGGCGGTCGGCAAAACATTACACTCGGCAAAGGTTAACAGAGAAACGGCCCGTTCTCCGTCACTTTTGCCGAAAGTGTCCACCGTTAGACACTCGGCAAACTAGGGTCGGTTTTGCCGAGTGCCGTGTATACGCACTCGGCAAGAAGGGTCTTTGCCGAAAGTGTCCATCCCGCACTCGGCAAACCATTAATTTTTTTTTTTTGATTTTTCGGTCCCATATTTTTTGTGTGACATTAGTAAAGTACTTACATCTCATATTCACAATTTGGGACAATTTCAAGTTGTTTTGCTATATTTCATGAATTATTTCTATTTTCTTGCATTTTACGGGCGACTCTAAATTTGAACTGCAGGTACATGAAATAATGGACTGTGGTCATTCAAAAAATATTATTCATGATGTTTGGCGTATGTTTAGGCTCAATCCGAGGGGACTCGCATGAAATTTGAACATTTATGTGCCGGAACATGACGAGTTACCCGCGGGGAAAGGTGTTTTTAAAATCTATAAAATCCAAACGAAGTTTAAAAATCACGAAACTTGGCGTGGTGTCTTGTCATCTCATGGGGAGGCTGTGGAAAAATTTTGAAAAAGTTTCGAGCAAGTTGTGACGTCGGATGGCTAAAACCCGCACATCTCCACACTTCATCGGTGGATTGTCCACGTTGGTATGCGATCTCGTGCATATATCTGCGACCGTATCTGTTTCGGATTGTCCACGTTTTTGGACAGCCCGTGGATGCGTAGATGGGTTAGCATCCATGCTCAGGTCCCGTCCGAGCCGGATTTTGGCAGCACCTCCCCGTTGTTCTCCGGATACACACTCTCCCCGCCGGGGCGTGTATCGAGAACGGCCGGGAGGTGTCGCCGAAATTCTCGCTCGACGGGACTTCGAGCATGGATGCTAACCTTGTTCACGCATCCTCGGTGGGATTAGGACCTATCCCTCACCTATTAGATGGTAGGAACGCCGTGTAGATGAAATTCTTTGGTTATGTGGCTCGGCCGACATGGGCGTATGACAGAGGATGGATAACCGTGAGTGGATGTACACGGGCCGCCAAAGTAAGAGCCTTGAATGGGTTAGGGGGACCGATGCTTTCTGGAGCATGCATTTGGCCCTATTTGCTAAAGGGTCCGCTCGGATGCCGTGTCCCCGTAGCAAATGTAAGAACAAGAAAAACAACGAAAGGTTGAAATGGGCGGACATATTTACAACAACGGATTCGCCCCAAACTATAGCATTTGGATCTTCCACGGTGAAGTCGATCGTATTAGAGAGGGCGTGGTGAGGCCCCTCCTCGAGGAGTATGATCAAGATGCGGGGATGGCGAGACATGATGGCAGACTTTCACGATGCAGTTCAATGGAGGATTGGAGGAGGAACACGAGGAAACCGCAAAAGGCGTTCTACGAGATGATGGAGGCAAAGACAAAGAGCCCCTTCCTTCACGAAGACAATGGTTACGGCTGGATGCCATTTCACGCCTTATAGCGTTGAAGTCACAATTGAGCATTAGTCGAGACGGCCGACACCCGTTGTCGATTATTGGCAAAGCGCTTCCAGAGGGTCACGTCCTGCCGAAGAACACGTACGAGTCACAGAGACTTCTTCGTGGACTCAAGATGCCGTATGAGTCGTACCATGCTTGTCCAAAGGGGTGCGTCCTATTTAGGGGGGGAGACCTCAAGGAAGCAACGCGACTTGTCCAAAGTGCAAAGCCTCTAGGTTTGTGGAGGTAGAATGTAGTGATGGCGGGGAAGAAATGGTCAAGATCCCCGAGATGGTCCTACGACACCTTCCTTTCGCATCGAGGCTCCAACGGCCGTACATGACGGAGGAGTCCGCGAAAACAAATGACATGGCACAAGAAGGGCAAAAGATACAATCCCGAGAAGTTGGTACACCCATCGGATGGTGATGCATGGAAGCACTTCGATAATATGCATCCTGAAAAAGCTATGGAGGCTCGAAATATGCGGCGAAGCGTTCGCATCGAATGGGTTCAACCCGCACGGTCAAGGGGGCGGCCCCGTACACTTGTTGGCCCGTGTTCGTGATCCCTCTCAATCTTCCCCCGGTGTCATGTTTGAGCTCAAGCACCTGTTCTTGACGCCGATAATACCCGGGCACCCGGGCAACAATATGGGTGTGTTCATGCGGCCCGGTGTGGGATGAATTGCAAGATGCTTGGCAAAATGGGGTACCGACGCACGACCGAGCTACAAAGACAAACTTTACAATGCATGTGTGGTACCTATATTCAATGCATGACTTCACGGCTTATGGCATATTCAGCAAGATGGTGTGTTCATGGGAGGTTCCCTTGCCCAACATGCAAGGTTTGTCGGCAGATTCACCCGGCTTCTCAAGGGTGACAAGTATTCTTCGTTTGACAAACATCGTCAATTCCGCCCGAGAACCATGAATTCGGACTAGATAAAAAGCACTTCACGAAAGGTGTTGAAGTCACCGATCCCATCCCAAAGTTTATGACCGGTGAAGAGGTCCTTGCCGAGCTATTTGGTCTCAAAATCGATGAAAAGAAAGGTGGTTTTGTTGGATATGGTACCACACACATGTGGACTTATATATCGGGCTTGACTAATCTCCCCTACTACAAGGATCTTCTTCTTCCACACAACATCGATGCAATGCACACGAAAAAAAAGAATATCTACGAGGCACTCTTCGCAACAACCATGGACCTTAAGAAGTCAAAGGACAACGTTAAGGCTAGACTTGACATAGAGATTTGTGCGATAGACCAAAGCTAGTGATAGAGACCCCTAGCCCCGGGAGGAGATGGAAAAAGGGCCCGGCCGACTACATCATCAAAAGGGCCGATAGGAAGGAAGTGCTACAAAGTGGATGAAGACGTTATCGTTCCTCGATGGGTATGCTGGCGAACCCGAGTAGGGGAGTGAACTTGCGCACTATGAAAGTCTTAGGGATGAAGAGTCATGACTTCCACATATGGATTGAGCGGATCCTTCCGCGATGACTCGGGATACCTCCCGAGCGGTGTGGCGCGTCCTCGGCAGAGTTGAGCTTTTTCTTCCGCCAAACTTTGTGTTAAGGAGTTATCTCGGGATGCGATTGTCGATCCGGGAGCGTGCCGCTTTTTGTGTTGATCCGCAAGTTGGAGATGATATTTCCACCCTGGCTTCTTCTGTCGATGCAACACCTGATTTTGCACACGAGGCACACGGTTGGGGGGCCCGCGGGCCCGTTGGTGCTATCCAATCGAGAGGGCTCTCAAGGTACCCGGAGAAAATGGGAATAAAGCCAGAATTGAGCCTTCCGTGGCGCAGGCATACATTCTCGAGGAGGTGTCGACCTTCACACGGCGTACTATCCGAGAAACTTCCCGGCGTCCACAATCCTACCCCTACAACGCCGACGAGTTCATCGAACCTCCCTTTTCGGAGGGCAAGTCGGAAGAGGAAGCGCGGCTACCCACAAGCACTTGTCCTTTGATGAGTGGCGCACTATCATGCTCTATGTGTTGTTGAACCTTGATTTAAACTGCTCCTTATCAGCAGTAAGTTGTCAATGAGTTTGTTCCATACGCCGTCACTATCCTCCACCTATCGACCCTAAACCTCCGGCCTTGTTTTTTGGAATTTATTGGTCAACACCGGAGAGGGAATGAGGCTCCTACCTTGCAACAAGAAGACAATCTTCTAAAAAATGGGCAGCCCGATTTTATTTCCCGGTTCTCGCTCAAAGGTACCATCCAACTAACCTCGTTCGACTTTGATATTCCACTTTGGTCCTAGTAACATATAATGTAACGATCTCACGTGGCCTCACCTTGCGAGCCCGCACGGATGCCGAAATGCGAAGATTTAAAACAGTGGGCAATGGCTTCCCCGTAGGGTCAACTCGTTCACCGTTTATGATGTGAATGGCTATCGCCGCGACGAGAAGCTACGAGGAGAGTCGCCCAACCGCAAAACAACGTGGCACCGGAGTTAAATGACGCCCGGCTTGGATAAGAAGGACTATTACGGCATAGTCGAAGAAATATATGATCGAGCTCAACTTCGGGGTCCTAAAGAGCTCAAGCTAGTGGTATTCAAATGCCATTGGTTCGATCCCGATGACACGAAAGTGGACCCTACGATTGGGCAAGTCGAAATTCGACGGGATTCCGTATATGGAGGAGAGGATGTCTATATTGTGGCTAATATACACGCCACACAAGTTTATTACCTCCCATGGGCGTGCCAAAAACACGAGGACCTTGCGGGTTGGTACCTTGTGCGGCAGGTATCGCCGCACGGTAAAGCGCCCTGTTCGAACGATGATGATTACAACCCCGACCCAAACACCGAAGAGTTCTATCAACCCGAGGGGCTAGAAGGACGTTTGGAGATAGACATTCTTTCGCCGATGGGCATGGAAGTAGACAACGCCATCGATGAGGACGAGGGTGATGAGGTGCGAGGATGCTAAGGACCCGCAAATTCTTGAACGATGGAGGCCGGTGCGCGAAGGAGCCGTGGAGGGCGATGCACATGCCGAGGACGATACGAGATGATGAGGATGGTGACATTGATGATTACAATAGTGGTAGCGATAGTGATGACTACATGCCGACCTTAGGCATTCTGGGAGATAATTTCTAAATCATGTAATACTATTTTGTTATTATTGTTACCTTTCAATTATATTTCGTTCATTTTGCAATACTAATTGGTTTACTATTTGTTTTGCAGGGACTCGACAAAATGCCGGGCGGAAGGCGGCAACGCGTCGACAGGGGGTCAGTCCCTCTACGCGAGACCCCCCACCCTCTCCCCACGCCGACAAGGAGGAGGCCGACGAGGAGGAGGCCGACGACGAGCAGCACCCCGACGGTGGAGACGCCGAGGCGCGCCGACGTCGCCCGTCCACGAGGAGGCTTGAGTTTGTGTCGTCGTCGGACCAGCGGGGGCCATCGTCGGACGGCCGGGGCCGTCGTCGGG
This sequence comes from Hyparrhenia diplandra, assembly GCA_015847255.1. Lineage (NCBI taxonomy): Eukaryota > Viridiplantae > Streptophyta > Magnoliopsida > Poales > Poaceae > Hyparrhenia > Hyparrhenia diplandra. Next base: position 419,924 of record JADLZK010006520.1, read on the forward strand.
CCAGCCCTCGTCGGGCCACACCGCCAGACTTCGGACTCGGTGCCGAAGAGACACTGTCGAGACGCCCTCCTCGAGTGCCGCCAGGGTCTACCACGCGGGGCCTCGAGCCTCCCACGTGGGCCGATCCCTTTCCCCCGCCGCCGGTGATTCGACCCAACGGTGACAAGTAAGTAGCCATTGATATTTTCACTACTTGTTCATATGACATGTTGCAAATCAAACTTCGAGACTAACAATTTGTCTTAATGGCTCGTGCAAGAATGGCGGTTGATTGTAAGCGGGGGGGCGGTTCGCGCCATATCAATGGCATCTAGAGCCTGGCCGACAAAGAGAACTACCCCCGCCCGGGTGACCGTCGGGGCCGAGGGAGGTTCCCCTGGACGTGGGACCACTTCGTGCTTGCGTGGAGGAGGGCGCCCTTGCCAGGAAGATCAAGACGGACTTTTGGGTGAGTCTCGTATGCGAGGATTACTTCACGTCGTTTAAATACTATGTTTCTTAAATAATTGAATGATACATGTTTTACGTATGCGAGAACTACTTCACGTGCGGCGGGGGGGAGGCGGTGGCCGCTAGAGTGCGGGGCGAGGGTGCAGTCGAGACCGACTCAAGGACCCTGTACCACGAGGCGCGCGTGTTTTGTGCATCACCTCCTTCAACGCCGACGTGCTTGGCAAGGTGGTGAGGAAGAACGAAGCAAGGGAGATGATGCTACTGAGGGAGACCGACCTCACCGGGGACCAAGACATCCGGGTTCGTAGAACGCATTTTTTCAAATTCCTTCAATGAAAAATAAGCGGACTTCCATTAATCCTCCGCTATGTCATGCGGATGTGTCCGGAGTGGTGCAGCAAGTACAAGGGCTGGCGGGGGCCATTGTGGACAAGTGGCTCTTGGACGAGACGTCACGAGACCAAGAGACTCCGTCGGAGATGTCGCTTGAGATGCCAGCGCTCCACACCACCAAGGAGCGTGCCCCTCCCGGTGTATATGAACGATGGGTACGATTACATTTGATTTTTTTTATTCAAGCGCTCAAATCTCTTCACTTCTAACCATCTCTCGTGTTCTCCTCATGATCGGCTTCGCATGAAAACCGCCAGATCAGCCGAAAGTACGCGGGGTGGGCCTTGACTCACAGCCGCAGAGCGACCGACCCGCCAACGCCTACGACCGGCGAAGGGGCCCAAGGCGCACACCAACGCCGGCGTCTACCCCAAGCTTACCCAAGACGCCGAGGCGCCAAGCGGCGCCATGGGGACGACCGATCCGACCCACCGCGCCCCTAGACACGCACCGGGTGATGAGGTTGGGAGGAGGGAAGCAAAGCACGCCGGGTTCGATGGCCACCGCGATCAACCCGCCCCTCCGGTGACGCCGGGCGAGCGTGCCGCTCAAGAGCACGACCTCCACCGACATCCCCATAGCACCTCGCGCCAGAGCTCCACGCGGATGATGCAGGACTTTCGGGTAACCCCGTTTCATCGGCCGTTCACCGGTTTTACACATGTCCGCTACCTATGCATTGTTTCAATGTTACGGTTGTAATATTGCAGGCCCGGATGGCAGAGTTGGAGGCCAAGGCGGGCGGCCCAGCGGACGCTTTGAGGCCAGCAGCGGCCCAGCAGAGGCCCATCGGCGGAGTTGGAGGCACCCCGGCAATACTCGGGCGCGCCCGCAGGACGTGGCGAGCTACTTCCCCGTGGCCTCCGTATCCCCCCGGTGTGACCCCGCCTCCGTTGCCTCCCTCGTGCTCGCCTCCACCACCGTTTCCCCATTCCTCCTCCCCGCATGACCGGTGAGTATATGTTGTTGTTTATTTATTTTGCCCTCGTGCGGCTCACCGCAGGTACTAACGAGATCGCCTCTTCTTTTGTGCAGCCACGGTCGGCGGGTTCGAACCCGACTCCTCCAGTGACCCTTCTCCACCCCATCCGCCCTATCCGGTCGGCCCGACTCCACAAGACACGTGGCCAGGTGGCGTTCCTCCTCCGGCGCAAAGCAGCAGCCACACCATCGGCTTCCACACGCCCCTCCACACCACGGGTGGACGCCCAAATCGGGCCGCCGTAGCACGGGTGGTATCGAGGGGCAAGGTGAGGACTCTTCACACCGGGGAGGCCACGGTTCGGGGCCGTGAAGTTGAGGTGGTCGTGATGGATTTATTTTCGATGTTGGACATGTTGCAGACCGTGATGGATCTAGTTTCGATGTTGGACATGTTACATTTCGTTTGGATGTTGGACATGTTTAATTTCGTTTGGATGTTGGACTATATGTGTGAATTTGTGATATATGTGGATTATATATGTGGATTTGTGAAATATGTGGATTATATATGTGAATTGGTGATATATGTGGTCTATGATATATATATGAATGCTTATGGTATATGTATGTGTTGATGGAGGCTGTGAATCAATAGAAACAAAAAAAAAATAAATCTTCCGGCTTTGCCGAAAGCGCCGGCACTCGCAAAGCCGGGTACCCCGCGCAGCAGAATGGCGATTTGCCGAGTGCGTAGAGCGGCACTCGGCAAAATGACCATAACTTTGCCGAAGTGCCACCTGACCGCGACTCGCAAAGTGCATTTTGGTTTTTCGTAAAACAATTACTTTGCCGAGTCTTTGGGATACGCGACTCGGCAAAGTTTCAAAACAAATCTTTGCCGAGTGCCGGACGCTCGGCACTGCAAAGAACCTTCCATATTTAATGGGCGACGTCGGGTTCGCCGAAGTATCGACATGGCACTCGGCGAACCCTTCGCCAATCGCCGATTTTGGCAGACCGGCAAAGACTCGTTTGCCGAGTCAATCTTTGCCGAAAGTGGGGTTCGCCGAAGTTTGGCGTCGGCAAATCCTTTGCCGAGTGCAAAACTGTCTTTGCCTAGTGCGCGCCGGCACTCGGCAAAGCCACCGCTTCCTGTAGTGTATAATCTATCTATCTTACTATTACTAATTGGAGGCTCCAATAATGCCATCACATTAATTCTCACCGCACGTGCGAGCTTTAGAAAAAAAAGATAAATACTACAAATTCTCACATTAATCAGAAAGATCTAGCCATCCAATCCATCGACTCTACCAATCGGTAACCATTGATCTACTTTATTTTCTAAATAATTACCCACCTTTGCCATTATTATTATAGATAAAAAAGAAAAAAAATATTTATTACTTTTAAAATCTAACAAATTTCCTTGCCATGAACGAGCCAGAAGGGGTCTCGGGATATCCATATCCACGTAGAAAAAATAAATATATTATTTTAAAATCTAACAGATTTGATCCCTGCCAAGATCGAGAGCTAGAAGGGGTCTCGGGGTATCCATATTCACGTACGTGAGGTGAGGATATGTTCCAACAGAGACAGGGCGCCGCCTCTTCTCAGCATGGCTTGACACTGCAACGCCACGCCGCCGGGCAGTTTCCATGTGGTAGCCGAGCCGAGGAAGCTAGGAGGAAGAGAACACTTCACGCACCTACATCTACAACAGGTTCGCAGGCCATCTCCTTTGACTTATATATGTACGTCCCAGTTTCTTTGTTGAATTATGGATCTACTTATGGCTCTCTGTCGGGAAGGTCTTTTTGGTGTTAGCTTGTGTCAAGGTTCATCGTGTCGTTTCCCGTTGATTGCTTCTTAGCAGTTAACCTAGCCATTAAGTGCGATCCAACAATGTTACTGTGTTGGCGATCCAATAATATATATTTCTTTGTAAGGCGACTCCACTTTCATGATATTGCTTGCTTGCATGATGAGGTCTTTGTGGTGCTATCTTGTGTTAGGCTTCATCGTGCGGCTTTCCCTTGATTGAATTGCTTCCTAGCGACCTAGCCGCGATGTGCAATCCAAACAATGTTTTGTGTTAGCGATCCAACAATATATATGTCTATGTAAGGCGACTCCACTTTCACGATATTGCTTCCTTGCATAATTAAATTGTGCTATGCGGAAGAGGGGAGTACTTATAGGTTTGTAGTAGTACAGTGTGAATATATAATGAACGTTTGAGGGTGCTTATTGTGGACTCTAGGGTTATAGTGATCACCATGAACCAAAGTTCAAAGCTGATTAGTGTGGTGTGTATACATGTGCGCAAAATAGTTCGCAACATTAGTTTGAAGGTCCTGTCGCACATTTTTGTCTTCTACGACGCACATGATATGATACTTAATTTTTTTAATAGGATATCATACTTAATGACCGTTAGCTATTTCATTTTAATTTTAATGTCTTTGATTACTTCGCACAAATAAGTTTTGATATAAACCTATTTGACCGGGTGTAATTTTTTATTAACTTACTAATAATGTTTTCTTGAACCGTCGGCAGGGGAGCCCCTACCTATTTTTTGTTTCAAGGGATTTCAACCCTAGGTGCATGAGGACATGAGTGCCACATCTGACAATGAGTGCCGCATCCGACAAATGGGCTCCCGACCGATCAAATATTTGATCGCCATGGATGCACACAAGATGGCTGCATGGGCACCCATCTCTCCATCTATAGTATACAGAGCTTGCTGCTCGGCTGTGGAAGATTGGAGTGGATGCAATTATTAGTAGTACCAATTGAAAGGTTGTGCGTGAACCGGACGGACATGAAAGACGCGTTGAACAACTTCTTCATGATCAAGACCTCCTTCATTTGTCAACGCCTCCAAGCTCCCACGGATCATTACACGGTCCGCACCGGCCAACTAAAGATCGAAGACGGCGTGTTCTAGAAGCAAGGAGGGTGATAGCGTGCACGTCATCCTCCAAAGGTGAGAAACTCATTTGATTTTTCCCCTATTCTAAACAGCTCTATGTACACTGGCTGCTATTATTGGGATGCATGCGGACGATGTCGAGAAGAGTATGGACACTATTTGCATTTGCTCCTTCCCCCAACGATGCCGCCACACAGAGACGACGATGCTACACTGTCGGCCAATCCGAATGAGGTAGGCACCTCTACACCGACCATCTATTGATGAGCAACAACGAAGAAGGTGATGCTACACCGATTACCTATTAGCAAACACGATGAGGAGGAGATACTACACCGACTACCTACCGTGAAACCCGATGCGGAAGGCAATGTTACACCGCAATGACTCCATCTATTCGACACTACACTAGCCAGCGCCAATGTCATGATGACATATATATTAAGTCTGGTTGACGCTCTAGCTGCACCAAACCAACCTCACCTACTTCTAAGCACACACCACTTGATGATGACGAGGTGGATAACATCTATGCCCCGACCACTAACAAAAATGCCCTAAATTATTGACATGGAGAAAATTTACCAACCGATAAATGATGTGACAATATACATCCAACACTTGAGCATACACATGATGGAAGCCGACTCACGGAAGGACATCCACTTCAAGAAAGGGATGGTGGGAACATGCAGGCCAACAGTTCCACGCCGTCCCACGACATCTACATCAACGCCGACACCGATCGCACCTATAGACTAAAGGTATGACCATCTTTCTATATCCCATAATAACAATTTAATTTGTCACTTGTGACCAAAAGGATATGATACTTATTGACCACCAGTTGTCTCATTTTACTTATTGTGTCCTTGGATTACTTCGCACAAATAAGTTTTGATACAATCTTTATTGAGTATTAGGTATTATTTTTTATAAACTAGAAAATGTCTTCCTCCAACTGCTTGGTTGGAGTCCGTCAACTAACTAAATAATAGTGTCCCCTGAATTACCTCAAATTACATGCTATTTGTTGCTAAAAATTGAATTGCTAGAAATTTAAAACACAATTAAACTAATCCAATGCTTTTTTTTTTAAAAAAAGTTATTCATCTCTATCATTATCAAATATAATGTTTTGAGTCTGAGTTTGCATTCAAATTACCAATGAAAGGCTTTTACTAAAGGTAATATAAAGTAATATATATCTTTAATAATTTGTACCTGAATTAACCAGCCCTCAACTGTTATAAAACATTAAGAAAATTTTGCCAAAGCTACATATAAATGCTAATACAAGCTACTTCAATGTCCATAAGTTAAAAACTACATTATTATAATTAATTATAATTATAGGTTTATCAAGGTTGGAAATAATCACGGTAGTAATGACACCGACAACTCACTTTAAGTAATAAAAACACTCATGAAGATAAAATTTGTAAGTCATTGTTTTGAAAAAAATAAGTTTAAACATTTTTGTTCTAAACATTATGTTATATGAATATTGGTATCTTAATTTAAAGAATTATTTGCTCTAGAAATTAGTAATAATACAATACCATAAATTTAACATCTTGATTGCCTTGGTGTATGCTGAAACAACTATTTATGATATTATCAAAACTAAGAGGGTAGCGTAGAATATTCTTATAATAAAATGAAACAAAAAACTTTTTAGTTAATGATACCACAAACATTAGACTTTCAAATTAACACATGTTAAGAGTTTTACAACAACTAGATCAAAATATAATGGTTAAAGTACATATTTTCATGATATCACATAATAGCGATGAAACAACAATTTATAAACTTTAAGCTTATATTGTTTCAACTAAATACATATGATGCTAAAAAAGATTAATCGTACAATTTATTACTCACGTGAATGGTGGATGTAAAAAAAAAGTAGAGCCTAAAATTATTATAAAAATCTCAAACATTCTCCCATCAGTTGGGTAGACTATAGTCACTAATGTAAGTAATAGTTCTTTTACCTAAAGAATTAATAAATTAAAATTTGGGAAAAAGAATCAAAATTTAGGTTTATTCTATTAAGATAGATACCGCAGTTAAAACTATTATAGTCACTGAGGTGCTATGTAAAGAAAAACCTATGGATCACAATTGAGTATAAACTATAGATTGCCGATTATAGCTATTTTTTTTGGAGTATTAGTGAACTGAAAAATATAGGATATTTTTTTCTTAATTCTTATAACTTAGTGTGTCAAGTTTATAACCCGTGCGAGAGCACGGGTTGGTGAACGAACCCCACTAGGGGAGTTCTCTCAACATGCAAGTATGACACATCAGCGTCCATGTCATCAAGCACTTGATCCATGCCATCGCTAATTCTCGTGTGGAGCTGTGCCCTTCGTGTTGGACATGCACATGCTGTAGCCTCGTATCTTCAGTTGCATAGAAAGACTACGACGAAATTAAATGCAATCAGAGCCATTGATTACGGAGAACTCTTGGTGCGCCTGATTGAAACGGACAACGACGACTCAGCTCCACATGAGAATTAGCGATGGCATGGATCAAGTGTTGATGACATGGACGCTGATGTGTCATATCTGCATGTTGAGAGAACTTTCCTAGTGGGGTTCTTCTTTTATAGGAGTTATAGATAAGATACGTACCAATCCTAGCTCTTCTTGCGTGTTTATTCCAGCGGTCTGGAGTAGTTGAAGAATAAGAGATCAGCAGTGCGTGATGCTTTATACATATCAAAATAGAAACATAGCGCGGGTGCAATGTATATATGTTCATCGGGCCGTGCCGGGCCGTCGTACCGTCGCGTCGTGCGAGGCGGGCGTGCTGGCCTACGGCCCAGGCACGGCCTGCTGGGGCCATCGGGCTGGCCCGACAAACGGTCAGCACGGAAGGCACGGGAGGCGGGGGAGGGCCGACGGCACGCCGCTGCGCGCACACCGCCGCACCCGCCCATCGCCGCACCGGCTGGTCCTTGCGCCGCCGCCGACGCCAGCTGCTCCTTTACGCGCGCCGCGCGCCCCCCACGCCTTGAACCGCGCCGCCGCTGCTCCTCGCCCAGCGCCAAGGCTTCGCGCCAAGGCCGCCATCGCTGTTCGCTGCCCGCGCGCCGCGCCGCAGCTCTCGCGCTGCAGCTGCAGCCACAGCAGCCGCGCGCCTTCTTATCCATGGCCATCGGGGCGGAGGCGGAGGAGCTCGGGGTCGGGTGGATCGGGACGGCGTGGGCGCTGGCGGAGACACGGAGTGGGAACGGGAACAGGTGCGGCGCGTCGGATTGGGAACAGGGAATAGGGTTCAGTCGCTGGTTGGAAGTTGGGCCTTTAGCCACTTAGCAGATGGTGGGAAGTTGGGCCTTTAGCCACTTAGAAGGCCAAGGCCGTGATGGGATATGGTTGTCGACACCGGGCCGTGCTCGGGCCGTGCCACGGGCCAGGGTGGCGGCCCAAGCACGGCCTGGTGCATCGGGCCGTGCCAAAACGTCGGGCCGGCGGGCCTCGGGCTGCATGCCCATATATAGTGCAATGGAGTAATGTAGGTATTTGCTTTCGAACACCTCGGAAAATCAATTAACCGAGCCCGGGAAAATTAAAAATGCCCCATCTTAGTTAATATTAACCATGCGAATTGGCTTAAGTACAATGGTACGATGGTCTAGTGGGAGGTGGGACGCTACCAATTAGGGTTCAAATCCTGGTGGTCGCACCTTTTCCTGGGATTTTTCAAGGATTTACTGGCGTTATGCATTTAGTGGTAAGCGACGTTTTCCGTTGACAATGACATCAATGGTGACTTCGTAAATCTCCCAGATCTGTCGGGTGCTTGGTCCTTCTGAGGTGCTCATAGGAGTAGGGTTTGCATACGTGTTCATAGGGATGAGTGTGCGTGCATGTTGTGAGCATCTATGTTGTATTATGTAATTCTCAAAAAAATATCTATTAACCGTGGGGAGCATCCTAACGCTCCTGCCATGCTTAATCGATTAATGACCTGCCTCTTAAAATACAAGCCCAATTCTAGGCCAGGGCAACCCAATATCCTATTCATAGTATATATACGCGAGATGAGCCCCATTCTAGACTGTTGGCTGAGAAGGAGAGCCGAATCCTTTTCAACGGGAACGTCGCTCACTAGGTGTGTTGTACTGGTGTTGAAATAGGTGAGAGAGCGTTTCAACACCGGTGCCAAACGTTGTAGGCAATGCTGAGTTTGCAAAAAAATCCCGGCATTGAGTGGGAGCTCGTGGCGACGGCAGCTTGGGGCGCAGTGACCCCGCGTGGACCCCTACACGAGGACAAGCCGCCCACCGCGGCCTGAGACCGGAGGGGAGCCGGTACGAGAGGAAGGACGGGGAGATAGAATCGCTGAGCGATGCAGATCGAGAGTGATCGGGACATGGTACTTCACGTTGATGGTGGCGTAAGAGAAGATTGCGGGGGCAGGAGCATCAGCCAGGGCCGGCATGGTGGGGGGAGCCGGTGAGGCCAGAGATGGCAGAGGAGGAAGATGCATCGGTGCCCATTGGAGAGGAGGCGACGCAAACGGGGGAAGACGCGCGGCCTTTGGTGCGGTGGCGAACAGGAGCGGGAGACTTCCTGGGACGGGCGAAGGTGGCACGCCGGGCACTGCGGCAGCTCCCGGGAGTAATAGGCAGCGGAAAAGAGGGGGGGACCCTAATTGGGCCTAGGAAAGAGCAGCACACCATATAGAGAGATATCGTGAGGGGGCAATGCACCGCACACCCCGTAGGGGGTTGACCTTTCATATATATAGCCGGAAGGCTTGGAGTACAAGTACATGGCTGTAGTACGGCCCACTCCTCAGTGAGAAGCGGTGGTGTAGCCCCGCCCCTCTTGCTCCCGGGTGGCGTGGCCCCATCCCGCTTCGAGCAGCGGGGCGGCGCGACCCGCCTCCCAATGACAGCGGCCACGGCCCGGCCGACGGCGGCGCCCAAGCAGAGGCGGCGCGGCCCGCTTCTCCCGACGAGGCGCGGCTCGACCTTGCATGGTTGAGGTGCCGGACGACAGCGGCCTCTGGGCCCGTCCGACTGCTGCTCCTCTGATGGCGCGGTGTGGTGGCCGCGATGAGGAGGGGAGACGGAGACAAAGGGGTTGGTTCTGGAGATGTTGTGGGTCCACGAACAGTTTAAGCATCGATACTAACGTTGTTGAAATTGTTGGAGTTCGGGGATCGGTGCGTATGGCTGGGTGAATTTTTTTTTTTCAGCACCGCCAACATTGTGAATGGTCTAAGGTTCTCCCCGAGCATGAATCAATGGACTAGTGGTATCACATAATACACATGAGCACTAGTAGCCAACCATAATTTAACATGCCTTTTGTTTTTCATAAACCAATTTGAACGCTTGCATTTATAGGCTGAACATAAATTTATTTAGTCTAGAGAGGTTGTCACACGAGTTAATTGCATCATTTAGCCATAATATTGATTATTTACTTTTCAAAAAAAAATAGAGGCAGAATATTTCTAATGAAATTTTATATGGTATTCTAATAAGAAAATATAAATCTTCTTATCCCAACACCTGGCTTCTCATCAAAAGAAAAGGGAAATCAAAACAAAAGCAAAAGAGGAGAAAAAAGCATGGCGATGGCTCTTCTCCCATCCGTTGTTGGTCTCCTTCCACTAACGCTCTCCAGAACGACAGCACCAACCTCGTCGCCATTATCCGTTCGCCGCCCACGGCCAAGAGCGCTTTCCCTCCCTCGCGTCCACTGCTGCGACAGCCGGAGCCCGCAATCCCTCGCCGCTACTGCTTCCTGGACCGGGAAGCTCGCCAGCGCTGTGCCATGGAAGGCCGCGGTCTCCGGCGTGCTCGCCGTCGCCGTCTCCTTCACCTGCCGTAAGCTTTCTTGGTCTTCAGTTCGGCATTTATTAGTTTAGTACAGTGTATCGGGGAACATTTCTGAGTGAAGGAGGTGGATGGAAGGGCATTGGTTCCGAATTGCTGTAACAAAGACTGTTATTTGTGTCGAGAACATGCCGTCGCTTCTTCACCCATATCTACTTTTGTTTTAGCTGCCTATTCCTAGTTGAGAAATATGGACTGGGGAAAAGTATGGGATAGGAATAGGGGAGGCTCTTGAATTAAAACGCAGAGATATGACAACTGAATTTTAATTAAGTCTACCACTGCATATCTGTATGGTAATAACAGATTTATGTTTGTCTCCATATGCTGGTACTGTTTTTTTTTATGAACTCACTAAACTATTGTTTTTCTCTTTTCTTACTGGCATGTCTAGTAAAAAGAGAAGCATGTAATATATATTTTTTTGGGTAAACTTGCCTTTTGTTCACAAGTAAGTGCACTTAACATCTGGTACTTGCAGTTGTTGGTTTGGCCAATGCCCGAACTGGGGTAAACAAACCAGAATTGCTTCCTAAAGAATTTACTACCGTCATCGATGTTGCTGGTTTTTCTCGTCAGGCCAGGTAGTTCGAGCTAGCCCATTACATTACACTCAGTAATTTGTTTCTTCACAGGCATTTAGGATGTTTAGTTCTAGATGAACAATATTCATAACTAGATGATGGAAAACTTAACTTGAAATCATCAAACTGATCAAAATCAACAAATGCTGAAGATCCCAATACTACTTAGTCTTCGGTATCCTGAGTGTCCTGCATATGTTTCCTAGGAAGAAGGGGGAAATAAATAAACATTTATTAGGATATAAATTTCTAATTGATGCACTATTCATGATCCGTTCATCTTGCCATATATATCTTCCCTGAAATGTTTTATCTCTCATGTTATGTCTTATATTGATATGATGAGGAATACTTGCCTTGATTGCATTTTTGTTCTACCTGAGATGCACTGTCTTGTTACAGCATCTCTAACAGGCTACCTATCCCACATATCCTAAAAGTCTATACAAGTGATCTCCTATTATTAGTAGGCTACCTTTTTTTTTCTTCCTTAACAGTTTACCAATACCTTTAAAGTGGATAGGGGAGAGGAGGTGGATCTCCTACATTTGAGGGAGAAATGGTCGTTTTGAGTACTTAAAACTTTTAGGTATTGGGGATATCATGAGTCATCTGTTGAGCAAGCACAATCCCTCATATTGCATTTTCTTTTTAGTAGTGGTGATGAGATACATAATGTGTTGGAGATGCTCTTAGCTGCACATCAATCATAGAGAAGGTTATTTGTTCTTAGGAAAACCGCTTTTGCGCCAAGAGATAGAAGACCTGGAGAAGGATACAGGGTACAAACTGCGAGTCCTTGCACAGAATTATCCTGATACACCTGGTGAGTATTTAAAAAAAAAATAAAAATGAAAATAAAAATATATGGTGCACTCTTGGCTTGCTTTCCATTGTTTCATCACTGTTTTCATTAAAAATACTTAATCTTGGTATGCTTTTTACAGTTTCCTAGCTTGCATATTCTATCTCTTGTTACGACATCAACCACATGAAGATGACCAAATATCATTACCTTAATGAGCTATATGGTTTTGTTGTTTTTGCTATCGTTTATTACAACAGAAATGAGCATAATTACCCTTTTGGAGATTGTCCCATGTTAGAACTATATCATAGCTTTAAAAAAAAATTCTTGAGATGTGTAGACTTGTGGATACTTGTTGTTCCTAAGCCAGGTTCCAATAGAACATTCTGTAAATATCATTTGGTCTTTATATGTTCTCTCTTTTAAGTCAATGGTTTATGACCTCCGCTCAGTCAGTATCCTGTATTGCTGTACTCTACAGGCCTGCAGTTTAGTTTATGATATGGCTTTTTTCTTCTATATAGTATGCTACATCCTTTCAATCTAATTTCCAAACATCATATGTCTTTTTCTTTCATCTAAGGAAAGCATATTTGATTGTACCATTATTCCATGACTGAACTAAGTACTAGCAGAACGCAAATCCCTATCTTATCATGAATCTACATGTGAATCTGTGATGTCCTATTGTTGCGATTTGTTTCATTGCTTTTTGGGCTATATTGTTCCAGGATTGGCTATCAAAGATTTCTGGCAGGTTGATGAGCGTACTATTGTTTTTGTTGCTGATCCAACCTTTGGTAAGATAATTGCATTGCCAAGTTTTCTTCTTTTTTTTTTCAAAATGTTGCAACTGTTTGTTTTGAATATCACTTTTGATCAGAGCAAGAGCAAAACAGAACATGGAATTTGAATAATTTAATGAATGGACTGAGTGTCTGAACAAACTAATTGGAACGTCTTTTCTCGGAATCCAACAATGTAGAGTTTTTGTATCACACTGGTGTAATGAAATCCTGTAGTCTCACAGAATTTGAAAGATTTTGACAAACTTGTTAGATGAAGCATGGCACAATTTTACTTCCTGTTCCTTCACATAAATAAATAATCGAAAAGCACTAGATCCATTCCTTGAAACTGATCCACATAAATTGAAACATGTTTCCATATTGTTGTTGGTGATCCCATTTGTGTCAAGCTTTGTGATTGTGCATACTCCTTCATAGAATGTTATTGGGTCATTCAAATTGCATATGATGTTTTTAAGAGGAATCTATAGTTGTCTATTTGAAGATGTTACTGAATAGAATTTTAGCACTGAATAGTATGGCATTCTTATGTGTACTGGTACTACAAAAAAATGCTTGAACTTTATTCGCTGTGATATTTATTGGTGAGTCATATGTACTGAAACTGGTAATCTTTTGGTAGGTAACATAATAAATTTCAACATTGGTCCATTAGTTGATTTAGACGTCCCTCGGAGCTTTTGGAGTCAGGTATCAGGGAAGTATGGGAACATGTTCTACTGGAAAGAAAAGGTGACATTCTATTGTTTGACCTATTAGTTAGCATAACATACTTATATTACATCGCAGTACTTGTTCCTTGCATTACTTTTGTTCCCCAATTCATCGACAAAATATGTTTGAAATGCCAAATTAGCCTTGGAATCCTACCCTAGTTTATGAACTCCTGAATTTGTCAGGGGACTGTTTATACCTTGTGTCTCATTGTCATATAATCTACTAAGATCAACAACTTAAATTTCCAAGATGTTGAGGAAAATATACATCGTCAGGTTAGTGATGGAGTCACCATGCAGGAATTATGTAACCAATGAAAATGAGAACTTGATGAGTCATGCCACTGGTATGTAGGCGAGACAACTACGCACCATTTTTGCAGCTTCCTGACAGATCTACAAGTAAACTACAAAAACTTAAAAAGGAGGGCTGGTCGAAACAATGTTATTTATATTTTCATTGTCGATTTGTAGTTTACATACGTGGATGGAATTTTTCTGTATTTATTGATGGTGTCGTTGCTGACCTTGAACATGGATCAGGGAGAGGACGCCTCAATTGAAGCTGCTGTGACGGCAATATCACGCTGTCTAAGAAACCCCACCGGGACAAATAACTGTTCGGAGGTATTATAGAAATTATATCGCTGAAAAGGAACGGAAAGGACATGTGCATGTGTACATACTGAAGTGAAACATTAGAATACCAGAGACTAGATATCTCATGGCATCCAGAGAATTACAGGCTTTACTGTTTCAAATTGAGAGCATTTATCTGGTCGTGAATATGGATATATTGTTACAATGCAAGTGTGGACTTGCAGAAGTCTAAATATGTCAGTACAAACAATCGTACTAGAACATTTTGTACATGCACCATTTCTTTTTGGAGCTGTTTGGCTGATGCTTTCTGTTACTAATAAACCAGCTGATGTTGTTTTGTTGTGAGAAAGAAAAATTGTACCATGGCTAATGAGCCAGGTTGATAAGTTTAAGTGAACAGAGAAATAGCACATTCCTTTCAACGAAAAATGTATACCATAAAAAGAAGGCGAAAAGTTACATCAAATTAGTTATGTTCTTTTCTTCTGGTGCTCTTTGCTATTAGTAGCCGCGCCCAATTTGTATAAAAAAAAAAAAAAAGAAATAACGATTGAAAGCAATTCTCAAACAGATGCTGATGGACCGGTCTGGACACATGTCGCAAATTGCAAAATATCTTCTCCCTTTGATTTTTTTTTGAGAATTACACAGTACAACCTTGAAGCTCACAACACGCACGCACACTCTCCCCTAAGAACACACGTACGCAAACCCTACCCCTATGAGCACCTCCGAAGGACTGAGCACCCGGCAGGTCCAGAGATTCCCGAAGTCACCATGGGCGCCTCGTCGTCGACGGGAACGTCGCTTACCACTTAATGCACAACGCCGGAAAATCCCGAGAAAATCCGGGAAAAGTTGCGAGCAGGATTTGAACCCCGATAGGTAGCGTCCCCACTGGACCGTCCTACCATTGGACTACAAGCCAATTCGCATCTTCTCCCTTTGATGGGAGACATCTTCATAGAATCATATTATTAGGTCCATGAAAGAACTAAGCCCAGTTCTAGCTCCAAGGACTAATTATAATTTTTCCTTGCGATACTTACAATTGAATCCTTTCTATCCAAATAATATTGGGGATAAAATCATATTGAGATCTTTAGGAGTAGAAGTGTATTAAGTTTTATTCATGGGCCTTTATGAAGTTGTCTAAATCTATTAAGGAAAATATTAAATCTTTTGGATTTTATGTCTATTAGGCGAGTCTTAGTAAGGTTCCGTATCCTACTTATATATATATATGCTGAATTTGTAAAACGGATCAGTATTTCTAAGTAGAAATTCCAAGCCTTTGTACATTCGTGATAGTCTCAGGAGACCTCAGCTATGGCGTGCAATCTAATATTCAAATGATTTCAGATATGTATCTATTTTTTTATGAAACAAGAGGAGACGCCACCTACTTGTTAGAATACATTGTCATATGGGGAAACTAGTTCTGCTTAATTCTGTCTTAAGCAGCCTACCTATGTTTATGATGTCCTTCTTTGAGATACCTAAAGGGGTGATTAAGAAACTTGATTATTATAGATCAAGGTTCTTCTGGCAAGGCTCTTCAGATAAACATAAATATAGACTTGCCAGATGGGACATCCTGTGTCGTCCTAAAGACCAAGGGGGACTAGGTATCCTAAATCTAGAATTGCAAAATAAGTGCCTTCTATCCAAATGGTTGGTTAACTTGATCAACACAGAAGGCATGTGGCAATCTCTTATAAGGAATAAATACCTAAAATCTAAATCTCTAACTCAAGTGACCGCCAAGCCCCATGACTCTCATTTTTGGAGAGGCCTCATGCATATTAAAGAGGAAGTGTTGGCTAAAGGTTCTTTCGTTATCAAAGATGGAACCACCACTAGATTTTGGGACGATACATGGGTAGGAGATAAACCTGTAAAAGCTAAATATCCATCCTTATATAATATTGTGTGAGATCAGACACAACAAAGAGAAAAGGTGATGGCTACTAGCCCACTAAATATCTCTTTTAGAAGGGCTCGGTGGATAATAAACTTACGTAATGGCTAAATCTAGTAGCGGATCTCAAATGTCGAATTAGTGGATGGGTCGGACTACTTTAGATGGAGCCTAACCAAATCCGGGTTATTCTCTGTTCACTCAATGTATACCGACCTTTTGAATACACGGACATCTTTTTCGTCATAAGCGGATCCGGAAGATAAAAATTCCTCCAAAAATTAAGATCTTCCTTTGGTTTTTTGCAAAAGGGGTAGTCTTAACTAAAGACAACCTCGCCATGAAAAATTGAAAAGGGAGTCGAAGTGTATATGCTGTAATAGGAATGAAAATATCCAACATTTATTCCTAGACTTTGTCCCCCTCACCAAAATGATCCGGAGGATTATCTTCTATGCCACTAGTCTAACTCAACCTCGATCAATTAGCCATATGTTCGGGAATTGGCTAGCTAATCAAAATAAAAAGATTAGAAATTTGATTTGGGTGGGTGTGGCTGCCATATCTTTGGGCTATCTGGAGATGCCGTAATGATGTTATTTTTAATAAAATGAAATCTAACTCCATTTTACGGATAATTTTCAGAGGAGTTTTTGGTTTCTTGTCGATTTCAGCTAGATTGGGCGAACCGACACGTGAATTGGGGAATTGAGAGGGGAGGATGATGAAGGGGGCGGTGGGAGCTGGTGGTGGCGGCGGCGGCGGCGGCCGCGCCCTAGCGGGCGGCGCGGCGCTTGGGGCGTGCGCGGCTGGCGGCGCCGGTGGCGGCGGCGGTTGGGCGGGGGGGGGGGGCGAGGGAGAGGGAGAGGAAGAGAGATTGGGATAAAATTTCTTTATTTGCTTGTTGCCCCGAAAGATTACAGGACACCCTTACTTATATAGCCCGGCTATTGGGACTTGTATCTCAAGCAATCTCTCTAAGGTTTCCTTATAGATCGGAATACCTTTACAAGCATATCCTATTTATTTATTTCCTAATAAGGGTCTCCCTTATAGATGAGATAGCCCTTGCACACCAAAACACCTAAAGATAATCCTAGATATTTTTTTCTTCTTTATCTCCGAATTAGTTGCCGAAGAATCCGCGGAAGGGAGGGGGGCGGCGGGGGCGTAGCGTGAGAGGGGGGGTGGCGCTGGCGCCCTTGGGCCGCCGGGCCTGTCCTCCCGGGCCCTATTTCCCGGATCGTGACATCTCCCCCTTCTCCGACCGGCGTGTCCTCGCTTTGGATGAAAGTCCATTCGGTGACACACGGGTGAAGATCGGCCGCCCTCGAACGATGAGCTCGACCCAGCATGAGACGCCCCCACCGGGTTCTGCGGATCATGTTCTCCCCTGGTTCGCTTGGGATCAAACTCCAGGAGATAGTGAAGGTTGCCGATGTAGCCGTGGCAGATGTAGTGGTGAACCGCACGTCCCGGCCTTTGTGAAGTCGTCCCGACGACGTGCCGCCGCAGGAGCTCCCTTTGAATGCCCACATCCGGTGCCGATGCACCATGTCGCGGGAGGGCTCTCCAGAACAAGAAACGCTCATTGGATGGGAGCGTGGACGAAGAGCGGCAGGAGGCGCGAGATAGTGAATTCTCGGCGAGTAGGAGGGGTGGTGCCAAGTTCAGCATCGCACCATACATGAAGGAACCGACGTCGAAAGAGAAGGTGAAAGCTGGTGGACACCCCTCTCTCGCATCATAGCCGATATGGACGTTGTCGTGAGGAGGAAGAGGCGATCCCCTTTGCCGAGGAAGACGACCCTGGCCGGGCCGACATGGTGGCGCCGTGGCCACATACCGCCTAACAGGATGGCGGTTGGTGCAGCTGAAGTAGGCTCCGTCGTGTAGGCGCCCAAGGCGAGGAAGTTCGTCCTCCGAACTCCGCCCTGGTGCAAGGCCTCCAGCAGGTCCGGGAAGCGCCGAGAGGAAGCCCGGAGGTAGAATCGGCCGTCAAAGAGCAGGAGGCCGCCCCTCGCGTCCTTTGGAGCGGCGTCGCTCGTAGTGACATCGAGGGCGGCGCGGCATAGGTGCCGATCCTCCAATGTAGCCCGACGAGCCGGACGAAGACTTCCGGTGGACGGTCGTGAGGTCCAAGGCGCCGCATGCCTCGAACGTTTCCCAAGCCGAGTCGTGGGCGTCCGGATGCCGGCGAAGATGCCTGACCTGAGCAGGCCAGGACCGGCGCCCCCACGTTGAGGGGGTGGAGCTGAAGTGAACGTGTTTCGCGACCCTCACGGTAGTACCGCAGCTCGTGGGTCGCGAAGTCCCACGTCACACGCCCCAGCTTGCCGGCCAAGGCATGCCAAGGATGACGCCGACGCCCCGCCGCTGGCATGACGTAGGCGTCGATGTCGAAGGTGCTAGCGCCGAGGCGCAGTGGCACGCCGAAGGTGGCGGCGCGGCATGTAGACATGGCGCCGGTGCCAGTGGTGATGAGCACACGCACTGGCTGAGTCCGGAGGCCTGCCGTGGCCACCACACGGGGTCGATGTAGTTGTGCGTTGCTCCCGAGTCGACGATGATGTTGACGCCCGTGCCTGAGATCATACCGACGAGGTAAAGAGAATGAGCACCACGCACGGGAGTCGGGGTCCCCGGTGAGGACCTTCGGATCACCGGTGGCTCCTCCTTGACGTCCCGGTGGGACGTATGTTGTGTCATCGGTGTAGTCGTTGAAGATTGTGATGTCGAAGAGATGCTTGCACTTGTGACCCCGTGAGAACGGCTCGTCACGCTTGAAGCAGAGTCTAGCCTTGCGCCGCTCCGTCATCTCTTTCGGTGTCACCGCTTGAGCGCCGTGTCGGTCTTTGTTGAGGAGGAGGACGCTGGGGGGGGGCGGCCGGGGGCCATGGGTGCCGGCACCCCAGCCTTCGCCCCAGGCCGGGCTTGCCGGTGTTGTAGAGGATGGCGAGGCGTCGCCAGACGCCCCGGGCGAGACATGGCTGCCTCCATGTCCTTGGGGTTTTGCATCTCGACGTCCGTCTTGAGCGGTTCGCCCAAGCTTCTTTGTGTAGATGTTCACCGCCGCTTGTCGTCGAGGTGGCCTGCTCGTGCCACGTGTGCTAGGAACTGCTCCATGTACTCATCGACGGGTGCTGTCTTCCTTAGTGATGCCGGCTCACCCGGTGGATTCCGCCCGTTCACCGGGCCAAAGTGCTCGTTGACGTATTGGGCGAAGCTTGCCCAATCCGCCACTTTGGTTTCTCTGGGGACAGCCTCATGTACCATTGTTGTGCTCCTCCCGTGAGATGATAGAGGCGTACGGACTTTGCTCAGAGTCGGCATACCTTGTCCCTCGAAGAATTGCTCGCAGCCGGTTGATACATGGAAGGGGATCGTCCTTGCCATCATAGGTGGGGAAGGACAGCTTGTGCGGCGGGGCGAGACCCGAAAAGGTGTCAACCGGAGGTGGGGGGGCACATGCGCCCCTGCGGAGGACGTGCGGGCCGGGCGCGGTGTCGTGGCTTCAAGTAGCACTTCATCGGGTTCGCGGATCAGCTGCGGTGACTTGATTGTCTTGGTTCCGCTTGCCATCGATCCGTCTCTTGATGAAGTCGCGGCCGCTGCCTCGAACATTGCCCTCATCTCGATCTCGGCTTCACGGAGTTGTTGACCGTGTTTGAGCGTTGCCGGATCATCGCTGCGAAGATAGAGAGCCTATCATTGATCTTGTCCATCCCGGTGTTGATCTTGGTGACCTCATCCGTCAAGTTCTTCGCCAGGTGTCTTTGATTCGGCGTCCATGGTGGTGGGTGGATCGTAGTGGTCTCCGGATACCACCGCCGATTCCGGCTAGATTGGGCCGAATCGACACGTGAATTGGGGAATTGAGAGGGAGGATGATGAAGGGGGCGGTGGAGCCGGGTGGTGGCAGCCGCGCCTTAGCGGGCGGTGCGGCGCGCGCCGGGCGTCTTGTGCGCTGGCGGCGCCGGTGGCGGCGGCGGTTGGGCGAGGGCGGGGGGCGCGAGGGAGAGGGAGAGGAAGAGAGATTGGGATAAAATTTCTTTATTTGCTTGTTGCCCTGAAAGATTACAGCACCCCTTACTTATATAGCCCGGCTATTGGGACTTGTATCTCAAGCAATCTCTCTAAGGTTTCCTTATAGATCGGAATACCTTTACAAGCATATCCTATTTATTTATTTTCTAATAAGGGTCTCCCTTATAGATGAGATGGCCCCTTGCACACCAAAACACCTAAAGATAATCCTAGATATTTTCCTTCTTTATCTCCGAATTAGTTGCCGAAGAATCCGCGGAAGGGAGGGGGACGGCGGCGGGGCGCGAGCCCGGGGGGGGGGCGCGCCGGCGCCCCTTGGGCCGGTCGGGCCTGTCCTCCCGGGCCCTATTTCTGGATCGTGACAGCTACGCTCTTGGGCCCCGTTGCGGCGTGATGAGACACCAAGGAAGCACTCTCAACGACGAGCAAGAAATTAGAAATTATTGCTTTAGATATTTCCAACAAAGGATGGAATCAATTATATTGTCTAAACTAGCTTCCCTGGTCGATCCATAAGACCATGGCTCTCTCTTTTATTTCATTGAAAGTTTTGTAATAATTGGTCGCGTACATCCTTGGATGTAGAGGCCAGATATTCTTATCCATTATCTAAAGAAAAAACTTGTTAGAATACATTTAGTAAAATTCCAAATAAAGGTTACACTAGAGAAAATAAAAAAGAACCCAAATTGCGTTTGCTATTTAAGTTGATTTCTTACCCTAAAGAATAACATAGTTAAATACCGACATAAAACTGAGGTGGACCGGTTTTGCCAAAACAAACTTTTATTTAGACGATGAAGGGTTTTAGGTTTAGACATCTTCTAACAAAAATACATCATACCGACATTACAATTGTCGCAACAATGAAACATATAACAAAGAAAAGTAGGATACAAAAAGAAAGAAATTTGAAATCTACAAAATGCATCCGACAAATCATCCTTCAAGGCTTATTCCATAATAAGGATGATATGAGATAAATCAAATCTATATTGATCTCTGTACATATATCGCCAAATCTAGAGATAGATATGGGTGTAGTTACTTCCTAGAAGTAGGAAATAATTTTCCTTTATATCTATATCTATATCTTTCTAGTAATCCTAAGGACTCATTTGGATGTTGGGATGAAAACACCTGTGGGTTTCATCCTCCAAGGGGAAACCCCTCACTTGCACATGCCACCCTCTCCAGGGCAGCAAAATTCTCCTAGGAGAGAAATTACCAGGGTACCGTTTGGGAACATAGTTATATAAATCCCGCTCAACTTAAAAACATTAAATAAACTTAGAAAAAAAATAAGGATTTTAAAAATGCAATTGCAATATTGAAAATTAGTACCATGAATAATCTTTGAATGATAAATACACGTATTAGATCAAGATCAATTGCTTATTCAAAGTACATAAACTCATGGGCTAATGAAGACATACTAGTAGAAGGGCGCGCGAATCCGCACACCCCTTCAGATGTGAAATTTCTGTAGAAAGTAGTAGTTGCAGTTGATAGCGGCAGCATAGTTATATGAAGTCATTACACCATAGTCGGGCTAAGTGGCGACAACAGCCGAGTCCGGTCGGTGATGACAGCAGGCTGTGCAGATTCAAAACTGTTTGAAAAGTGACTAAACCAGCCTACTTTCTGGACCCAAATCTCTCAAACCAATTTACGATTAGATGAACCAATTGCACTATGTCGTAGAGCTACATGAGTGATCCAAAATTGGTAGAAGGTTCATTGTTTAATTAGGTTTGGTTTGAGAGATACAGGACTCCAAACAGGGGTACATTGAAACTGAACTTGGTATTCAGGAAAGGTATTACTGTTTTTCCTGACAATAGTTATCACTTATTATCATACATAGCTAGTTGCTGTGAATAGCCATCGACTACCCGGAAAGGGTAGAAGAATGGGACTTGCAGAGTGGAACAATGCAATACTAGACACGAGATATATCTTTCAAAGAAGAGACACGATGGCGCTGAGCAAAAGTCTGGTACATTTGCTTTCTTTCTTTTTTCTTGCACTGGTTGGCCGTCAATCTTCTGCAGGGACATGTTGCTTCCAATGCATCTGGCCATCTAATTAATCTGTGTATGTAAATTGTTTTATCATCCATGTGAAAGATTGGAGTTTAAGTATTAATGCCACGTATATAGAGATGTGCTTGTACTTGAATCTAGAGTGTAGCACATACAGTAGGTGTTGTGGCTACAGGCTGAAGCTGAACCTGTACATAAATAATGGTTGGAAGTTTAAGGTGAGCATGGGTACTGCAACATGTGTTTGTCATTGCTTGTGAGGTGACGAAGTGAGTTTATTTTTTGTGTACATGAGGATGGCGATGATGTAGAGCTGCTCCCATCGTTGATGTTCTCCTGTCGTAAGATCTCTGCAGCTGTTTTTAGAGGATTTGTAATATTTGTAGGTGATGATTATTATGAGTCTTTGCTTTGATGAATAACGAGGTGGTTTGTTGTCTTACCGTTGATTTCGTCTTGGTCTTCTGGACAATAAAGCATGTTCAGGTAGTCTTCATATGTCACCTCACTTGTGTCATGAGGGAGATATATAATGTCGTATGCAACCTCTAAAGGAAGCCCAATCCCAATCACCTTCCTTTGTTCAGTAGCTGTGAAGAATTATTCCTTACAACGGCATAAGAAATAATGAAGACCAGTGCATACACCAGGTTTAACAATGCAAGTTTATTCAGCTAAGGCTAACTGAGGAACAGATCTATTCATTTTTCCAGATTATATTACAGAAACTTACATTGTCCTAACAAAGTTTGCTGGAAAGCAATGTCTCTGTTTGTGTCAGTACATTCCTACGCTAATTTGGCTCTTTCTTGTCTTCGGACCTGTTGACAACCACACTCGTACCTGCATTTTACAGAAAGATTCAATCCTTAATCGCTACCAGATCAAACATGAGACCAGCATCCTAAAAAGGAAAAAGGAACACAAAATTTTTTAGAAATCTGAAAGAAGTAAGCTATTGACATTCACCATATCTATGTATTGGTGTCTTCCTAGTTTGCAAAAATGTGAAGGACTATATAGTTTTCATAGTATATGCATTTAAGCCATAATTCAGAAACTGTTTTGGTAAATTGGTGTCCGGAAGCTCAGGATAAAAGTGATCAGAATGACACATGTACAATAATCTAACCTTTACCTTTTTTTCTGGCCATGACCATTCCAAGTCTCCGTGACTGAAAGTCAGTGCAGTTTGAACAGGATATACTAAATCTCGGAAGGTCTTTGATGCAAGAAATGAAAGCTTCCAAATCATATTTCTTAGCAGGAGCATGATTAAGAGCATTAGAGACAATGGAAATAACTTGGTATGGTAGTCCAATCTGGAATATGGACATTAACGAAATGTTTAGAGGAATCGAGAAGCAGCCTTCAAGGATACAAATACATAAGGATCAAATTCTACAAAGCACTGAAACAGTGATACCTCCTTATAGAAGTCTTCTGAATTTTTTAACATGTCTTCATGCATCTCCCAGGAATCACTGCCATTTGGGCTTGTAATGCAGAAGAATTGTTTTTTTTTTCAAACTCAGCTACGTCCCTTCCATGAGAACCATCTTAGTTTTGGAAGCAAGAATAGGACCCAACATGTCTATACTTGTACGTGAGAGGAAGCTGAGTGCCATTTTTATGATCTGTCAGTCGGCAATCAGATAGCTGATGTCCCATTAAATTCATTATGGCCTGCAAGAATGGATAACATTTCAATTGCTGTTCCACCATAGGAAACCACACCAAGTCAGTGTTCGAACTAAAAGGACAAATAAACAGACAATACCTAGGTAGGACCATTTTATGGAAAAGACTAAATAACACATTTTTGTGTCTGCAATTTTGTCAATATGACAAACTCACTTAAACCAGAATCTTTGAATAAACAATCTTAACACAGTGTTCATATTATTGCAGACTATAATAATCAAAACCTCACAAGGCATTGGCATATTTCCAAAAAAAAATTAGAGGAACACATGATGCAGATTAGTGAGAGAGCAACCAATTAGTATAATAGCAAAATCAAACTCGTAGAGTGAGGAGGGTGACGATGTCAATGTATCCCATTATATTGTTTTATAAAGCATGTGTGTGAGTTAATACCTTGCAGTTCCAAGAACCCTACAACTAAAAACTTCGCGTCAGCCTTTAGCTCATCCATTTTGTGGAAACCAGCTTCCATGTCTTCCAAGAATTCATCACTTATCTTCATAAGTTCCTCCTTTTCTCTCTGCAGCTAGAGCAGTTCCTTATTCTTTATCTGCTGACATGTAATATGGAAACCGACAATAATGCATTATCTGACAAACTGAAGCACCATATGCTGTGCTAAAAATGCAAAGGTAGCAAACAAATTTGCATATGGCAAGGATAGTTCAAGGCAATCACATAGCAAACTAATGTATGGAATAAAATTACGATAGACAGTTTTTATTCTCTATGCCCCTGTCCCCCTGTTGCCAGTGAAGATGCTATTGTTGGGCAATACAAGCACAAGAAGCACTCGTAACCTCTGTAGAATGGAAATCAGACTACTACAGGAAAAAAAAAAGTGGAACTTGCTACCTCTTCAAAATCTAAGTACTGATATGCTCTATGAATTCTAGAACAAAATAAAAAACTACACCGAAAATGTGAATAGGAAGCGGAAAATTTTTAATGGCATATCTGAATATTAAATGTCCACTTGGCTGCCATTCTCTGCAGCACTAACTTGTTATGAGGAGGTTGAATGATTATACCTTCCTGCTCCAAAGAATAGAAGTCAGTATAGCCCTCATGTCATTGAAATGATAGAAGCATATTTTGATGCCTTGAAAATATCTTACCCCCTTAATTAGAATAGGACAATACTCATTGACTTTCGTTGGCAGATCCATCAAGGGACAATTGGTAGAAAATGGCAAAAGAAAAATACCAGGGACACCCTTTAACACTATGACCATTAGTGATTATATCTGGGAGCAAAATTTTAAAAATGCGGGATGCGAGATTGAGTGCAATATTATAAAGTAATGTCAACTAATAAAGATGGAATGGATTCTGCACACAACTTAGAGGAAGACATTTCCATTTTGGTACTTCTAATTTGCAGAGTACATGTAGAATGTGGCTTTCCCTAAAGAGTACATGCTGAAAAAGCAATAGCTGGCTAAAGTTAAAGAAATCAGCCACTACTACTGATTTGATTTTATGTGGCGGTTTTTTTTTTGATTTTATGTGGCGGGCAATCAATCCACCACGCAGCTAGGGTCACGGTTAATCGAACGGCGGTTTCTCGCCCGCCACGTAAAATCGATTAACCGTGGCGGTTATTTAACAAAACCCCGCCACGGTTAATAGATTAACCGTGGCGGTCTTCTTTATTTGCCCGCCGTGGTTAACGTATTAACCATGGCGGGTTTTGTAATTTAACCGCCACGGTTAATTAATTCAGGATTAATAAAAAAAATAAATTAAAAATATTATAAAGTTATAAATTATGATTTAATCCACATATTAAATAATAAAATTAGAGAATATTAACACACAAATCTTAGACATGCATCACAACTTGACATTAATTATAAGTCACATGTTTTCGACACATTCACACACTTAGAGACCGGTGAACCATCAATTTACGAGACAAGATCGAACGATCGATCAAGTTTAGGTTACAAATTTACAATAGACATCTAATCCTAAAAAGGGTCATCCCACTTATAGTCTTTCATGTCTAACTTATTCCTCCAAATCCCGTAGTTCCCAAAACCTTTCTTCTCTAGCAAGCTCGCTCTCGGGGTCAAAGAAGTGGCCGTTAGGTAGCACAACGTCGTCGTGACGGCGACCCTACGGATGTTGCCAACCATTTTCTTGAACGTAAGGTCCTTGCGGACGTCTGTCACCCAAAAATTTCTGTGGTTCTCTTCTTCAGCTCATGCCGGTACTACGGTACACGTCCTCGCGCCTCATAACCGAACAGGCAAAGAAACCACACAGGGGATGTGCCTTCTTTTTTGCTTAGGCAACTTTGCATGCACGATATATGTACCCGAGAAAATGGTTAGAATATTATGAGAGCATTCAATATGGACGAGCAAACGAGAGTAATTCTACATACCTCGTAATCTTGCCCGATCTTCATTCGGTCCCGATGTGTCCTTACTGGCGTATGTTGGTCCTCCGATCGGTTGAATCGGGTCGGTGTTGGCATTTCTTAACGCAATCAAAGGAAACGGTATAAAACCCATCCCCAATAAGAGCGTCGAAATGCGCGCCGACATTCCCAAGTAAACCACCATGTCGGTGATCCGAAATGGAATCGTCAACTGGATAGATCTTGCCTTCTTAGATATTCATCCGCAAGCGCGCGGATCTATCATTGTAGCATTTCACCCTTAAGTATTCGTGGTATCGTTATTTATATTTTCCCAAAGGAAGGCATGTGATTAATAAATTAGCATGGCATCCGAATAGAGGAACATGTGTTTGCTTAGACCAAAATGTTCATAACAGGGGGTAAGCAATAACGGTTCATGGATAGTGTGACACACACTTAAGAATCCACCAAAGAAAAGGATAAAGAAAATAGATAAAGAATAAATGAATAAATGAATAACCTAATGGAGTAGTTCTAATGTATCTAGTCATGGCCATACAAATGAATAGTTAGGATCATATGCAAACTGATTTAATCATGGTTAGGTCTAGGATAGCGGGGAGACTCCCCGGATACCATACGGCCCGATAGGAAGCATTTACTTAACTCCTACGTAACATACTGAACGGGGGGATTTCAAGGGACGGTCAAGGCTTGTCACGACCAAGCCGCCTACCCCCTCAACCGTGGCATGCCCTCATATCCGCGGGTGTCGTAATACCCGGGCACCATGCCCGCATATTAGAGCACTACTCTTGTCCCCGGGATCCCCACTCGTCGAATGGGACGGACTAGAACAAGAGCAAACCCGAAGGAACAACGAACCGATATCCCACCTCTAATCAAGTTAGGCATATGATGATCGATGATGAACTGTAATGAACATGTCAAGATTATGATATGTAAACTATATGCTAGTTCATATACCAACACAAGAACATGAACGAAACTATACTCTAGTTCATAAGTTAGGCCAAGAACATAAATATAAGACTTGCAAATAGAAGAATGCTCCATAGAGTGGATGTATTACCAAAGCACTTTCTTCTAGGAGACAAGCCCTCCTTGTAGCTCTTCTACTCCAAGTGTTAACTAAGAAAGAATAAAAGAAGAAAGAAGAAGAAGAAAGAAGAAGTAGAAGAGAGAGAGGTAGAGGTGGTAGAGAGAGAGAGATTCTTTGGTTTCTTTGGACTCAAGTGGTGTGTGTTGAGAGAGGGAGAGAGAGGGCCTACTTATACACTTGGAGGAGGGGCCTAAGTGCTAATTTACATCAAAACCGACAGTAAACCTTCCTTGTATGCAAACCGACCAACGCAGGCGGGAACCCCGTTTGGAAAGTGCACGAACCGCCTCCCCGAGGCCGGGCCGAAACCTCTCGGGGGAGGTGCGGCCGCACAGGTGGTGGTTGTGGCGCGCGCCCCGGGCTCGGCCCTGCCCGGGTCTCGGTGGGGGTGTCGTCTTCGCCTGAAAGTTGTGGGCGGGCTGTGCTCGGCCCGCATTTGATGTTTTGGGTCGATTTGCTCTTGGGCTTGGGTTTTGCAATAATGCGCTTTCTCGGAAGGCGTACTTTGGTCGATTTTCCACTTGCTTTTATTATAAATCTGCAAAATAAAATACAAGACACTACAAGTGGAATTTATTAGTGATAAAAGTATATGAGTATAAAAAGGTTTAATTTTACTCCCTTTATGGTAGTAAGTTGCCGGCGGAAAAAAATATGTCGTTGGTTACCGTCAACGATCGGCCAAGTAATCCTTGTAAGCCACATGACGAAATCCAAGAGTGTCAACAACTATATATATGTATGCCAAACTTAATATGTATGTTGTGTGGTATGAAATAATATAGAAGTGTCGTGACTTACAGTTGCAGAGCCTCTTCAAAATGTTTATAGAGGCCTTTTGGAACATCATTCAACGAGTCCATCCTAAGGGCACATCCATCCTGAGGGAAGATTATCCAAGTAATCCTCTGTGTGGCCCATGTACTTGTTGTACATATACCGGTCAAAGCTACACCATTTTATTTGATTAGAAATAGATTCCAAGTGTTCAAAAAAATAAAAGTATTGAATAATTAACCTAGTATGCTTTTGACTTACTTGATATGTTGGGCCGTAATGAGACACCCCTTCCATTTGACCTTCTTCATGCACTTACAGATGTAGTCCGCCATCTCTCTAACTTTTTGATTCATCGGTCGTTTAAAGTGTTAAAATTGTGCTTGCTTGCCCAACTTCTTGAGCTCTTGGTTCCTCTCGCTCTCTACCCAAGATCCGTAAATTTTTTCGCCACATCTATGTATTTGGACATAGATACACAATTGGCTCATTCATCTCTCGGGCTATGAATGCTTGCATCCCGCAAGCACATGTCGCCACGTCATTATAGGAGAAGTGCTAGAATTAGTGGTGTACGAAAGCGGGTAATGCATAAACAAACTCACGCAAAGAAAGAGTGTGACAACGGATTGGTCGAGGTCCTTGCGCCGTAGCAACCGCCACATTTCGTCGAAGCCTAATTGCGTGAAATATCAAGTCCAAGTGAAAGAGCTCTTTAGGAACCCTGAAATGAAACTCCGTCGCCCCTCGCGCAGTTGCATGCT
The DNA here is from genome assembly GCA_015847255.1 of Hyparrhenia diplandra. Lineage (NCBI taxonomy): Eukaryota > Viridiplantae > Streptophyta > Magnoliopsida > Poales > Poaceae > Hyparrhenia > Hyparrhenia diplandra. Next base: position 448,782 of record JADLZK010006520.1, read on the forward strand.
CATATAATCGGTGGAACCTGAGATTCTCCCACTCCTCGTCCTCGATTAGCTGGCCCTTGGGCACCATGAACTTGCCAAGCTCAAAGAAGTCGGGCAATCCGGCCGACCCATTGTCCCCCGCTTAGGGGATGCATATCTCCTATACGAATGAGATGTACGTTAGCATCATCTAGCTACATACGATACATAATATGCACTATGTAAAAAGGCTTCTACACGCCGCGCTGTTGAGGGTTTCTACAAGCTCGCGCACAAGACCCTGGTCCATTAGGGTCTCTAAATGTCCGACTTGGCTGCACCAAAACCTTACCAAGGGTCAGAACACACTTTATCACGACGGTTTTCTACGGGTCAATGACCTCGTTTTTTGCTCGACCGTAGTGAACAGTACCTACGTTAAGTTTTCCTATGAAGCGACCGCATTTTCTCGGTAACGTTATTGCATTATCGCAAAGATGAATAAAGCGACCGTATCCCTTCCAAAGTTACCGACGCACGGGCCCAATGTGTGATTTGGACGACTTCGCATGTACGTACCCCGTGTAAAAGAGCCGTCAGAACGGGGGCCACACGCCGACGGCCGTCGCGCCTAGGCGCCGTAATCGTTAGAAGCTTATGCACACACGGCAAGAAAAGTGTTCGATGATGCTTTCCTTAATACGCAATCTCCGCTCGAAAAAGCAGCCCATCCAGTATTGTTTGTCGCCCATACGCACGCCGCCACACGCCGCCTCGTGGTTTGCGCTACTTACGTATTACCGACTTTGGTTTATCCGTCCGTATTTCCTCGCCCTCTTCAACGACTCTTGTTTCATTCACGTGTGCGGCGGAAAGTCAAATCGTTTACGCACACCGCTCCCGTACCCGACCGTGTTTTTTGTTTTTACGCACGCTGGCGCCTAGAATCGACATGCACTGTGCGGAGACTACAGACGCCACGACGACCCATCGACCGTAGCTCTTGAAAATTAAAGACGCGAATCGCTAGCAGTGTGTCTCGCAACGAGGTTGACGCTTCGACGCTTAATTTTTGGGAGCCGACGTAAAAATCTGCGAAAAACAACCGACGCCAAGACGGGGCGAGACAGTCTGTAACTATCCGGAGGCTTGAGACGCCTCTTAGACAGCTTGACGCGTCTGTGTGAATGATGACGTTACGTACACACCATACAGCTTAGAATCGTCTGACACCACAGATTGATATTATTAATACGTATATAATACATATACATAGGTCCAAGCACAAACAAATGGCTGACGCCAGCAACATTAAAAATTCAAGTGTATCAGATTGTTCTTCACACGCACCCAGTTGTTCAGGGCACGCCACAGATTGTTCACAACTCAAATAACACAGTTCACGTGCATGTATCCACCTCGGTCGTGATGCAGCAAGGGAACAGAAGCAACTCACGGTTTACGAATCAAAATAGTCGCCGTCAGAGTCGATGACATGTTCCATAAGAAACTTGGCGATCTTCTCTCTAATATCACCCAAATTGAACGGTTCACTCTTCAAGTCAAAATCCTAATACAAAGAAAAGGTAGCCATAAGTGTTTGTTGTACACATGGTCTTTATCGCCAAACAAAGATAGGCACAAGATGGAGCTGCACTTCGAGTTACCTCGTGACAATCCATATGAGCTTGATTCATCGCAACCATCAAGTGGTGCGCCGTGTAGAACCCACATGTCTTGTTACCAGGTTGCGTCCGGCACTGCAAACATATAAAACACAGTGGTTATTCGCTGAATGGAAACCCAAGTGGCAAGTGCACAACCGGGAGAAGCACAACTATTACTTTTGCATACTTGGCGTGAACCATAAACTTTTGCGTCCTTGTCCCCTTCGGATTGAAAACACGCCGATGAACGCTATACATGAGTAAAATGTAAAAAAGTCACATTCTTTTCTATTTTTTGTAATATAATTAAGAAAAAAAAATGCATGGGTTAGATGTAGGTTAGGAAACACTCACTCTTGTATTGCGTTTTTCAACAGGAGCGTTTTTCGGTCCTTATGGCGCAGAGTCAACAAAATAAACTTTCCTCCACTTGATAGCTATGACAACAGCAATCTAGTGTTGGCCTGGATTATGCGCAAACATGACAAAGTCCTTGTCATGATGCTTTCGTAGGCCAAATTCTAGATATGTATAGCCGTTGTTGGTAGGCCCATCCTTCAGCCCCCGAAGGTCAATGGCTCGAGGATCAAGAAAGACAACCCGACAAAGACGAGGCCCTCGCTACTCGGAGCAGGCATCTAGGAATAGAGAAGCATGCAAAGCAAATTTAGTAAGCAATAGATGAAAGAGGCATCCCAAATGAGTACAAAATAGAAGAAATTGTACTCACAATGTCATGCAGCGAAGGATGGCCACATCCAATCCATCCAATGTCATGAGGTCAAACAGTCGTCGAAACCCACCTTGATCTTAGCCTCTTCGATGCGTGTCACGCCAAAAGGCCGCTTTCCCGGGCGATGCAGTAAACGCCACCTTTGGCATGTTTGGACCGGCTGCTTGCATGCACCACCCATGAAGAGCAGCACAACAAGGCCCTACCGTACTAAGCTGTTCGCGTGAGAGCATTAGAGATCCATGCTTGTACTTAGGGTTGGCGGTCAAGGCATCGAAGGGGCAATCGTTGGCGGTCACTATCACACATTTTATACGCCACCTTAGCTCTAATTAAGAGAGATAAAACCCATTTAAGCTAACTAAACATTTACTACTCACCTAGTTCCACTTGTATTCGAGAATATTTATTTTGCGGGGAACAAACACGGAAACGGTGAGAGTACGCCAAATAAAGAGCAATACGCCAACTTCGTAAAAAATATGCTTTGGCCAAGGGGAACGTGGCGGGCCGTAACCGCACCAAATCGGGCCGAAGCACCTCTGGGAAGAGCAACGTAGAGCAGGCCACCAGCCCACAGGCACGCGGCACCCGGGCGGGCCAAACCTGGGCCGGCCGCCACAGTGCGGCGCCCGCCGCTGCCCACGGGTGCCCGATCCCGCCGCGCCTTGGTCTCGTCCCCGGCCGGAGGAGAGAGGCGGTGCATGGAGGTGTTTTCGCCGTGCCGCGCCAAACGTTCCCGCCAAAACCACTTTTCATTTGTGTATAAAAGGAGGGTCACCCCTCCATAGAGCATCAATCAACACACTTCATAGTCTCACATTTAGGGTGGTTTAGAGAGTGCCAAGACGCTTAGAGGGAGTGAGAGAGAGTGCAAGGTAGAGAGGAAGAGAGGAGTAGCGACTCCGCGGTCTTTCGACTGTCGGAGTTCCGAGATCTGTCGGCTCCCGCCTCCCTATCTTGTACCTCTACGGGTAACTTTTTACGGCTTGGTGAAAGTTATTTCGTGTCTTACTTTCAGTATCATTCTTAAGTTTCACGCTATCATTTATTTTATTGAGAATTACGGGATCGTTGTTTGCCCTTGCGGTAAATACTCTAGTAGAGGACCCCCGATGAAGACGGGATCTCGGGCCAACACTAGAGTAGTGACAAGTAACGTAGACGTGGTGTCTAAGTTATAAATCACCCTCGTTTGTCTCCAATCCACGGTGAAGGAGGTAGGGGATAGGTGGTGACAGCCCTATTCGCCCATCGTACTCCTCCACGTCCGGTTGCGTAGTAGAGCTAGATGCCAGCATCGCTTGGCAGACCAAGTGCACTCCGGTGCCCGAAGTAATACTCGATTAATAGAAAGAGTAGCCCGACTTAGCCTAAGTGCCGAAAAGAACACATCGCTCCTAAGATCACCTCCTATGCTTGACCCTTGATAGCTAGAAGAATGACTTAACGCCCGCTCCCGGTGGAAATTGACACCGGAATACTTCTAGGTGAAGTGCTACAACGGTACTTTCCGTGCGCTTATGGACTTTCTTTGCTTTTCGCTAAGAAATACCAACAAGCATTTCGGGCGTTCTTGTCGGGAACGGTTGTCGTTATAGTTTGTGAAACCTAGTTATCGGTGTGAGCCCTACCCCCTCGCCATTCTTTTCATTTTTCTTTCATGGAGCAACCCACCATTTCCAAACATGCTCGCTCCAAAGGGCGAGCTCTTAGAATGCCCATCTTCTTCGAAGCCAATCACGCCTTTGAGATTTGAGCTCCCGGCCGTGCTTGTTAGCCATGGTTCGGAACAACCCTTCTCTCGGGTTTCGAAAGAGAAAATCCATATCACCACTTATGGAATTTTTTAATACTCCGTGGTTGCCTCCATTTTGAAGGCGAATACCACATGAATATTTGAAATGGAAATTGTTTCCTTTCTTGCTTACCGGGAGAGCGATACAATGGTATGATCATAACGTAGGGAAAAGTAAGTGGGGGATTGGGAGGAACCTGCAGCAAAATTTTGCCTAGCATTCTTCCCTCTCACCGAAATTGTTGCCCTTCGTGCGAAATCCTCTCATTCCAAAAAAGGAGAAGGAAGAGATAGGAGCAACTGGGATAGATTTACAACATTAACAAACTCGGTCCCGATTTGTCTTTGTCCCGACATGTTTTATTACAACATTTCTCGGTCGATTAAATAAGGAATCTCTCAAATTCCTAGACTCTACCGCAGGTGGTTCATTTTCACATAAACACGTAGAAGAAGGAGAAGCGCTTTTTAGATAAAAACCGAGAAAACACTCCTCCTCTTGAACCCATCCTTGTAGAGTGCAAGTCTATCTCGAAAGATGTTTCTTCTGGCCAGGCCGAACCTCTTGAACCGCATACACCATTAGAGAAACCTTTCCCCGAACGATTGAGGAACCCCTTTTTGGGAGACCTCCCAAACATTGAGGACGTATTTCTTGACGATTATGGAAACACCTCAAATTACGAATCGTAAAAAGACCCCCGCCCACTAACCCCTAAAGAGCCATTAAGTAAAGAATCCTTGAGAGAATCAATTAGGGAGTTAACCACACTAATGAGTAATGAATGGGCTAATGAAAGTGAGTCGACGACCGAAGAAATTCGGATTCGCACCCCTTCATTTCAATTATATTGTAACATACGAGGAATCTGGGAAAATGTACAATACAACCCCCATCGTGTAGGCATTAACATAATGTCCCATTCTTTTGCTTTAATCCATTTTTACAATCAACAATGGTGGCCTACAATCAAAACCCTTAGACACGACATTACACGACAACCATTCCCCTTCGCAAGAACGGCGCCTTAAATGCTTGTTGGTATTTCTTAGCTTAAAAGCAAAGAAAGTCCTTAAGCGACACGAAAAGTACCGTTGTAGCACTTCACCTAGAAGTATTGCAGGTATCAAATTTCCAATGTGGAACGGCGTTAAGTCCTGTTCTTCTAGCTATCAAGGGTCAAGCATAGGAGGTGATCTCGGGAGCGATGTGTTCTTTCAAAGACTTAGGCTAGGTTAGGCTACTCTTTTCTATTAATCGAGTATTACTGGCACCTGAGTGCACTTGGTCCGCTAGCGATGCCTAAGATCTAGCTCTACCACGCAACCGGACGTGGAGGAGCACGATGGGCGAATTGGGTCTGTCACGACCTATCACCTACCTCACTACCGTGGATTATGAGCAAACGAGGGTGATTTATAACTTAGACACCATGTCTACGTTATTTGTCACTACCTAGCGCTGGCCAGAGATCCCGCCTTCATCGTGGGTCCTCTACTAGAGTATTTACCGCAAGGGCAAACAACGATCCCGTAATTCTCAATAAAATAAATGATAGCGTGAAACTTAAGAATGATATAAAAAGTAAGACATGAATAACTTTTCACCAAGCCGTAAAGTTACCCGTAGAGGTACAAGGTAGGGAGGCGGAGCCGACAGATCTCGGCAGACTTTCCGAAAGACCGCGGGTCGCTACTCCCTCTCTTCCTCTCTACCTTGCACTCTCTCTCACTCCCCTCTCGAGTGTCTTGGCACTCTCTAAACCACCCCGAATGTGAGACTATGAAGTGTGTTGATTGATGCCCTATGGAGGGGGTGACCCTCCTTTTATACACAAATGAAAAGTGGTTTTTGGCGGAACGTTGGCGCGAAAACGCTTAAAAACACCTCCATGCACCGCCTCTACTCCTCCCGGCCGGGGACGAGACCAAGGCGCGGCGGGGATCGGGCACCAGGCGCGCGGCGGGCGCCGCACCCGTGGCGGGGCCCGGTGCTTGGCCCGCCTGGTGCCGTGCCTTCACCGTGGGCCGGGTGGCCCGCCTACGCTGCTCTTCCCGGAGGTGCTTTGGCCTCGATTTGGTCCGTTCTCGCCTCGTCACGCCCCTTGGCCAAAGCGTATTTTTCTGAGTTGCATATTGCTCTTTATTTGGCGTACTCTCTGTTTTTTCGTGTTTGTTCCCGCAAAATAAATATTCTCAAATACAAGTGGAACTAGGTGGGTAGTAAATGTTTAGTTAGCTTAAATGGGTTTTTATCTCTCTTAATTAGAGCTAAGTTGGCGGTATAAAATGTGTGATAGTGACCGCCAACAGTTCGCTAGATTTAAGTTATGCAAGAACAAAATGTCAGATCATCATGCGCACGGGGTGTGGCCAAAACACCGATGTGTTGAGGTGAAACCCGACTTAGCCCTTTGTATGATAGTTGCGCTCTCAGGCGACCTTAGCGATCACGCGGTTTGTATTTTTATGTATGCATAATACCAATGCTTGGTGGCACCAGGCTCTATCACAAACCAGTAAGTTCATGTTATGCAAGAACAAGAACTATGACTGTCTCAGACTCTCAGTGCCATTACACACCTATCAGTACATTGTTTCCACAGGCGCGCAAGCGCGCGCTCCTAGCACTAGTATATATATATATATATATAAATATATGTATATAAATATATATATATAAATATATATATAAAATATATATATATACCGCGTCATCGTCGCCTATACCGCTTCGCCTCCTTCTCTCCTCCTCTCCACTCGCTCTGCTCCGCACAGAGCCTTCCCCGCGTCGTGCGCCGCCGCCCGCGCTCTCCTAGCCTCTTCCCCCGCCCACACGCGCGCCACCTCCATCCTCCTCGCCCTCTCCCTCCCCGCCGCCGTCGAAGATGAATGCGGGGAGGTTCGCCTCAGGTTCCTTGTCCCGGTGGAACGGTGGTGAGGACCCGCCAAGGTTCAACAAGGGCGTCCCGGCCGCCTCCACGGGGTACAAGAAGCAAGGCATCCGGGCCGCCCGTTGGGGAGGAAGAATGAATCGCCTCGCCACTAGTAGCTTTGAAACCCTAGCGACGGTGACGCAGAGGGAGTATCGCCGGGAGCTTAAGCGATGGAGGAAAGAGGACATGCCTGATTCCGCCTTCAACGACGTCGCCGTCCAGCCCCTCCTTCCTTGCCCAAAGCGGCGCTCGTTGAGTCCCGCTTCCCTCGCGCCGAAGAGGCGCCGTTTAGGCGGCCTCCCGCCGTGAAGTCTCGGGCGGAGGCAGGGCGAAGGAGAAGTCCGGCAGCGGGCGCCGAGGGCGGGAGCCAGAGCCGGGAGGGGCGAGGCGAGGGCGAGGAGAAGTCCTCTCTGGCCGCGCCGAGGCAAGGAGCCGGAAGCCGGAGGCGACGGCGAAGGCGATGGAAGCAAGATCGCCGCTGGCGCAGTACTAATGCCATATGATTCTAGATTTTTACAATCCCGACCATCGATTCTAGAATCTAGGGTATGTTTGGAAGCTACAGATTTTTTTTCTCAAAGATTTTAGAATCCTCTTGGATCCAAACGGGGCCTTAATTAGTATACCAAGAGCTTCGGTTATACTACTAGTTTCGATTTGAGTTTAATGCACTGAGAAATCCCATTTTGGCTTGGCCAAGGCCAACCTGTTTTGGCATACTTCGAGAATGGTAGCCCGCGGCCAGCAGTTTTGCCGGTTTTGGCATAGTTCACTTACATGCATGCTTTGTTTAAATTGAGAAAACCAATTTTGGCCATTTGTTTTGGCATAGATCCGTGAATATAATGGTAGTTCTCGGCCACCAGTTTTTGGCATAGTTCACTTTGCATGCATGCATGCTTTATTTCACTACAAAGTTTCTCAATGGCCAAATATATGAACGATGCTTGTGATTTGATGACGTGACTTGTTTTTTGTCGAACGATCTCATCTTGGATCCCTCATATATATGTTCATGCGAAGCTCTTTGAAGTTGTTTTGGGCCGTTGAGGATCTCATCAAGAGGAAGGCCGAGGGCGAAGACGAGAGGCTCATTATGCATAGGCTCGCTTGCCCGCCGTTGAGGCTGGTGTTGAGTACTGAAGCAGGGGTGGCATGCCTACGATGCGGACAACACACTAAATAATGTGATTGATGTTATGCTATCTTGACTTACTTTTTGGTGATCATGTACTAGCTAGGGTAGTATTAAAACAATGTGATGATGCAAACTCGATGACCGGTTGTTCGGTTTTGAGAAAATATATGATGACTAGAAGCTTTGACTTACTTTTTGGTGATCATGTACTAGCTAGGGTAGTATTAAAACAATGTGATGGACGCAAACTCGATATTTGGTTGTTCGAGTTTGAGAAAATATATGATGACTAGAAGCTTGTACGCATTACAACTTGTTAACCACACATACGTACATATGCCTCGCATATGTAGCGACTAATAAAAAACCGGTTGCACAACGATTTTTTTTGAGAAAGGAAAATGTATTTATCTCAACGCATTACACCGGCCCATTTACAAATAGGACCCACAAGAAAAAAGAAAAATTACAGAGAAGTAGAAAGCTCCCGTTCATCTTCCTCGTAGCCTTCTCGAGATCCGTTCATTACCGCCGCCGGCCGCTTTCCGCCGCGTCGCCGGGCACAGAGCCAAACTCCACGGTGGAGGCCGCAGAGGAGGGCTTACTTCTAGGCGACATCGCCTCCCGGGCGCATCGGCCAACTCTTGTACCCACGACGATCCACACCAAAACCACGCGTCGAACTCGAAAACGGATGCACCATTGCATCAATCCGTCATTTAAACTTCCACAACGATTAATGGATTGTTCACAAGTTCCAACGGACGAACTCAACCGACGCGCAACCATTCGCGATCGCAACCCGCCGCTCGAGACCCCATCTACTTAAGAAGCGCATTGTTTCTTCCCTCAAAAAACACAGAGAAATGGAGTCATCTCACAAGAATCGGCAGCACCATGCCCGGAGACCGCGCACTTGCCGAGATGTGGTCGCCGCCACGTAAGATACCAGCACATCGACCACGGCAGATCACGCGTGCGATGCCGCGATCGTGGAGGACTTCATCAACGAAACCGAGGTGCTTGTGTCCAAAGTCCAAACAGTGCGGTATGCTCGTTGGCCTCGACTTCGGAGTGGAGGATTCTTCCTCCCAACGAGTTTGACAAAAGGGAGTTCAGGATCGCACATTTCTGCACTGTGTGTTGGCCATCGATGCCTTGTATATCAAGTGCACCGGTGCGGGGGGGCGGTTACCCGGTGTTTTGAACCACTTTCTTCAAGATGAGGGCCATGTGTTCTTTGGGCGGCCATAGAGCAAGGACGTGGAACGCCTTGAAGTTGACATGGGTCTGCGTCTCCAATCCACGCGACTTACAACATATTGTGCCTCGCTTTTTGATGTTAACGAGTACAAGAATGCGGCAAACGAGTGTCTCCCTCATTTGGATACTCTAGCGTCGTCGGTTCTATAGATTCCTCGTCGAAGAAGAAGCGGCAGGAAGAAGGGCGACTTCATCGATCACCACCGGGGGGGACTTTCAGTTGTGTTTAATCGAGATTAACTACGCCAACATAGATGCCTTCCCGTCCCTTTGAGATTGCTAATCAGGTTCGGATCAAGCATGGTTATGACTTCCTTACGAATGCTAATGTACCATAAATCGTAAGTAATCAGGTTTGTAAATGAACATTTGGCTTTGGTAATGTATTATATAGATTTTTTTGTCTTCATGCCTATCCAATGTCTCGTAGGTGAGATAGTTACGGACACATACCACTACCGCCGTGCGTACTCATACAAACTTCAGGATCGGCGGGCATACGCTCAAATCGTTTGTACCCTTACGCGCGTCTGTAATAACCGTATATATATAGACACCTATTGCTATCAATCGTCTCTGGCAAATCTGCGACTGCAATGGACGTGATAGTTACAGGCGCGTGTACGCCAAGCGCGTCACGTACATTGACACACGCCCGTAATATTTCGAACGGCATGGACACCGCCAGTCGCGACGTCTCTCGCGTTATCACGCGTCTCGTAAAACAGGTCTTGCATCACGTAGACACTGGTGATACAAATCGCTCTAACAAGACGCGACCGTATCGCATCGCCGAGTTACAAACACGCACCCGCCACGCCGCTCTGTTTACCGCCAATGTCCGCAATAGTTTTAAGCGGTATGGACGGGTGTCGACTAAACACGCGCTCAGTAAATGGCCGCACGCCGGTAACGGTTTGGATATGCAGACGCCCGCTAGTAAAACTCGTCAATCTAAACTGTGACTTTAATACACGTGACCGTTATGCACCCTTCGCACATTCCAAGCGTATGTAAAGAAATGCGTGTCTCGTAACACTCGCAACCGCACCGCGGATGGGTGGCACGTAAAGAGTGTCTCGTATACAAACACGCGCCTCGAATTAGTGTTCAGATCACACGACGACCGCTCAAGAATGCGTGCGTGCCTAAACTCGTATTCGAGATATGGTGAATGTTGCGCACACTTGGTTTGAAAAGGCGTCACATACCGCGCGTCGTATCCAAAGAACGAAAAACACGTCTAAACGGAAAATGCAAACGCTTGGGTATATGCGCCGTCTATAATTACCCCCTTATTTGAGACGCGTTTGGCGGGTGGGACCGCCGACCCCTATTATCGACGCCGCCCGCATCGCGCGTCGATGGTATGACACGTCTGAGACGCACGTTATAAGCGGCGTCTGCAGGCGCGACCGGGCGGTTATTAGCCTTTTTTACATAGTGATGTTTGGCTAAGTTTGATTGAGATTAGCATACATACCTACTACTGCCGGTCTTCACAGCCCCCGGGCTCTTCTTAGCCAATCGGAGGTTCTTCTCTTTCTCCGCTAGCTCCGCCCTATCCGCATCATCTAAGTATTTGGTGGTCATAGCAAGAACTTCCTCATCTTCTTATGATAGCTTCTTCTTCTTCGGCGCTGGGGGGACATTCGACCTCATTGTCCTTCTGACTGCTATGAGCCAGTGGTGACAATTCTATGCATGTGAATTGAACTTAATTAGCCACCAATTAATGCATATTACAAGTTAGCCATGTATTTTTTTGCTATACCTGTCTCATTTTCTGAACCCTCCTCGACCATTGGGTGCTTGAACAGCGTGGGAGGATGGCGAGCCCCCTGGTCGCGCGCAGGAGAAGGTGTTCTCTCGCCTAAGCCATAGCAGGGTGTCTTGCCGCCATCTTCTTCTTCTGGTTGTTCCGGAGGTGGGTTCGGACGAGGACTTCCGGCACCTCGGCCACCATCGTCATTGTTATCATCATCGTCATCGTCACCACCACCTGGTGGAGACGGAGGGGGCCTGTGGCTAATGGGTCGCCGCCGCCAAGGTTTCGGCGGCTCCACAAGGATGATGTCATTCTTGTTCCATAGGTAGTGTGTATTGGGCGAGAAGGTGCTTGATCAATGATTCTCCTTGTTCACTGGAATATCGATCTCCTCGTCACCACAAGTTGGGTCGATGTGGAAGTCACCTCCACCACGACATAGTCGGGTGGGACCGCTCATTGTTGTACATGACTCCTTCCATCCGGGGTGCGATACACTTTGGATACACTATGCCCTCGGCCACCTCCTTCTTCTTTCCCTTCCCGCCAGCGGGTATCTGGAGAGAGAGCACCTTGCGGGTTCGACGAGATCCGCAAGCGGGTTCTTGTTGGCTCCAAAGATTCGTAGCCACACCATGCTTGAGAAGCATAGTGGCCCGCATATCTTGAACCTTGGGGTTGTTGCTCGTGAATACCTCTTCTATTTTCTTCTCGACTATGTGCTTTATGGCTTCCTCATAGCCTTGCATCCTTAGGTCTTCCTTGTACCTCCGCCTTGTGTGGTAGGTGGCCGCGTTAGATGCCTAGGAATCCACGGTCTTCTAGGTATGCCTCGAGCCCTTGCCTCGAACTTCGACCCACGGTGCTCGGGTCTTCCAATTGCCTCGGTCAGCTCGTCGTGCTCCCTCCTAGGTTTGAACTCCCCGCGCTCCTTGGCCTCTCTGACAAGCATGACCTTCTTCTCCACCTCGTCGACCTTTGGGTCATTGTACTTGGACGTCTTTTGCCTTTGTTTGTTTGGGGGCCGACGGCATACAAGATGTCACGTGCTCTCTCGGGAAGGGCTTTCAACGGATTCTCTATCCCTTTCTCAGCTTCCTCCCTTTCTTTCTGCCACCAAACATCCCTATGACCGGCATATCCTATGTTACCGAGGTTGTGCCTGAGTTCGTTCTTCTTTGGGAGTTCTTTACCCATTTTAGACTTGGATTCATACTCTTCGCTAGTCGTAAGGTTGACGAACTCATCCCAGACTTCACGCTTTATGAAGGTGTAGTTTTGAAAGGGTGACTTGCCCTTCTGCACATAGTTTATGTAGAGATTCTTCCGTAGGGTGCGAAGCGCTTTGCTTGCAATGGCCCACACATGCTTCCTGCATTTTACTTTGTCATAGCCTTCCTCTTTCCCTGGATAACGGAACAGGACCTTCAGGCCTTTCCACACCTTCTTCTTGATATCCTCCGGGACATTCCTCTAGTCTAGGTAAGTGATGGGCACAATGTCCTTGGCTACAATGGAGATCCTGGTTGCTAAAGGCAGCCCACGACGAGTTGTTGGCTCCAAGGGCTCTCCATGCGGCCCTATCCTCAATATATGACGCACCACGTCAGCTTTCTTGTGCCTCCCATGCTGGCCTCTTTTCATGCCTGACTTCTTACTAGTGGTGGTCGCTGAAGTGCTGGGGGTGGGACCAGATTCCTGCGCCTCTGACCGAGCTCCCTCTTCACCAAACACTAGACGTAGAGGCACCAGTGGTAACTGCAAGACAACAAGAACTAGAATTAGTCATGTACTTACATGAGGCACACGACGTTGTGTTAGTCGTATACTTACGTTGTGGATTTGAGTTTTCAGTCGTGCACCGCGAGAACCCCGTGTGTTGGGCTCCTCCCGGTTCCCGGTTGGGATCATTTTCCTCCTCCCTAGGACATTTCTTTCGTAGCCTCGGTGGTGTTACCCTCTTCGCTCACATATCCACCGGTCGAAGAAGAATCGGACGTGGAGGCAACACTATCCTCATGTTCGCTCTGGCCACCCATTGCACGATCTTTATCGGTTGGTTCGGATGCCATTGGATTCTACAGGAACACACAGCATTTTATTATAATAATTTATACTAAAGAGTGAAGTATAGTGGTAGTATGTAGTAGAGCCATCACTGCAGAGTCATCTCGTAACATATGTTTATTGTATTCCTCTCATGATTACATATATAGTTTTTCATTTTACATAGAGTAGTTAAAAGAAACAAAAAATTAACAAAAAATAGATAAAGTAGGTACATATTTTCCCTTTCACATAGTAGATACAAAAATACAAAAATAAACAAAAAGTGTAAAAATACAAAAAAATGTGCAAAATTGTGTATTTGGCTCGGTACCCAACTATCCTTATCCCATCGCGCCTAAACCGGTTGCTTGTATATGTTATACAAGACGCCCTCGTTTAGCCGCTCACAAGTATGGGGACATTTCATCATCGCCGCCGCCTCAAAGATTAATAGATTCACATCATCACATATGCCACGCCAAAGCACTAAGATTCAAATCATTGCAAATGCCACAAGTAGATGGTTGAAGGTAGTAGTAAATGGCACGGAAAATGCAAAAGAAACCGCCACGGATCGAAGTTCAACTAAGTAGTAGGCTAAGACCATGTAACATTGAGCATAGGCATGGACAAAATTCATTTCAATTTGGACAGAATTCCTCCCAATTCGAACAAAATTCATGGACAATATAACGCCTCGGCTAAGTCCTCCGCCCCGTTCAGTCACCCCGAAATGTCACCACAAATCCAAAATATAGATAAAGTATGGCAAAGGGCATTCGTGGCGCTGGCATAATATAGTGCTCAAAGATATGCTCGCTTAATAAATTCATCTCAAAATTCATCGCAAAATGTGAAGTTGCATCATGGGCGCGGGCATTCGCATATCCTCATTAACCAACATCACATAGCATCACGGGCAACAACAAAAATGGCATCACAGGCATGAAAAAATGGCATCACATGCATGAAAAATGCTCAAGAACCAGCATCACATAGCATCACAGGTAGCAAAAAGATGGGGACCAGAACACCGGGAGGAGCACGGACGGGGAGGAGCAGCACCGGGCAGCGCACGGCACAACAGGATGGGGAGCAGCTCGGGTGCGGACGACGGGAGGAGCAAAGACCGGGCGCTGGGACGACAAGCCGGGCGGCGGATTCGCGGCAAAGACCGCCAGCGGCGGATTCGCCGGAGAGGGCGGCGGATTCGCCGGAGAGGAGCATGGGAGGAGCAAAGACCGAGAGGAGCACGGCGGCAAAGACCGGACAACGGGCGGCGGATTCGCCGGAGTCCCCGCGGCTAGGGTTTCCTAGCCCCCGGCGGCGGCGGATCTCAGCGCAGCTCATGGACGACGAGAGGGAGAGAGGGCTGCAGAGAGGACGAGGCGCCGGCGGCGGCGGCGCAGACGAGGAGGCGAGAGCAGCGGCGCGCGACGGGAGGCGAAGCGCGCGGGCGGGCGTTCAATTTTTTGGCAACTGCGTTCGGGTGATCGGAACCGGGCGATGGACTTAGCCGATTCCAGCCGGCGGCCAACTATATATACGCTTTGATTTTCGCGGGCGGTTATTTTACAATGCCCGCCACGGAGATGATTTTACGTGGCGGGCATTGTAAAATAACCGCCGCGTAAAATAGATTCAAAAGTTGAATTTCAAAATTCATAAAAATCAAATGTTGATTGTTGACATTTGTTAACGCAATCACCAAAAAGGCAATCACGCTTAGATATGTTCGTTGGTATTTCGCAACGTTTACGTAACAAGTTCGCAAGCGCACGGAAATACCGTTGTAGCATTTCACCCGGAAGTATTCGTGGTATCGTTATTTATATTTTTCCCAAAGGAAGGCATGGTGTAAAAGTCTCTAATTCAGACATGGTCAAGATAACATGAATGTATAATAGACCAATGCTCATAATAGGGGTAAAATAGGATAGGTAGTAGGATAACTTGACACACACACTCAAGCCAATCTCAAGAATAAAGGTAAAAGAATGAATAAAAGAATAAGTCTAATATGGAGCAGGCATATCCTAGATAGTCATGTCAAGATAGCAGATACACACATGTTTTACTATTAGAGATTCTAAGTCAAGATAGCCAAGGTCTCTGATGACTTACTTCGGGCACCGGCAATCGCCCAAACTGGGATGGAGACCGGCAATTGCACTGCGCCACACCCGAACGTGGGGGGATTACAAGGGACGGACAAGGCTGTCACAACCCAGCCGCCTACCCCCTCAACCGTGGGATGCGCCACAAAAGATAGGCAACCCCTAGCCTAGACACCACGTCTACATGTTGACGGTCACCAACGACATATTTTTCCTGTCAACTTTCTACCATAAAGGGAGTAAAACTATACCTTTTATCACTAATAAAATTCCACTTGTAGTGTGTAGTATTTTATTTTGCAGATTTATAATAAAAGCAAGTGGAAAATCGACCAAAGTACGCCATCCGTGAAAGCGCATTATTGCAAAACACAAGCCCAGGAGCAAATCGACCCAAAACATCAAAATTGGGCCGAGCCAAGCCCGGCCCACAACTTTTCAAGACGAAGGACGACACCCCACCGAGACCTGGGCTAGGCCGAGCCTGGGGGTGCGCGCCGCACACTGTGCGGCCGCACCCTCCATGAGGCGGTTTTCGCCCAACCTCGGGAGGCGGTTCATGCACCTGCCAAATGGGGGTTACCGCCGTGGGATGGTCGGTTTGCTCTGATTAGGAAGGTTTACCAGGTCGGTTTTGGTGTAAATTAGCACTTAGGCCCCTCCTCCAAGTGTATAAGCAGTCCCCCTCTCCTCCTCTCTCAACACACACCACTTAGAGTCCAGAAACCAGCAATCTTCCTCTCTCTACCACCTCTACCTCTCTCTCTTCTTCTACTTCTTCTTTCTTCTTCTTCTTCTTCTTAGTTCTTGGTTAGCACTTGGAGTAGAAGAGCTACAAGGAGGGCTTGTCTCCTAGAAGAAAGTGCCTTGGTAATATATCTTCTCTATGGAGCATTCTTCTATTTGCAAGTCTTATATCTATGTTCTTGGCCTAACTTATGAACTAGAGTATAGTCTTGTTCATGTTCTTATGTTGGTATATGAACTAGCATATAGTTTACATATCATAATCTTGACATGTTCATCTCAGTTCTTCATCGATCATCATATGCCTAACTTGATTAGAGGTGGGATATCGGTTCGTTGTTCCTTCGGGTTTGATCTTGTTCTAGTCCGTCCATTCGACGAAAGTGGGGATCCCTGGGGGACAAGAGTAGTGTTTCTAATATGCGGGCATGGTGCCCGGGTATTACGACACCGCGAATATGAGAGCATGCCACGGTTGAGGGGGTAGGCGGCTTGGTCGTGACAAGCCTTGACCGCCCCCTTGAAATCCCCCACGTTCGTATGTCTTTGTAGGAGTTCAGTAAATGCCTTGGTGGGAAGCGAGACTTCCCGGTGGGGTCTCCCCGGTATCCTAGACCTAACCATGCTTAAATCATGTTTGCATGTGATCCTAACTATTCATTTGTATGGCCATGACTAAATACATTAGAATTACTCCATTAGGATATTCATTTATTCTTTATCTATTTTCTTTATCCTTTTTCTTTGGTGGATTCTTAAGTGTGTGTCACACTATCCATAAACCATTATTGCTTACCCCTGTTATGAACAATTTGGTCTAAGCAAACACATGTTCCTCTATTCAGATGCCATGCTAATAATCACATGCCTTCCTTTGGGAAAATATAAATAACGATACCCTGAATACTTCCGGGTGAAATGCTACAATGATAGATCCGTGCGCTTGCGGATGGAATATCTAAGATGGCAAGATCTATCCCGTTGACGCATCTGCTCGGATCACCGACATGGTGGTTTCACTTGGGAATGTCGTGGCGCGCATTTCTAGCGCTATTATTGGGGATGGGTTTTATACTGTTTCCTTTGATTGCGCTAAGAAATGTCAACAAGCATTTAGGCGCCGTCGCCGGGAAGGCATTGTGAAAAAAAAAAAAAACTAGCTGGCTATGAATATGAACCGTGTGCGTGGCTACCATTTGCTCATACTGGGCTAATCTTTTTATGTTTTCTCTCGTTGTGGATGAAAACAGGATAGTGTATGTCGGGTTTTCCTACCGCCGGAAAACTTCATCTCCGATCCCAGTGTTGACGGTAGAAATACCCTATTTTTACATAGTCAAAACCGTCAACAAAGTACTCCTTTTGGAAGCTAACATACATATAAACAATGATTTCTTATGCAAATAACCTAGTTCCACATGTAGATGTCATTCTTTGTATGCAGATGTGAAACTAGTGGAACTCGGGCTGAAATGACACATTTGGTCACCATCCAAATCAACACCGAAGTATGGCCATTGGACAATTTGACACCACCATCATGATCTCCATGTCCTATGAAGCTTCCACACAAAATTTGAAGTCATTTGGCCACAAGACCTACATCGGCCGATGCATGACCATTTCATCCTGAGACATCCTGACATGTGGGGACACCTTCTAGAAGAGTTGGAGAAGGCCAAGGCCCAATGGACCAGCATCGGCCGACCATGATACTTTGGCCCAAACTCTTCCAATGCGACCTGCCACATCACTAATCCGTGGGGGAACAAGAGAAGGCACCTGATTGGTCCGTCAATACGTCCCATGGATCGTGTTGGTACAAAATGAACGTCACGGCAAGTTCCGCACTCAAGACACGTAAAACCGACGGTGGGGCCAATGTTCCCAAAGACCGGGGGTGGCCCACAGGTCATGGACCATGGTCGGCCGACCATGGCCCATTTGGCCAAGGACGCCCCTCCCACGCCCATCACATTGTCCACATGCTGAAATTACCTCACACGTTGATCTTAAGGCGGTTGCATGGCGGTTTGATCCAACAGAGGGCAATAGAGGTCACGCGGATCGATGACGTGGCGCCGGAGTAGCCCCTACTCCACCTTGGGGCTATAAATACCCCCACCCCTTCACTTCCAAGACATGACCACAAGGAGAACTCCACTCCAATGTAGTAGGCGAAGCCCCCGCTCCTTTAGTGTAGTAGTAGAGTGAGAGAGGGAAGTCTTCCGGAGGAAGCCCCTGGGTGCTGTCGGGGGAATCTCCTCCGAGGTGTACCTCAAGGGTGTACTTCTTCTAGTGAGTAATACATCCGAGTTCTTTTATACTTTGCATATCCGGTTTAGTATAGTAGCTATTCACTCGTTCTTCATTGGTACATTGCTTTGCTTTAGTAGAGTGTTCTAGCCTAGCTAAGTACAGGTTAGAATAGTAAGAGTTAGCGTAGACGTGGTGTCTAGGCTATACCTTACCGATGTATGCCGCTTGTCGCACGGATGGATTGTGATAGCCAAGAAGGTAGTGACAGCCCTTCCGGGTCTCTCGTATAGATCACCACGTGTTTAGGCAAGTTCTTAAAAGGTAAGGCTCCAAAGTAAAATAGTAGTTTGGTAGTGGTGACTTTATTCACCGATTATCACCTACGCCTCCAAGTGTCCGAGGGCCGATAAAGCCACGTTTAGCTACCTAGCCTATCCGATATCATAGCTATAGAAAACCTCTCAACTCAACTACCAAATACACACCTTGTGTCATCATAGGACGAGTCTTGATTCTTTGTTAGTTCACTTCACGTTCCTCGTGGAAATCGATACCGGAATACTCCCGGTGAAAAGCTACATCGATACCGCGGCGCTTGCGGTTTACCGTTGCCATACTTAGGTGTATCGGTCCTTTAGTGGTAACACTAAAGCACCGTCAACAAGCTTTTCGGGCGCCGTTCCGGGAACGGTAGTCGTCTTAACATTGAATTGGGTCGTCCGAAGTTATCTTTTATTTTTACCTTTCTTTTTCTTTTTTTTTCCTTTTCCACAATGAACCAAACACCCATATCCCATTTCGCCGCTCCAAAGGGCGCTTTGTTTGGAGCCTCCACCATCATCACAACCCATCCATACATCTAGCTATGAGCTTCGCCCAGGCTTCATAGCCATGGTTTAGGAAAAACCTTTCTCCGGGGACAAAGATGAGAACCCCTATGCTCATTTGCGTGAGTTTGAGCAATTGTGTTCATGTCTTCACATTGAGGGCATGACACGAGATACCCTTCGTTGGAAGCTCTTTCCGTTCTCTTTAACGGGAAAAGCTAAACAATGGTATGCTCGCTATGTAGAGAGTATAGGAGGAGAATGGGAAAAGCTTCAAACCAAATTTTGTCTTACCTTCTTCCCTATCTCCCGTGTTGTCCATCTTCGAATAGAGGTCCTATCCTTTAAACAAAAGGAAAAGGAATATCTGGGCATAGCCTGGGCCCGTATCACCGATTCAACATCATATGGCCCTGACCTTGGTATTTCTAAACCGGCATTATTGCAACATTTCTATTGCGGCCTTACCAAGGAATCAGCCCAAAACCTTGACATAGCTTCGGGAGCTTTCTTTATGCCTCCCTGTTAGTGAAGGGAAGAAAGTTCTCTCTAGGATCTTTGAGAACACCCTTACACTAACATCTACGATGAAGCTTTAGAGGAAAACCCAATCCCCAAGCAAAAGGAGATCTCAATGGCACAAACACCACCATTCCTATCCAAAAGTCCCCGCCATCAATCCCGAACCACAAATACCCCAGATTGAGAAGGAAGAAGAAATTCAACCTTCGAAACATCCTTACAAATTCGAAGAGGATCTATTTCCTGATTTTGCTGATTATGGGAACACCTTGAATCACCATTTCCAAAAGGGACCTTCAAAGAGACACCATTCTAAATCCCTAAATGAAGGATCTCGTCAAAAGCATCCCAAATCATCATCATCTTACCTCTCAAAACCTCAAGTGGGGGCATAAGTCTCGTCGAAGAAATGTCGAGTGAGCCCATAGAAGGAGAATCAAAACATCAAGAAGAATCTAGCCTCTTCCCTTCTATGCCCACAACCGATATATTCTCAAGACCCAATTCTAAACCAATCTATCGCCCGAGCACCCCCATTGTACTTTCCCTTATGAGTCTTATGATCGCCTCGATCAATGACTCTAGGAATGCAAAGGATGAGCTCAAGTCAATCTCTTCTATCCCCGTGACTCATCCAAGTCTACAGGAGGACTCGATAGTCATGAAGAAGAAATTGCTCATCCTCTTATAAAGCTCGGTCCGAGACCCCTCTATCCAAGAGAAGTCTTGGACAAGTGAGATGACCATGGAATGTCATAGGCATGGAATGACAGAACCAAAGTGTTTACCTATGGAAATTCATGAGACATCAACTTTAGAGCTTGAAAACAAAGAAATCAAGGATGATCATGGAAGCTATTTTCTACCCTTCTTTTCAAAATTCATGCTTCTTTGATAAATATTCCAAATATATCCTCCACTTTACCACCACCAACCATAAGGGCTACAACCCACTATTGTTCCTTGTCCATAAAATATTTGAAATCATGGTTGTAGATGCTTATGTTTATCATAAGCATTCCAAATCTCATAGTAGTTTGGCGTGACGTAAAGATTGGTGTTGGAGGGGAAACGCTATCACCAATATGAGATTTTTAGAGGTTTCCCAAAGACAAGCTTATGTCTTAAAACAAGCACTTCCTAAAGACAACTCGAGATTTCATCACACTAATAAAAGTTGTCAAATGACTCTGTAAAGAAATCTTTGAGACATAATTGTGAAAGTTTTCTTCGGGTATTTTTGTCACTAACCCTTTCAAGGTTTACACAAAAATAATGAAGGATAGAACTACAAGGTAAATCAATCTAAACACCGGCAAAGCATGTTCGATGGAGGACTCCATCACCTACACTTGATATTGCTTTGCATCAAACGCTACAAAATCCAAGTGTGGGGGATGGAAGTCTCTAAAGAACTCATGACATGCTTCATGTGTTGTTTAGTTGTTTCTACTTTGCTTTTGCATAATGTCTTGCTCACTTTGCTTAGTCATAAAAAAAAAAAAATGTATCATTAGTTCACCATTAATGTCTCATCTTAATTATGCAAATGAATCTTGTTAGACCTTTTTCTGTTCTAAACATGTTTGGTTTGAGAGTAATGTATACAAGGCTCTCATAGGTTATTTAAATTAAGCATGGTGCTTAGGTTAAATGCCCTTCCTTAATCAAACAAGACATGGTGTCAAGTTTGATTATTTGAACCAAAAGATGTTTTGCATAGAATTAGGATGCAAAATTTGATTCATGTTCTTAGCGTAAGTTCTGAGAATGTTTGGTGAACAATAAATGATTGATACTCCAACAAGGGAAAGTTGATCTCTACTAAATACTAAAACCTATATTTGTAGCATGGAATATCACCCTTAGCTAGATAACACCATTACCCCAACTTTGCTTCCTTTGGGTATGTGTTGTCCGCTAATCTCTTTTAGGAAAGAATATGGACACGCCATGGCAAGATGATTAAAGGGTTCAACTCCAAAGACAAGACGATCCTCACATCCAACCCAAGACCCAAGCTATTAGGACATTGAAGATGCTAGAACATCAAGATGGCCATCCCTCATCATCAACAAGTATGATGACAACTTCTTTTGAGGTAAGTGGCTAGCAAATTAATTTCTTGTTCATATGCATAGCCAAAAAGATGACATGACAAAGTACCCTTTCAATAATGATTTAACTAAACTGAAATCACATGTCCTATTTTTGTGGTTTGCATATGAAATTTGACTAGCTCTTCTAGATCTACATAGTTGAAGTATCTACCATGCAAAATTTGAGCATGTTTGGCCATCAAAGGTGCATCGGCCGATGCACTAAAAAGTGGCCAATAGGGCCCAACTTTGGTGAATATGTAGAGGAGAGCGTAGAGATGAGTGTGACGGAGTCTGTTTTCCCAAACCAAAAATATGAGGGTCGGCCGACCTAGGAAGTGAGCCTTTCCGAGCTCACGGACACTTGAGGCATTTTTGGGAGAGTTCAAGGATGACATCCCAATAAACGGTTGCACCCGTTGGGTCAAACCCACATCGGCCGAGTCATCCATTCTAGTCATTTGGCTCGGGGGTGAGTGAGATGAGTATAGAAAGTCATAATGATCATGCTTAGACCATTAGGATGGGTCAGGACACGACTTGGCACGTCGGCCGACCCCCTACTTGGGCCTTTTTGGCTTGAGGGCAGGGTGAGGTATGTTCTAGACACACTATAGAACACGTCTAGACCATTGGTTCGACTTCGTGTTTTGGTGCATAGGCCAACCTGTTCACTTCACACCAAATTGGTCACCTAATGTTCAGAGGCCTCGCTATCATTGATGGAGGAGCGTCTGAGCTCGATGTCAAACTAGGAGTCGTTGGCACACCTCTCTCCTTAAGCCTTTCTCCCCTCACTTCTCTCTTCACCACCAGCCATACCCACCACCACATTTGGCGCCCATCAATGACCTGGGTAAGGAACCCAAGGGTCCATCCATAAACCCATAGCGCCCAACATACATCAAAATGACACCATGATCATGGACGTCATTGATGTGACTCCACTAGCCAGAACCCCCTACTAGAGACCAACCTAGGCATCGGGATGTGTCGACGTGACCTTAGGTTGGCCAATGCAGTCCATGATGCCAAAACACACTTGTGGCATGCCTTGAGCCCAGTCTCCACATAGGGAGGTGCCCGAAGTTACGCCCATCGTATGAAATCTCTAAAAAAATGAACATTTGAGTTCTCGCTAGTGTTTTTCCACCAGCGTAACACCCGCACTTGATGTTTTCTTTGCCGATGTGTCTCGGGCCGTGCAAAAGCCAGTGTGGGGGTGATCGGCCAACCACCCAACGAAGGATATCAACGTTTGGACCCCGCCATGTTGATCACCTTCGCATCAAGAACACACCGTGAAAATTTGAGCCCGAATGGCCATAAGAGGCACATCGGCCGACCACCCAATGAAGGATCACAATGTTTGGACCCCGCCACGTTGATCACCTTCGCATCAAGAACACACTGTGAAAATTTGAGCCCGAACGGCCACAAAAAAGGTTGGTCGGCCGACCAATCAATTTTCAAGAATTGGAAAACCGCCAAAGGGTGATTGATCTATCGATGAGAGGAAGAGCACCACGGTGGCCGATTTGTCAATAGCTCCAAAAGTGGCATCGGCCGATGCCACCTTGGACCCCCCCGGGGCCCACCTGTCAAGCATCCAGGACACTTCCCCACTGGTTTGCAATTCTCATCCCCTCATTTTTCTATTCATTTTAGATTATATCTATTCGTTTTATCCCTTTTTTTTAATTTATAATTATAAAACTAGAAGAAGCACCTGAAAATAAAACTTTGAAGAAGTAACATTTTCATGACATCTTGAAGATAAAATCTGTCATAAAGTTTATTTCTTGTGCAAACTTATGTTTGAGG
This sequence comes from Hyparrhenia diplandra, assembly GCA_015847255.1. Lineage (NCBI taxonomy): Eukaryota > Viridiplantae > Streptophyta > Magnoliopsida > Poales > Poaceae > Hyparrhenia > Hyparrhenia diplandra. The sequence goes on from JADLZK010006520.1 coordinate 472,487, forward strand.
GAAAATACATTATTAGGGAAAAGTCATATTGACTAAGATGTTGTGACTTGTGATATAGTTCGAGCTTATGCATCAACCTCTTTTACTCAAGGTACTTGGAGATTTGTCTTGATAAAAACATAAAACCATAGTGTCACACACTCCTCAATGATGAAAATACCAACCAAAGCCATATGCATTACTCATACATGTTCAACGCCCCATATACGCTACTTGCAGTTGTATTGAGTTTTGGCAAATCTAGTGACCCTTGTTGAGGATTATTTCATGCTCCCAAGATCAAGATCACGTACACTCCACATCTATATGCTACTTCTACACTAGAAGTATGCACTACATCCCTTTTCCCAGTTCCACCATCAAAATGCTCTATGCTTTAAGTTGTGATCTCTAGATATATAGATGGTGAAAAGAGACATTAGCTATGCAAAAGTAAAAAAAAAAAAAAAGAGAGAGGAAATAATGGACACAAGTCCGAGGGTGAGTAGAACCCACCTCTCCAAAAAAAAAAAAGTTGGACACATGAAGGTCCAAGTATGTATATTTATGATAGCCATGTCTCAATAATAATAATAATAATAAGGTAGAGAGAGAGATCACATCCAATGAAGGAGCAAAACAAAGTTATCCATATTTTCCACACACATGCACATTCTTGATCTAAGGGCATGATACTTTTCTCTTAGGATCCTAGTTTTGACTTTACAATATATGCAATGCAAGTATGCAATCATGTTTATCCCTACCTCAGCTCCACATAGACCTTTGTAGTAGGATGAAACAAAAAAAGGCACTTTCATGTTATGCCGTGGTGAGGATCTATACACTATTGAGTGACTTGAGAGTACCCAATCGAGGAGTATAAGTGATCTATGTGATTTTTTTTTTAACTTATATATATAAAAAAACTCCAAGAACTAAGATGTGAATGCGGAAGATGACTTGCTTTGAACTATTCCATTTCCCAACTTCTCAAGGATTTATGATAGACACAACCACATATCCCACTCACATAGGAAATGCTTAGAAATAATCTTATGGTAGTTCAATATCTCATAAGTGTTATGTCCATGTTTACTTCAACCTCCCTCCTTTGCTTGAGGACAAGCAAAGATGTAAGTGTGGGGGATCTTGTTGACGGTAGAAATACCCCTGTTTTTACATAGTCAAACCGTCAACAAAGTACTCCTTTTGGAAGCTAACATACATATAAACAATGATTTCTTATGCAAATAACCTAGTTCCACATGTAGATGTCATTCTTTGTATGCAGATGTGAAACTAGTGGAACTCGGGCTGAAATGACACATTTGGTCACCATCCAAATCAACACCCCAAGTATGGCCATTGGACAATTTGACACCACCATCATGATCTCCATGTCCTATGAAGCTTCCACACAAAATTTGAAGTCATTTGGCCACAAGACCTACATCGGCCGATGCATGACCATTTCATCCCGAGACATCCCGACATGTGGGGACACCTTCTAGAAGAGTTGGAGAAGGCCAAGGCCCAATGGACCAAGATCGGCCGACCATGATACTTTGGCCCAAACTCTTCCAATGCGACCGCCACATCACTAATCCGTGGGGGAACAAGAGAAGGCACCTGATTGGTCCGTCAATACGCCCCATGGATCGTGTTGGTACAAAATGAACGCCACGGCAAGTTCCGCACTCAAGACACGTAAAACCGACGGTGGGGCCAATGTTCCCAAAGACCGGGGGTGGCCCATTGTGTCATGGACCATGGTCGGCCGACCATGGCCCATTTGGCCAAGGACGCCCTCCCACGCCCATCACATTGTCCACATGCTGAAATTACCTCACACGTTGATCTTAAGGCGGTTGCATGGCGGTTTGATCCAACGGAGGGCAATAGAGGTCACGTGGATCGATGACGTGGCTACCGGAGTAGCCCCTACTCCACCTTGGGGCTATAAATACCCCCCACCCCTTCACTTCCAAGACATGACCACAAGGAGAACTCCACTCCAATGTAGTAGGCGAAGCCCTGCTCCTTTAGTGTAGTAGTAGAGTGAGAGAGGGAAGTCTTCTCGGAGGAAGCCCCGGGTCTGCGGGGAATCTCCTCCGAGGTGTACCCTGCGGGTGTACTTCTTCTAGTGAGTAATACATCCGAGTTCTTTTATACTTTGCATATCTGGTTTAGTATAGTAGCTATTCACTCGTTCTTCATTGGTACATTGCTTTGCTTTAGTAGAGTGTTCTAGCCTAGCTAAGTAATGGGGTTAGAATAGTAAGAGTTAGCGTAGACGTGGTGTCTAGGCTATACCTTACCAGTGTATGCCGCTTGTCGCACGGATGGATTGTGATAGCCGATAAGGTAGTGACAGCCCTTCCGGGTCTCTCGTGATAGATCACCACGTGTTTAGGCAAGTTCTTAAAAGGTAAGGCTCCAAATGTAAAATAGTAGTTTGGTAGTGGTGACTTTATTCACCGGATTATCACCTACCGCTCCAAGTGTCCGAGGGCCGATAAAGCCACGTTTAGCTACCTAGCCTATCCGATATCATAGCTATAGAAAAACCTCTCAACTCAACTACCAAATACACACCTTGTGTCATCATAGGACGAGTCTTGATTCTTTGTTAGTTCACTTCATGCGCCTCGTGGAAATCGATACTGGAATACTCCCCGGTGAAAAGCTTGCGGTTTACCGCTGCCATACTTAGGTGTATCGGTCCTTTAGTGGTAACACTAAAGAACTGCCAACACGTAGGCACTCCTAAGGAAGAACAGTCTCGTGTCGCTTCTTCTTCTCGGCCGAACCCCCGACGTCGAGACCGACATCCCCGCACCAACCGCATCTCAAGCCATGGCCCAGGTCGCCGCGCGATTTCTATTTCCCGCTGTCACCAACGTGCCCACTGGGCCGGTGGTGAATGTGGCGGACAAGAACTTTGAACTACGCACTGGGCTGATCACCATGGTGCAGGCCGTCCATTCTATGGACTGCCTAGCGAGGACGCCAACGCTCATCTCCAACACTTCCTTGAATGCGGCGACACCATCGTCATCAAGGACGTCAAACCAGACGTCATCGCCCGCTTGTTTCCTTTCTCCCTTGTGGGGAAGGCGAAACAATGGTTCTACAAGGACAAGGAAGTCGCCAAGACGTGGGCCAAGTGCTCGCGGCGTTTCGTGGCTAAGTTCTTCCCCATGGGCAAAACCAATGCCCTGAGGGGAAGGATCGCCAATTTCCAGCAGACATCAATGGAACCCATTCCGGAGGCGTGGGAAAGGTCAGAAGAATACATTCTAGCATGCCCGCACCACGGGATGGAGAATTGGCCGGTGCTCCAGAACTTCTATAATGGTCTAACGGCCATATCGAAGGGGCACCTCGATGCCGCTGCTGGTGGCGCATTCTTATCGCTCACCAAAGATCAGGCAACAGCCCTGATTGATAAAATGGTGGCAAATCAGAGTGGGGAGAAGATAGAGCCCTAGCCAAAACACAAAAAGGCATGCATACCGTGAAGGAGGCGGATATGCTTGCCGCAAAAATGGATCTACCATCAAGAAGCCGGAGGAGCGCAAAGACAGACTCTACTACCCAGCGGCGCGCCGGTTCACGCCCACGGATGCTCACATGACTGTGAGACATGTGGTGAAGTTGGCCACTGGGGGATAACTGCCCCCGAGACCCGTGAAGAAGCCGCATTCATCAACAACAGCAACGGGTATCGCCAACCTCAGCAAGGCTGGAACAACCAGTCCATGCCACCATTCCAAGGCAACTAGGGGTACAACTCCAACTATAACCCTGGACAGCCATCATTGAAGGACCTGGTACTGGGCCAAGCCAAGATTAACGAAAATCTCACCAAAAAGATGAGCCATCATGACAAGATCCTTGAAGGAGTGAATAATAGGCTCGAAGGGTTGACGTCACCGTGAAAAAAACCAACTCGTTTCAACAAGATGATAGAGACACACAGTGGCCCGCATTGCTGCCCAAGTGCCGCTTAACGACTGGGGTAGGATCCCGGGGGCAACCTGAGGTCCCGCACGAGTCGGTTAACATGATATCTCTAAGGCTCTGGCCAACCAAATGAGCTAAAGAAGATCCCCTCGTGAGCTCGCCATTCATTGCCAAGAAGGGCGACCCCTCGACGCCCGCTTTATCAATTTATTATTTGTTGGCCCCCACACCTTCGTCAATGCATTCTCGTGACACTGGGGCCAGTATCAATGTGATGTCCAAGGCCACCTTCAACAGAATCCATGGAGGGACACTTACTCCCCGCCAACTTCATCCTCCAAATGGCAGATCGATCAATAAGGCGGCGGAGGGAATACTCGAAGACGTGCTAGTCAAAATACTGATGCAGTACATCCCCGCAGATTTTGTGATCTCGATATGGGCCCATCGGAGGATACGTCTCTCCTCCCGGGGGAGACCGTTTCTCTATACGGCCAAAGTCGATATCTCGCATGGGGAAAGACTTCATAGTCTTCCACGCCGAGAATAAGGCGGTAAAGTGCCCATTCATCGGGTACAAACAACAACACACCCGGATATCAACATCATCGAAACCGGTGTGGAGTGTTGAAGGATCCGACCGAGACCCCCGGGAGCAGTGCTTGCCGCCCGAAGGGGGAGAGTCGACAGGCCGACTATAAATAACCCGCCCCTAAAAAAAAAATGGGGTATATTTCAAAAAAAAAAAAAAAAATAGGGTATATTTCAAAAAGAAAAAATGGGGTATATTTAAAAAAAAAAATGTGTTTTATAAAATATTTTATTATCAAAATTAACAAAAATATTTATTACATAAAATCTGTAAGTAAATATTTTCAAAAACTAAAATAAAAAGTCTTTTATAAATAAAATGAATTCTTTCATGAAAAATAAAGAAAAAGATTCCCTACATGGAAAATATATATAAAAAATATTTTTAAAATAATTTTTCTATTTAAAAATAAATTTATATTTGAAAATTTTTAGAGAAAATCAAAAAGGGAGAAAACGGCCGAACAGTAGCGACCCAAAGAATCCGGCCACAAACTTTTTCGTGGTTGTGCACGCCACGCCAAAGGACAGCAGAAGCCTGCCTGCGGGTAAGGTGCGCGCACCCCAAGGTGCGCCCGCACCCCCGCTGGCGCCGGCGCGGGCCCGCCTCTCGCCAACGGCTCCCTAGCCGTTGTGTGGAGCGCCCCCGGCCGTTGGCTCGGCTATAAATAGCCCGAAAGCACCGGTGTGAGAGCACACACCTCTCATTTTCACTCCTTCTCACTCACACTCTCTCCCACTTGCTCTACACTCCATTTTCTCCACCAAAAACATTGTGTCAAGCAAGATCGCGGGTGTGAAAGTTCATACTTTCAACTAACCCTTGCACACCCGAGGTCTCTTTTAATCGCTTTTGTAGTAGCCATGAATAAAACCGGGGAATTCTTCGGCAAAGTTGTGGCGGTCATCAAGGCAAAGCTCACAAAGATACAAGCACAAGCTCCGCCCTCAACCGACGACGAAGGCTCCCCATGCAAGAAGACGCTACACCCGTCGGGAAGGAAGAAGCTCAAGCTCCCCGACAATCGACGGCCGACGCGACCGCACCTCGACATCCGTGGAGATCGGGGAGATGCAAGCATATCTCCTACTCAAGGACCGTGTGTTCCAAAGACACGCCCGAATCGACTCCGAGCTCCTCGAACAAACAGTATGGACGATGAATTCCCTATCCTTTGGAGAGCAGTCGGGTGGCGGCAGGATATTCCCCTCTTGAGGAGGAAGGTTCTCGCCTCCTGACAATACAATTCTTGTGCACACTAGTAGAGGACCAGCTAGGAATTTCTTTCTCGCTTCTTTGGTACTCTTTATCATGTTACGTGGGCGGACCTGGCTCACTTTGGGGTTTCAGCTATAGATGTGCACTAAACATAGATGCTGCTCTTCCCGGCTTTGTCAGAAACCACTTTTGGGAGGAGATATCCGGTGCTCATGAGGCCGGTACTTTCAAACCTCGCCACTCACAGATCCAAAGCACCCATCACTTAGATATATCCATCATTTGGATCTCGTTGACTTTGTTTCCTAGACATGGGGTTAGATGGGTGAATGAGGTTGAATTAAAATTACTCTATGCTATTGTCCACAAGGAGAAAGTAGCTCCAAAGTGGTAGAGATGTGCATGAATTTTTTGCATATTATCACAAAAGTTGCTGCTCCTCGTCACCCGCACATCTCTTATCACACGCCTCGCTCTCGCGATTCGAGCTTTGGATAATCGCCAGATAGAGTACATTTCCACACCCGTGGATTTTTTGGATCGCTATGCCAGCTTGTGCAGGGGCATTTAGTTAAGATTTTACCATCCGGTGAACTTGGTCATCTTTTCCCCCGGCTATGCAACTATATTTCGGTTACCTAACCCGGACTTACGCTTGTATAAAAGCCGTGCACTAACATTTGAGCTCGAGATCGCTGATAGCTTTGCCAGAAAGATACCCCTATCGGTTCCTCACGCAGTGTCGGGAGACCGGAGGTCGGATCCTCCTCCCATGGGCCCTACTTCACGCCCACACGCCACGCCCACGCCCACGGCCTACACACGGTGTTTCAGCAAAGATGGCCTCATCCTATGGGGACCCAGGGTAATACCCGTGTATGATCCTAGGTGGGAGCCGCCGCCCGCATTAACCGGCACCATCAGTGGCCTGAAGGAGATACAAAGCAGATGGAGGGCCAACAGATTTGACTTTGACGACGGCTCCGACGATATGCCCCCACCAGTCGGGCCTGGAAGATGCAGCCACCACAAGGGGTGGAGGCTATCGGTATCCAGCAAGCAAGACCTCGACGTCCGCACTAGGAACATTCAAGACACGCTTAATACCCATGTGCAAAACACCGCATGATGGCGGCAGAACCGGGAGCGCCAGAGTCACAGAGATGGGCCCAATTGAGTCCAACATGGCTACTCGCAATGCACGCGAGGCAAAGATTCGTGGAGGTACCAAGGCTTCGATGCGATCAAGAGGCCTCCGAGATAGCTTGGGGGAGGACCCCCCACAGGTATCATTGCATTGCATATTTACTTTCATCAAATTTTATTTTATTTTAGCATGTTTAAATTTCAGCAATCTTGCATTGAAAAAAAAAAAAACTAAAACTAAAAAAAAAAACAAAAACTAAAAAAAAAAAAATCCAAAAATAGAATAAGTAGCTCTTCTTTGTGCCTTAATGCTTATATATATGAGCTATGAAAATGTTTAGTCTTAGTCCCTTGTTGAAATGATGAATAGTTGCTCTGTCTTATGTTTTGCCTGTGCCTAGTTTATAATTTGAATTTCTCTAAAGTTTGGATTTAGTGGCTAAGTCTAAAAAACTCATCTGAAAAACCAGATTCAAGTGGGTTGCATAGGCTCTATCTAGTCTAAGTTGTTGCCAAGTATGATATGGTACAAATGGATTTGCTATGATTTCGTCCAAAAGAGAAACTTGACATCCAGGGAATCTACTTTGAAAGAAAAGAGAAATGATATGGGCTATGCTAAAAAAAGGGGGAAAAGAAAAATGAGATGAAAAATGGACAAGTGTCCGAGGGCGCAGTAGGGCCCACATCTCTAAAAAAAAAAAAAAGGAAATAAAAGACAAAAGTCTAGGGCGAGAAGAGCCCACCTCTCCAAAAAAAAAAATATATATATATAGCAATAAAGCCCATACTTTCTCGAAAAATAAATATTATCTAACTAAATAAATCCCGGATAAAAAAAGTTGATCAAAAAGGATGAATGATAAGTATTTCTCGTTATAACCGTTGTATCCGCAACCGCTCAAGACTTTGAGAAAAGCTAGAAAGCCCCGCTACGATGGAAGGTAATAAAGGGTGGGAAAAAAGATGTGCCATTTTATTCAAACTCTAGTAGAACATCTTATTATAACCCCGGCACTTGTGAAATGTAATCGGCATAGTAGCAACTCCCCGATCAACAACCAAGTACTTATCTCTTTTGCTCGAGGGCGTGCAAAGGGTAAGCTTGGGGGAGTTTGTTGACGGTCACCAACGACATATTTTTTTCCCCGTCAACTTTCTACCATAAAGGGAGTAAAACTATACCTTTTTATACTCATATACATTTATCACTAATAAAATTCCACTTGTAGTGTGTAGTATTTTATTTTGCAGATTTATAATAAAGCAAGTGGAAAATCGACCAAAAGTACGCCATCAGGAAAGCGCATTATTGCAAAACACAAGCTCGGGGAGCAAATCGACCCAAAACATCAAAATTGGGCCGAGCCAAGCCCGCCCCACAACTTTTCAAGACGAAGGACGACACCCCCACCGAGAAGGGCCAAGGCCGAGCCAGGGGTCTTGCGCTACACCACAGTGCGGCCAAGACCCTCCCGAGGCGGTTTCGCCCAACCTCGGGGAGGCGGTTCATGCACTGCCAAATGGGGGTTACCGCCCGTGGGATGGTCGGTTTGCTCTGATTAGGAAGGTTTACAAGTCGGTTTTTGTGTAAATTAGCACTTAGGCCCCTCCTCCAAGTGTATAAGCGGTCCCCCCTCTCCTCCTCTCTCAACACACACCACTTGGAGTCCAACAAACCAAAGAATCTTCCTCTCTCTACCACCTCTACCTCTCTCTCTTCTTCTACTTCTTCTTTCTTCTTCTTCTTAGTTCTTGGTCAGCACTTGGAGTAGAAGAGCTACAAGGAGGGCTTGTCTCCTAGAAAAAGTGCCTTGGTAATATATCTTCTCTATGGAGCATTCTTCTATTTGCAAGTCTTATATCTATGTTCTTGGCCTAACTTATGAACTAGAGTATAGTCTTGTTCATGTTCTTGTGTTGGTATATGAACTAGCATATAGTTTACATATCATAATCTTGACATGTTCATCTTAGTTCTTCATCGATCATCATATGCCCTAGCTTGATTAGAGGTGGGATATCGGTTCGTTGTTCCTTCCCGGGTTTGCTCTTGTTCTAGTCCACGTCCATTCGGCGAGTGGGGATCCTGGGGGTACAAGAGTAGTGCTCTGATATGCGGGCATGGTGCCGGGTATTACGACACTGCGAATATGAGAG